>OZ022593.1:20613046-20898046 GCA_963669155.1 Arbacia lixula | reverse complement strand
GGAAATTTTGATAAAATCGTAGAAAGAATTTGGTCCGTAACTTTTTCGGACATCTCCGGACATGAAATCGAAGTTGTTTCCATGGAAGGTGAAACACTCATTAAACGATTTACAAGATATTTGTAAGGAAATATGATTGCCCAATATGCGATATGAAGGAATTTCTCTGACATATTTTCGACAGTATTCTTGATTTATCACAAAAACGAAGCAAAAATATAATCTGAAATTCATAGAATCGTATCATTATCATGATTATACGACGTTCTACTACTACATATGCACTTCAGTACATGAAGTGGTTCTGAAATCTTCTGCGCATACAGAATATATATTCCTCTAAATGCATCCAAAATTTGTCTTGCATATTTGGCGGCGGTCGCCACTGGATCAAAGATCCAATTGCGTCAATTATGCCATTGTGCTATCTATGAACGCGACTGGTGTAGGAATAAATTACTCTTCGTGCCGACTCCAGTTCTAACACCTTCCTGGTATGACACTTCGCGAAGGTCACAAAGATTCTTACAACAGACAACTGGTATTTAATAGTGAAGCACTCACTAGACATATATGTTAATTTCAGGCAGTAACACGCAAGGGGCCCCTGTGTACGTAACAGAATTTGATCGCTAATGAAACATTTACAAATCACTGCGTGCTTGACAGGGCATCGTCTGCATGCAAGGCAGAAGGAGGGGGGAAGCTTGGATGGGAGGGGGGGGGGGGGGGTCTATGTTGCATTTCTTGCCCAAACTGCATTGGGATTTACCAACATAGGGGCGGCAAGCATTCCGAGTACAAGCAAACCATTTAAATGCCGCTTCAGATGAATTGAACTTAACCAAACCATGATGCACCAACCCTTACTCAGGGCTCTTCGTGACTGAAAAAACAACCATGTAGGGTGTTTCACCAGAGAGGTGTAAGGAATGGAGTCAGCACGAAGTGTAATTTATTCCTACAGCAGTCGCGTGCATTGATATCACAATGGAATATTTGACGCGTTTGGCTCTTTGATCGAGGGAGATCCGCCGCCAAACAAGCATGACAAAATGTCGGATGCATTTTGAGGAATATATATTCTGTATGCGCAGAAGATTTCAGAACCACTTCATGAACTGAAGTGCATGTGCAGTAGTATTACATCTTATAAAGATACGATTCTGTGAATTTTAGATTATATTGTTGCTTCGTTTTTGTGATAAAAGGAGAATACTGTAGAAAACATGCCAGAGAAATGCCTCCATATCGCACATTTCCGAATCATATTTCCTTAAAAATATCTTGTAAATTGTTTATTGAGTGTTTAATCTTTCATTGAAACAATATCAATTTCGTGTGCGGAGGTGTCCGGAAAAGTTACGGACCAAATTCTTTCTACAAGTTTTTTCAAAATTCCCCTTCGCTCACCCCAAAACTAATTCACAGTGTGTGTAAATAGATCAGCTACGAGCTCCCAGCGAAGGCTGAACGGTTGACATGCTTCTCAAAACAGATTGTCTTTTATTATTCAGAGGAAGGCACTACCTAATTAGAAATACAGCTAATTGTTTAAAACACCTGAATGTCTTGAATTGTTATGAGGCGGCGGACCTCATAGATCAAAGGAAGTCTATCCGAGCGCAGTCCATCCATGATAGGTCCATGGTTTCACCAAGCTGTTCGTAAGTTACGAACGACTATACGAACGACTGGTTATCCCTTCTTGTAATAAATGTGATACCACGCTTTGTTAATTGAGAATCTGATTTAGCACAAGAAGGGATCACCAGTCATTCGTAAAGTCGTTCGTAACTTACGAACAGCTTGGTGAAACAACCCTGGTTAGGGTTGTAAGGAGGTGTAAAACGGCACCATTGTGGAGTCCCCAGTGTCAGAATCGGGATGGGGATACTAGCCAATCAGAAAGATTAATACAAACGTGAAATGACAATTCTAAACTGTTATCTTGACACTTAACACGAGCCCCTAAATATCAGCTATTGTGTTGTAGGCCAAAGGGATATATACCCCAGATGGCATGGTACCGTTCCAGGCGACACGACCCTCATGCATTGTCTGTAGTGACATGGAGCTCCCGTGTAACGCCCCCGCCCGACGCCCCCATGCTTCCACGTGACCCTGATCCTCGGGCTAATGGTGTAGCCAGAACATGAGGGGGCTCCCCTTCTACTTGACCGACTGCCAAGGGCCTTTAAAGGAATCTCGGTGTTTTGGGGAGCTCAATGAAAACAGATTTGTCGAAGCTGGTGGAGATTTGGCTGCGTTCCACACACGAATGAAATCACATTTGTAGAAGGGGCCAGAATAGAGTTCTCTGCCAGACCCCGTACTGCCATGAGGACGTTGTGTGTATTACCAGTTTAGAATGCCTGAATGGAGCGTAAAGGTTTAACGTTGTTTGGTTGATGGGGTTTCCCCTGAACAGCCTTTACAACAGAAATCAAACAAGCTCACTGATATGAGGGCAAACGGGTGCCCTCAGAACACCCACTTTCCTGTTGCTTTTCTGTTTTCATCACGTTCGTTTCTGTTGTCATTGTCTGGTTCCAGCCTCTTTTTCAATTCATGTCACACTTTCTCTCACATTTTGAAAAATAACATTCACCCAATCTTTCGACGCCTTTAATGTATATGCTGCGTGGCCTTTAATGTATTAACAGGGATATACTTGCGCAACAATCTTTCATTATTACCCAAGTTCAAATTAGATATATTATGATGTTTCCTAACAAATACACTTATTGCGAAACATTGCAAACATGATTCTTTCGCCAAGGCGAGATAATGCTCAAGGCAGGTTATCATTTTACTACTCTCTGGAGCATAAATCTTTCGTAGAATCCTTTTCAGCACAATTATTAAAAGCTAATTAGTGGTTGTTATCTCCGCCTGCCTTTCTTGACAAGTATCACAATCCTACAGGTGTCTTAGATTTAAAGGGAAGTTTGGCCGTTCCGCTTAGACGGATGTTCAACGCCATTTTGGAGACTTCTCATCTGGTCCCAGCTGGTTGCAATCTATGTAGTTCAACTATTTAGGTGGCATTGCACTTCTTCTCTTTCCTCTCTCTCTCTCTCTCTCTCTCTCTCTCTCTCTCTCTCTCTCTGTCTCTCTCTCTCTATCTATCTCTATTCCTCATTTACTGTCTCTCCTCCTCATGCTCTGTCTATGTCTGTCTGCCTGTCTCTCTCTCTCTATCTTCCTGTCTCTTTCTGTCTCGTTATCTCCCCCCCTCTCTTTCTCTCTCTCTCTCTTTCTACCTCCTTCTCTGTCTATCTCCTTCTTTATCTGTTTGTCTGTCTGTCTCTCTCTCTATCTCTACCCCCTCTCTCCTCTCTCTCTCTCTCTCTCTCTCTCTCTCTCTCTCTCTCTCTCTCTCACACTATCTTTCTTTTTCTCTTTATCTCTATTCCTCATTCTCTGTCTATGTATGTATGTCTGTCTCTCTCTCCCAAACACACACACACACATACACACACTGCTCCCTCCCTCTCATTCCCTCCCTCCCTCCTTCTTCTCTCTGTCTCTCTGTCTCTCTCTTTTACATGCCACATTGCCTTCCTTCCATGTCTATTATTTGTATGACACCAGCATCACACTCTTTACGTTTAGTCATAGACAAAGACTCCACTGTTAAACCTATTCAAAGTACTGAAGCTGGAACTCGCAGTCCCAATCATAAACTGGTCACTCATCGAGATGGGAAAATCGAGATTAATTAAAGAGGTAATTTTGGTTTACTGCTTTCCGTATTGTCTACTCATGTTCGCAGAATTGATGAGCAATTACAGCTAGCATGGTGTGTGGTGAGGTAACAGACTACATGACTTGTTTTGTTACCTGGTGATGAAAGAAGAACAGCTTATTGTGATTTTTAAACGGTTTAAATGTTTCCTTCAGCAACACATTGACATGTGAGCCAACCCATTTCTCTCTCTCGTCCACTTTGTTTTCCCTATTTCCCCCTCTCCTTACTTCTACATTCCATGTCACTTTGCGTATCTATTACTTCTCTCTTTCATTATCTGTTTCTATCAATAATTGTATTTGTTATATTCATTGTGTCCTCTTGTGTTCCACGTGTCTTGTCTTGCCGAGAGTTCTTATTTTTCTTGTCCTCTCTACCCTCCCCGTTTCTGCAAACGCTAACACAATTTCGTTCCGTGTTCAAAGAACGTGAGACAGCAGTGACTGTTCTCGTCATAATGGCAATAATTAATGAGAATATAAAGGAAAGCAAGTATTTACCTTACTAATGAGGATAATCCCTTACTTAGGCTGACTGGACGAGCTTAGGCTGAACCCCGAGCATGACGAAGCAGCGACTATTCAGCACACCCTCTCCCTCCCTCTTAGCCCCCTCCCAGGTGCCAGTCATAATAACCCCCCCCCCCCCCCCCCATCCTGCCGGGCGCCCCCTCCCCCGTGCCAACTCGTTTGTTGCAGTGATTCCCCCGACCCATCGGGCAGGTGACAATTACCAACGGGACAGGTGCGGGCGACCGACACACGTCCGCTCCGTCTCGTGAGTCAGACCAGCAGCCAGCTTAGCTCGCCTCAGTCACAAATCGGTTGTGATTGAAGGGCAGCCGATCGATTGTTGCGATAACGATAGTGGGTGGGGGAGTGGGTATCGTGTCGTTCCGTAGACCCAATCGTCTGGGATAAGCTTTGGGGTTACAATTAGTGACTTACTGTTTAAACGGCGGCATAAAATGTGCAGACATAACGAAATGGTATATTAAACTAACTTCACGGTCCGAATCCACTATTCAGTGGTCGAACTAAGGAAAAGAAGTTTCAAAATAGATTCATAGAGACAAATAAGATTGGTTGAAGTCTAATTCTTGCTTTTGATAGAATGTGGGCCATAAAATGTGAATAGCAGTTTGTGGATAAATGACTGTAGAAATCAATATGATGAAACACATAAAACTTGTTTTTGGAATGGCGGCTGGATGAGTGGATGTATGAACTCCCCTAGGAGCCCATTTGCTTGCATACAACCCATACAAATATGTGTCACTACTGTTTTGAATAATTCGTGCTTTTTATTTACAAGTGCTTTGTGTTGTACATGAAATGCCGAATAAATTATGACAATGAAAACATCTGTGTACTCGTCTGAAACTCTTCCTCTGCTATCTAATTCCTGCAATTTGTATGTTTATATGATACCAGGGCCATGTTGCATATAGGCTTTCAATTATGCAACATACCTTCAATGGTAACTACCGTGGCAACAGCCAATAAGCTCTTATTATTGCACATAATGTCATGGTAGTTACCATTGATGGTAAGTTACAATAATTGAAAACGTATATGCAACATGGATGCCTCACTGGTGTTTGAGGACTTAATACGCTTTATGAGTCCGTGTATGAAGAAGATAACAAGGAGCAACAGTCAAAGACAGATAGACAGACGTGTAACAACATAGAGCGTATAAAGTAGATCCAGGGCACTGTACAGAGAGAGTGTGTGGTCTAGAGGAACAAGATGAACACAAACTGAACGTGGGAGGGGGCACTCTCAGCGAGTTTTATTTGGGGGAAAGTTTTGCCTTCCTCTGATAATCTGTGTTTGAGTTGCACAGCTGGGAATGTGCCGGACGAGAGGGAGTGAGTCACGGTATTATTGCTGCTCACAATCAACGTCACGGCTACAGGACACTACACACCCCACGATTTGACCATGATTCTGCACTTGAAGGGCCTCCGACTGGAAATGTGACGTCATATTCTTGTACAAATGCAATGACCGGGTCCTGCGATTCAGCCAGTCGCAGAGTCGTGCGACTAATCGGATCGTGTCGTCTGCGTTGGCCTTTAGTATTTATAGAGACCCTGTCGATGGCGGGAACCTCCACGGTCTAGCCTGTTTTTAAGGCTGTATAGCATTTCTAATCATCAACCTTTCACACGCGGGTCATGGCTACAGTATCCTAATCACTCTGAAGTTCTTCTTTGACTTGTGAGGTATACAGCAAGAAGATGATGATTAGTCTCGACAGTACTAGACCTGAATGTATAGTTGTGATAATATGGATTAGATATGTCTAACAGCCTGGATATCAGGCTACGACATGCAATAGTACTGACCTTGAAACACTCGCTAACACAATTTCTAAATTGCTTAATGCCTTAATCTGAAACAGTTGAAGCTTCTGTTTGCGTCTGTGGGAAGTAAAACAATAGGAGGTTCCATTTGATATAGGGGGTAAATGTACCACATGTCATGTAAGTAGATTTCAATTGTCAAACTTACTACCCATAGTAGACCATGTAAGGTACCACATCAAGATACACTGAGAGATTCCATCTTGTCAAAGGAGAGTTGTCAATTAGACTCTGATGGTTGAACCTATCAACCCAATAGAAATCATGGCCAATGCAGGAACAAGATAAGAGGGCAAGATGAATGCTTCATGTGTTTAATTGTTAGATAAGTATTCTATAGAATGAAAGTTGAATGCAATAAAAATCTGTCAAGCTAGATTTCAGGCTCAAAGGGAGTCTTCAAAATTTGATGTGAAACGTACTACCCCCTGTCAAAGTATTGGTACATGCAGAAATGGGGAGAAAGTACAAACCCTCACCGCAGGGGTCACAGGTCACATTAACATATCATGCATACATGTGCACCATCTCCACTGCCTGGGGAGTTTCCCTTGTCCGTGCATTATTAGTGGTGCTGGGCGAAGCTCATTCACATAATCATTCTCCTTGTGGTAGGTAACCATTTGTACTCCTGGGTGGAGAGCAGCAATGTGAATGAGGTATTCTGCAGGAAAACACAATTGCTGTTGAGAGTATTGAACCAGTAACCTTCATATTTCCAGTCACAGTTGCCAGCCACTTCAACACAACACCTCTATCCATCATCAGCCATATTATCATGCAAGCACCCATCACAGATAGAAATAGCAGTCTGATGGTACATTCACACAGACGTGGCATGCCACTATCCTTCCACCCTAAGAAATAGCAGTCTGATGGTACATTCACACACAGACGCGGCATGCCACTATCCTCCCACCCTCCTACTAAAGCACTCATCACAGGTAGAAATAGCAGTCTGATGGTACATTCACACACAGACGCGGCATGCCACTATCCTCCCACCCTCCTACTAAAGCACACATCACAGGTAGAAATAGCAGTCTGATGGTACATTCACACACAGACGCAGCATGCCACTATCCTCCCACTCTCCTACTAAAGAACCCATCACAGGTAGAAATAGCAGTCTGATGGTACATTCACACACAGACACAGCATGCCACTATCCTCCCACCCTCCTACTAAAGCACCCATCACAGGTAGAAATAGCAGTCTGATGGTACATTCACACACAGACGCAGCATGCCACTATCCTCCCACCCTCCTACTAAAGCACACATCACAGGTAGAAATAGCAGTCTGATGGTACATTCACACACAGACGCAGCATGTCACTATCCTCCCACTCTCCTACTAAAGAACCCATCACAGACAGAAATAGCAGTCTGATGGTACATTCAAACACAGACGCGGCATGCCACTATCCTCTCACCCTCCTACTAAAGCACACATCACAGGTAGAAATAGCAGTCTGATGGTACATTCACACACAGACGCAGCATGCCACTATCCTCCCACCCTCCTACTAAATCACACATCACAGGTAGAAATAGCAGTCTGATGGTACATTCACACACAGACGCGGCATGCCACTATCCTCCCACCCTCCTACTAAAGCACACATCACAGGTAGAAATAGCAGTCTGATGGTACATTCACACACAGACGCAGCATGCCACTATCCTCCCACCCTCCTACTAAAGCACACATCACAGGTAGAAATAGCAGTCTGATGGTACATTCACACACAGACGCAGCATGCCACTATCCTCCCACCCTAAGAAATAGCAGTCTGATGGTACATTCACACACAGACGCTGCATGCCACTATCCTCCCACCCTCCTACTAAAGCAGCTATCACAGGTAGAAATAGCAGTCTGATGGTACATTCACACACAGACGCTGCATGCCACTATCCACCCACCCTCCTACTAAAGCACACCATCACAGGTAGAAATAGCAGTCTGATGGTACATTCACACACAGACACAGCATGCCACTATCCTCCCACCCTCCTACTAAAGCACCCATCACAGGTAGAAATAGCAGTCTGATGGTACATTCACACACAGACACAGCATGCCACTATCCTCCCACCCTCCTACTTTCCTTGGTCGCAACTAACGATCGGCTCCCCTCTTCCAGAAAATGGTTACATTCAACAATTTGTAAATGCCTAGATGTTCTAATCTCACTGGTGTGAACGACCCCATAGAAGAACCCTCATTGGTCAACCAGCAGTGGCAACCTGCCGCGTGTGAATGTACATGTATTCATGTATTAACAACAGCACACATGTATGGTTGTCTTTCTGTAACTGAATGTTTATTAGAACAGTATGAGGGACACCACAGTCAACAGTTTTTCACATACGACCAATAAATTACGGGGAAACTGCTTCCTTTTTACACGATTTAAAGAGTCTTTACGTTTACCATGAACAAATAAGAAGAAGCGGAGGAAACGGATTGGAGAGAAAAGTTACACGTGACAGTTTTGAGAAGAGGAAAGGGTCGCTAGAAACTCAGTGAGTTTTGAAGATCATAGATGCTACTGAAGAGAATTGACTACAATTTAGAAAGGAAATTAGTGACAGTAAAGTCAGACAGAAATAAAGAAGAGGTCGGTAGAGAAAGAAAGAGGAACCAAGAAGAGAAAAAGAGGCAGCTAAACCGTAAAGAAAAAATGAAACTGGAACCTGCAAAGATAAATTCATAAAATCATCAAAATGGCTGATATAAAGTCATTAGAAATGAAGCAAGGATAGTACTAATGTAAGTTCTGATAAGCTTGTGTATATATACCTTCAAATTTCAGACAAAAACTACTTATCCAATTACATAAATGTGATATTCAAATACGTACATTTGAACAAACTCGAACCACAGAATGAAATGTTAAAAACATCTTTCGTGTAAGGGTATAAACATATTTTATAATATTCAGTTTCCTGTGGCATATACCAATGTTTGAGTGGATAATTCCAGTCTGCATTCTCCTTGCTTCATATCTAAATCAACATAATTAAAAGGCATCTCTTCCCTCTATAAAACTTCATATCACAGAAAAATCAGAAAAATAATTTTGGAGGCCGTGTTCTTCAACACAAAAAACCCTCCTCTTTCACACCATTCCTTCCACATTCACAAAACATATTGAATTTTTTGCTGAAATATTCACAATTTTTTTTACCACTATCATCATAATAATATTCATAATTTTTGTGTTATCTGTACTGTGATTCCTAAAATCTTCAACACTCTATAGAAATAATAAAGAATACGTTGAATATTCATTATGCAACACACCTTTTTTTTTCTTCTTCAAACTTGAACAAATCATTTTGCCTGTACATGGGGCAAAACTCTGTTTATACATACACAAAACCTATTCACAGTGGAAATACCTTTCTACATAATATTCATATATGTCTTTTTTTTGTATTTTTTGTATTTTTGTACTTTTACTAACATTTCCATTAGGAAACACTTCCATATGAATTTAAATCGCTACACTTGAAGGGTAACAGTGAAGAGAAAAATGGACAAAGAAAGAGGAAAACAATTCCATTCCCATGATTCGACAATTTGCACTCCGAGAAATAGAGGCAACAATATAGTTTGATATTACATGTACCATATACTCTAGATAATTTTGCCAATGCATGTATATTATGTTAAATATCAATTCAACCATACTATTACTCTTCACACTATTCATTAAAGAATTCTTCTGCACGTCCATGTCAAGTTTCCAACAAAAAAAATCACTTTCTTAAAGCTACTTGATATTGTTTTCAGTGGACCATTCAGGTTTCTATGCCGTTTTTAAGAAAACAAGAACAGATTTTTTGTAAAGTCATTCCAGAACTCATGACGCTTTTTTACCTGAATAGGATGCTAGAAATCTTGATTATAAACGGTTCCTAAGAATCTCCCATGTCTAGGAGTCATGATAGGGCTAACAATGGTACGTGTGCAGTGGTACAATGTCACACACATTGGTTTGTTTTGTGAGTAGAAGTCTGTGTAACAACAGCCTCCAGCATGTATACATAGAATCCTCTGACACCACCTTTTATAGGAAACATAAACAAAACAAAGTCCTGGGCAAAATGGTCTTGTTATCAAAGTTTCTTACCCTCACACACACGGAAAGATGGACTGACATATGTACATTCTTACACACATACATACATACACGCACACAAACACCACTGACGAAAGAGGGCATCTCATTCGGCAGTGAAAGCTTGGAACAGCTTTCCTATAATCACAAACTAAAACAGATTGGAACAATGAGCATACGGTACTTAAAAAAATCATTTGCGAGGCGCATCACACTATACGGTTGCGCACTATTGGTTGCGCAGACGATACACAGCGCCTCCCGAACAGCAAATTGTCTCACTATGGGAACAGACCACTAAGTCTGTGACTTCACACGCAACGATCAAAGGACGACCACAAAAACACAGAGAAATATATTTACAGCCTACACAGAGTATTTTTTTAGTACCAACGTTTTCCCTCTCTTGTACCTCTTCACACCAATATTATAAGCCTGTGTTACCAAATACAGACTAACAGACAAACTGGGGTGGTATTCCAAAGCATTCCCTTATCATTTTTTGTTCTTCTCAAGGACTTTGGAATAATTTAATATCGCAAATTGCAAAGTTGAAATAAAAATAGTTGTTTATATGCAAATGAGTGTGAATTGGTATCTGAAATGCACAGGGCAAGGTCCCGAGGCTGAGTTTCCTCTCGACGGGTAACGTCTTGTTAGAAAAGCATTTAATGCAATGATGCGCACATTGGGACGCACATAATGCTTTGCCTGTTATCTCTTTGATGTTGATGAAACAACATCGATTACTGGCTGCCTCCTTTTCTACAAAAGGAAAACAGAATATTGTAATGACAGATTTCTTTGAGAGATGAATATCTGTTAGCTAATCAGAATACCACCTGTAGTGTTTGTGAGCTGAACATTCATGTTGTGTCTCAGAACCTCTTACTCGCTAAACCGCATTGCAAGGGATCTAAACTAACATTTTAAATAGCTATTTATTAGACTGCTTAGCAGCCAGTAGGGATCAATGAACCCCCATGCCTAGTCAATGGTGAGATCAAGATAAGTTACATTGAGAGGTCAACAAGTTCTTGTGAAATTTACAAAGTTGACCTCTGCATACTGATTACCAGAGGTCTTAAGTATGAACCTTCCCCTCTGTAGATGGTTGGCTCGATTGAAAGCTGCTCAATTAGAGTAGCACGTATTTGCTCTCTCACTTTTCTGCTTTTCATTTCAATAAACGCTTCTACAGAAGTGCAGTTCCTATCCACCTTTCCCGGGGACATCGTTGTTCAAAACTCTCCCTTCACAACCCGCGCAACAAACGTTCTGCCACAGGTACACATATATGCAAATCTAGCTCTATTCCCTTGGCAATGGTTACATTCAGGCAGTTTCACATTCCACTATCGAAGACTTTTATGCACACAGAGCTTTTCTCATTTTTTTTTTCAGTATCAACAATATTTACAAAGCTTCTAGTTTTTTTCTTCATAATAAGGATAATAATAGTTATTACTTCTCTTGTATACATACAACTTTAAACAGCGACGCTTAACAACAGCAGGCGAGCAAGAATTCCTCACCTTTTGCTCTTGTGTTTAGTACGCGACATAGTAAATGTCAGGATCGAATTTCTGTTGTGGCATCTTGAGAGATGACATACAGCATTAAAAGATATAACAAAAGAAAAACTGGCTTTGTCAGAAACCAAGCCAGATAGATCTGAAGAATGTGCTGCATTAGCTGGACAAATCGTCTCTGTCTCCCACGACCTTCTGCAGCAGACAACCTCTCCAGTCACAGAAACAAGGCACCTCAGACGTTTTAGCTTTTCAGTGCAATTAACAATTTCAGTCAAATAATAAGAATTGAACGTTTAGCGACACTGAGGCAAGTCTCCACGTCACAAAGACAACTGCTTCTTTTTTTTCCTTCTTTTCATGTTTTGTTTCATGCTTGCACATCCATTACACCTCTTGACATGTTCACAGAACTAACATATCTTCTCAATGACACAGAGACAGTGAATAATCCATTTCTTAGCTACATAGAAGTATGACTATCTTAAGAAAGTGTTTTAAGTCATTATAAGCCATTGATGTCTGCACACAACTGACAAAAGACATTCAAAGTAGGCAGACCAACATACCCCGGTATAATGTACAATAGTCAGCTCACTGAGAAATGTTACAGAGGTTTAAAATCAACTTGTGATGGAGTCAGTAGGTATTGTTCAGTGCATTGCACTTCAAAAATTGGTCATCTCTTACAAATTCACACAGTATCATGTTTTTGTTCCCCTTGATTGCTCAGTCAGTACAAATTGCAAATAGAAACAATCATTTTTAAAGTTTAACATTTACAAAGAGTGATCCTGTGCAACTAGTAATTTACATAATTAGTAAATTTTTGAGCAAATAATCATAGCACATGCCAGTACTTTACATATGTAATGGATGAACTGAAGTCAAAATTTTACATCTGAAAATAGCATTCATTGTAATCAGTCTAGTATACCTGTAGGTCATTGAAAGATTATTCAATGACATACATCTCAAGAAACTACAAGCTAATAATCAGAAGACGCCATTAAAATTCGTAAAAACGATAAGAAAACTCCAGGCGTGGCTGTTAAGAGATGAGCATTAGGACTGATACTAACAGTGTATGTTGACTTCCTAATTAGCTATGAAGATGGATACACAGATATGTTTCCATCAACAAGACAAGGACAAACAAAGAAACAAAAGAAGCAGAGGCTGAGTCCGATGGAGACGAGCCGAGACGTCGGCCGGTAAACAAGGAGACAATAGGCTCCAAGCACTGAGAGGTTCCTGGCTTCCTGGCTCGTCAGGTCGTGGGAATGCGCTAAGGTCAAAGTTCGCCTGTTGGCTACCTCTTAGAGGCACCGGCTGTCGCTGCTGCTGTCGCCATGGCAGCAGCGTTGCCCACGGCGCCGGAGGTGGCCCCCTGAAGCTCCTCCCCTTGGTCACAGTGACCATGGCCCTTGAGGTAGCCTCTGTGACCACTGCTGAAACTTCTGCCTTGTCTGTGATCTGGTAGGACAACAACAACAACAATCAGTTACACAAGCCTAGAGTTTCCCACATAGAAATATAAGCACAATAAATAGAACAGAGATTCTAACTTCTGGTCTTCTCCCTTCTTCCAATATCGTACACCAAAGAGCGCAAAATCATGCATTACTAACAAAGATTGCATCTTACAAAAACACCACTAAAATCAATGCCAATTTTAACAATAAATTCAACATAAAATTATTTTTGAATACATCACAATATTGTATAGCTAAATAGAGTAGATAATCACATGATTGTACAACAATACACAATGCTTATTCTTATAATCATTTATTACATGTCTATGTTTCCTAGACAACATGGCCATCAAGAAGAAGGATTCCTACATGATAATGACGCTACCCTGTCAATGAAGACTCAATGTATGTTCACATGGGTAAGCTGGCCACTGCAGCTTGGCAAAATCACTCTTTCATTGGGCCATCAACAAGATGTCTGTCTCCCTCTATGGTCAAGCAGTGGCCAGGCTAATCATTTGGGAATTTCTTCCTCAAAGCGAGGAAGTGCCTAGGAAAGACGGAATTGGTATTTTGGAATGTCTTCCTAGGACATTCCTAATGCAAATTAGGAAGGTGATTTCCTAAACACATGGCGGGCAATGTCATCATGTAGAGCTTTCTTTGATCCCCTTGATATCATCAAATGACAAAAGATGAAGTCAAGCAGTGGTCAAGGTCGCCTGAATAACCTAATCCTCCTATTGAATGTCTGGGAATAAGAAGCAAGCCTGGCTATTCACATTGTTTAATGGGTGTGGCTTAATCCACTTACTCAATGTCACTGAGAGGGTAAATATCTTAGCTTTGTATTCATGTAGCTAGCCAGCCCCTGGTCATGTTCACAGGAATTACCTAATCCTTCTGTGAATTAGAAGCAAGCATGGCTATTCACATAGCTAGGTAGCTCTAAGCCTAATCCACTCATTCAATGTCACTGATAGGGCAGATAACTTAGTCCTCATGTTGCTAGTCCAGGCCAGGGGGTGTTTCACCAAGCTGTTTGTATGTTACGAACGACTTTACAAACGACTGGTGATCCCTTCTTGTGCTAAATGTGATACCACTCTTTATTCATTGAGAATCTGATTTAGCACAAGAAGGGATCACCAGTCGTTCTTTAAGTTGTACAGCTTGGTGAAACACCCCACAGGTTCTTAGGAGTAGCTTAATCCTTCTATTCAATGTCTGTGAACGAGAAGGAAACATGTCCACATGCAATCAGAATGCAGCTTACCCTGATGGTGTTCTTCGTATCCGTTCTCCTTGGGTAGGACGTCAGCGAAAGGGTCCAGAGCTATTGAGTTGCACTGGTACATCGAGGTCATGGTTTCCTTGAACATCAGCTCTGTGTGGTTGAGAGATACCATACACATTAAACATGGACCTCATAAAGACTAGAGCCAACTGCACAGTCTAGAAATACGTCACCACCAATATAATGAGCAATGTTCATTTTGTCTGAATTCATAGCAAAGGGGTCCAAAAGTGAGCATCAGCTCTGTGTGGTTGAAAGATACCATACACATTAAACATGGACCTCAATTAAGACCACACAGCCTAGAAATATGCCTCCACTAATAAAAATGGCTGGCTTCATTTTGTTTGAATTCATAATGAAGAGGTCCAAGATTTTGGAAATGCAATGGCACATCAAAGTCATTGTTTCCCTGAATATCAGCTCTGTAACAGAGCAAAGACCATGCACATTAAACATGAACCTAAAAAAAGACTTGTCTAGAAATATGCTTCCAACAATATAAATTGCTAGCTTCATTTTGTTTTATTTCACAGCGAAGGGATCCAGGGATATCAAGGTCATGGTCTTCTTGCACATCAGGGGGGTGTTTCACCAAGCTGTTCGTAAGGTACGAACAACTTTACGAACGACTGGTGATCCCTGCTTGTGCTAAATTAGATTCTCAATGAGCAAAGTGTGGAATTACATTTAGCACAAGAAGGGATCACCAGTCGTTCGTAAAGTCGTTCGTAACTTACGAACATCTTGGTGAAACACCCCCCAGGTCTGCAGTAGGGCACACACCATACACATTAAATATGTATCTCAATGACGACTAGAGCAAACAGCAAGGTCTACAAATATGTCGCCACCAATCAAATAAGCTAGCATCATTATCTTTTGGATTTATAGCAAAGGGATCTAGGGTGATCATCTCTTTGAACATCAGCACTTTAAGGAGGGCAGAGATCATACATATTCCCTTTCTTTACAGAGCCTATATATTTGGGCTGGCTTTTTCCCACTCAGATAACATGCAGCACAACTCCCATACAATCTGCTGCTTGGAAAATAGACAACAGATTTTGAATTAATTATATGAATTATGAATATGTTTATAGCACATAATTAAGCCACATTCCTTTGTTTACTTCACTTCTGTGGCAGTTTGACATGTCACCACATATTTAAAGATTAGCTCCATGGCTGGGCAGAGACTGTTTCTACCGTTTATTCAAGTAAATGGTTGGACCTTTAAAACGGTGTAACAAAGATTCGCTGGCGAGTCTTACCTTTCCATTCTTCTAATGAGTGTTCCTTCTCATCTATCGTGTGGTCATAGGGGATGGGAGGCGGCTGTGGAGGAAAATAACAACAGCAAATTAGCTCAATGAAATTATACATACAGAAACGTGATTATATATGCATTGGTGGGGTGATCAATTGTCATGCAGAGGCAATATGGATTGTTACTAGTCACATTTTGCAGGTGGTCACTGTATAAAAGGATTTTAACATACAATTTGTCAGGCGGGATCATCAGTGATACAGGTAGTCTTTCCAAAAGGTTGTCTGAACCACTATTACCAGATTATATATATCCATTGTCCCCAAAATGAGTGTTCATAAAAGTATAAGGACCACAAGACATCTATTCAATTGATCTGTTCACTAAGAAAAATGTGCCCATCCCCATCCTACCATATTGGTACAGTCCAATACTCACCCCATATACTTCTTGTGGGTCGAACCATACGTTGATGTAGGGGTGTTGGAGTGCCTCGTCAACTGATATTCTCTCCTCTGGATCGACTATCAGCATTTTTGACAGCAGATTCCTGGCCTGGGCAACTGCAAAATGAAAGGAAAACAAAACAAAGCTTAAAAGTTGAAAAGTTGTTGGATTAAAGATTTGACTGTGCACAGTCGCCTGCTAGGCCTCCTTTTTCATGTAAACAAACAAGTATTGCCATGAAGACACTGTGCAGCTCACGTTACCCTTTTCTAGTGGATCGAGGCACAACAATAGACAATTGATGATGGAAAATTTGAGAAGGGTAAACATTCAAAGTCAGAATCAGTTGCCACTTTCCTACAAAGCTAAGTAGCAGTCGCAGTAGGAATATTTACCAATCAACTACACAAATGTTGACACCAACTATCTTACTTACTCACCACATAGTTTGGTCTTGTCTGTGCTGTTCTCAGCTTGGTAGAAGAGCTTGTCTTAGACCAGCATCTTGAAGGAGTAGCTACACAGTATTTCTATAAAACCAAATATCTCTCTCACTCACCACACAACTTGGTCTTCTCTGTGCTGCTCTCAGCTTGGTAGAAAAGCTCGTCAGGGAACAGCATCTCGAAGGAGTAGCCAGGACACTTGGTCCTGTTCTCAACGTACTGCTTGACCATGGGCTGTAGACGACTGAGGAACAGCTCGCTGGGGGTCCCAAGAAGGTCAGCGATTTTGTTCCATTGATCAATGTCTGGAGGTGTCAGTCTGGGTTAAGGACTTTCACTTCACAACAATATCAACAATATATAATAATAACAGATATATCGATAATGATAAACATAATACTGACAACAGTATCAATAATAATGAGAATGAGACTAAAAAAAAGACTGAGAAAGAAAAAAAATAAAAATAGCAAGAGAAAGAGAAAGAGGAAGAGGAAGAGAAAGAAAACTGAGAATAAGATTACTGATAAGAATAAAAATGATAAGACTAAGAAAAGAATTCAATGAAAATGACAAGAATAATACAGAGATGAAGAAGGAGAACTATGGTAATATGGTCATTTTTGTGTAGTGTGACTGCAGTTCAATTTATATTGTCTCTTTCCCCACGCTTTCACAACTCCCAAATCAGAAAAAATATTTTTTCAGATTACGGCACAGTTCCCAATCAGACATACCAGTGGGGTGTTTCATAAGCTACCGGTATTGGTAAGCTACGCATGGCATCACACATGACTGGTAACCCCCATGTGTTCCTGTTTGAACATGGTGGAGCTATTAAGCCAGTTCATAGTTAGACATTGGTCGGATATTCCACTTAATCAAATACTACTAGAATGCAGACTGGGTTTCGTTCATGATTCTGTGTTAGGTGATGGATGTGAAGACATTTTACGACGTGCCCATTACAACAATAGAAGCAGGTACACATGGTGGAATGTTCTTCAACTACCTTCTCAGAGCTGAATAAGTGTTCTCGTATCAGCACGATGATGGATATGAACGTGCTCAGCTATCTAATGCATTTCCATTTAATTATGCGAGTTGTACGATTGGCCTGAGGTCATTCGTACCAGCAATAGTCTGCTCATGCGCACATTGCAAACTACGAACTGGCTTTTTTCTAACATTCCTAATCACATAGCTTGTATCACACCTGACGAAGTGTTGCAGCGGCGCACGAAACGTCGTGATCTTTTCAATTCCGTTTACCTTACATTGCGAAACAAACGATTATCAGTAGCCATTTATCCGCAATGAGTAACATATTTAGCATTATTAATCCTAATCAAATTTGACATATCACAACCTTTGTATTCAGTTGCTTGTTAACAACAAGATTTCTAATTTACAAAGATCAGATTTCAACTTTAGCGGATGGGAATCAAAATCATTGAGAATCAGATTCAACCCAAGAACAGGTCGCAAGTCATGCCTTAAGTCGTTCATAGCTTATGAACAGCTTGGTGAAACACCCCCGTGCATTTATTCTGATTGGAGGTGAGAAATCACCTTTAGTCAGCTAAGAAAATATTGCATCTAAAACATTGCATCATACCCAGGGAGCTGGGCAAGAGTTGCAAACTCATCTCCATTACATAACATTTCCAATGAATCAAAGGATACGATCTGACCCAGGAAACATCACTTGTCCTCGTATCATCTCACCAAATATACAGCCTATGGACCAGATGTCAACTGTGGGGGAAACAGGAAAACAGGAGAAAGAACATGGTCAGTAACATACACATATAGACTGTTCTGAGGGGCATGGTTAGACTGTAGACATGAGGTGATCTCAAAACAATGCTATTATACCATGGCATAAGCCGACTGATTATAGCACTGTTTTTGAGAGTCCCACATTCGTTACCTTTACAATCCCTCTCACCCCCTCACTCACATAGACAAGAATATTAGTTTGATTTGAAATGGGGCTGTCAGTATTTGGTAATGATATTGCACAGTTGGGAGAGCGATTGGGGCTGTGCAGCGCACGGTAGGAGGGTGTTTACCGTGCGCTGCACTGTCTCCACGTCACGAACGTTAAAACTGTGCATTATTTGTTTTATAAGACAGGTCGCAATTTAAAGGTTATTACACTTAGGTCTACCCCGGTACCTTGAAGATTTTGGTGCATCTCCCATATTACAAGAGTTTACAAGATGAAGAAATCAAATGGCTGCTTCCACGGACGGTTAACCTAAACACCAACAGCAACAGAAAAACACTAGTTTCTATGATGAGACACTCCAACCTGACGGGGGTAGCTCTTAGGACAAGATTTTTCTAGAAGTCCTAAATTTTGATATGAACACATTACTTGACATGCCACTGGTTAATTCCTCAATATCTTGGTCCGAGAGAAGCTGAATCGTCCGTGAAGGCAGCCACTTTTTTTCCCGTGTAAAAAACACGCTCAATAATCAAGCGCAAATTGCTGCTAGCTTGCGCGCATACACCGCGCGCTGGATCAATCGGCCCAGAGCTCTAGCAACCTAGCTTGCATAGAGTTTGTATACAAACGGGAAATGCTGCGCGAAAATTGCACAGTGCTGCACAAGAAATGCACGGCTGGAATAATTAGTAAAATATACATGTGACTCGTAAACGGGATTTCTATTGGTCACATTCTTTAACCAGTCTTATAATAAGAGCAGTAAGAATGTGATTACATATGGAAACTAAACTTTGCGGTACAAACTTAACAGATATTCCTGTGAGATGGAATGAACTGATTTAATTCAAGTATAATTTCATGAATACAACCCAAATCTTTTTATATGGGGAATGGGGGGATTAGGCTATTGAGCGACCCTGGGAAGGTGAATACAAAACCATGTTTCCTGTGCATTCAATGTTGGTAAAAAGGCAGGATTTGGCTATTCATATGAACCTGGCCTGGCCTGGCCTGGGCTGGCTGGCTCCACTCTACATGAACACAAATCCATTAAGTTATCTGCCCTCTCACTGCAAGGGAGGATTAAGCTATTGGGTCCAGCATGGGCAGGGTAGGCTATCACTAGGTGTGTCTTCATTAGCCTGATCAGACAAAATAGCGAGCTATTTTGCTGATCCAGGGAACTAGCCTAAAGTTGCAATCGCGTCTTCATTAGCTCGAAACTCGGGATACGTTAGCTCGAAACTCGAGATGCATAAATTATCCCAAGTTTCACACATACCAGCAGTGTGCGACGGGAATAGGCCATCACCGCATGGCTTCGGCTGTGAGCTCGAATTCACGCATGTATAAAAACCTATTACGTAAACAATGCCTCTTGGGCGCTGATGCATGTTGGGATCAAGAAATTTTCAGGCTAATGAAGACGCTCCGAGCTAGCTCCATCTAGCCTAAGATTTCTTGGGAAATTTTCTCGACCAAATAGCGAGCTATTTTGCCTGATCTGGCTAATGAAGACGCAAATAGCTAGCTATTTCGTGATCTGGCAAGCTAACCCGATCAGAACAAGCTCGCTATTTCGCCCACATCGGGCTAATGAAGACGCCCCTTCAGTGACACTAAATAAATGGAATAGGCCAGAGCTACCCAACTATGTGAATAGCCATGCTTGTTTCTAATTCTCCCTATCGCATATAGCCGATATCGAGCGATATCACCTCGCGATACCGATATCTGATCGATTGCTCTTGGGACGTATACTTCCGGTAAGAGTTTGTAGTCTGCAGAAAGTGACCTAGAAATCACCTTTTTTATGAATTAAGCAGCGAAAAATTTGTCTAGGGTTATGGTTAGGTTCAGGGTTAGGTTTAGAATTAAGTTCAGGGTTAGTGTTAGGGTCAGGGGTAGGTTTAGGGTTAAAATTAATAAAAAAAATTAGTTGGATGCCCTGGTCCCCTATTGTACGGGGTTGCCGAATGTTCGTGGACCGGAAGTTCATATCCCAAGAATTGAAGGTAAAATAATTAGAGCGCCACACACGTTCAGATTCTGAGAGCTATATGCGATAGGGAGAATTCACAGAAGGATTAGATTATCTCAGTGAACCTGGCCAGGGGCTGGCTGCAACTGCAAAGTTAAGTGATCTACCCTCTCAAGGTCAGTGGAGGGAGGATTAAGCTATTGGTCAAGCATGGCCAGAGCTGGACAGAAATATGAAAAGGCAAGCTTCCTTTGCATGCACAAAGATGAAATAGAAGGATTAAAGCTATTCATGTGAATTTGGGCAGGGGGCTGACTGGCAACACAACACACAGCTAAGTTATCTCAGTGACATTGAATAAGGAGATTAGGCCACGAGCCATTAAACAATGTGAATAGCCATGCTTGCTTCTCAATCAGAGATACTGAATAGGAGGATTGGGTTATTCACAGGAACCTGGCCAGGGGCTGACAATATGAAAACAAAGCTATTCAGTGATCTCCCCTCTGAGCAGTATCAGTGAACAGAGGATTAAGCTATTGGGTCAAGCATGGCCAGAGCTGACCAGTGATGCGAAAAGCCAAGCTTTATTCTATTTCATGGAGATTGAATAGAGAGATTAAGCTATTAAGGGGACCTTGACCAGGGCTTGACTTCATCTTTTGTCTCTTTATGGTATCAAGAGGATGAACGAAACCTCTACTAATTTCTTAGTATTTAGGAGTAGATTATTCCTAGTGGTTACATTTTTGGGGAGATAACTATACAGGTATGCCCGAGTTAAACATTAAAGGTGCATGAATTCTCTCAGCATATATCACAAGAAATGAATGCCACACTGTACAAGTAATGTAACATGGGGAAATTTTTTTGTATCCAGTTTACAGGGCAATTTATACAGTTCCCCAATAAAAACTGGAAAACACTTCTAAGGCAAGTTACACTAAAGAGAGCTTACAGGCAAAGCAAATTAAGTGAGCTACTGAAATCCATAAAAGTCAGGTGTGAGTGCAAACAGCATGGCAGTGTAGGGCTTCAGCACATGGAAGCCAGCTGGATTGAAAGAAGCCATACATCCCTCATACAAACCATCCTGCTTGTGAAGTGGTCAAGCACTTTGCATATGACCACAAATATTCACATTACAGAGCGCTCTTGTTTGGAAGGAGACTACAGCGATGGCAATTAATTGAAGCCATGTCACTTAATTACTACTCAAAATGTGTGATTTCCCCCAAACACCCACACAGCTCTGCCGAGATATAAGAATTAAGTTGATTTCCTTTTTTGGAGACACTGACAGTTAGCCTCTGGGTTGTTAAAGCTAAGAGACGAGCACATTTGTGTTCAGTATCTTGTCTTCAATCCCCTGACTGGGAGTACTCATCTAGCGCTTAAAAGATTGAGGAAGCATGACCTATTTATGACAGTTTTAAGGTAGCGTTGCCCTTTTACAAGTAAAAAAAATTGATGTAAAAACCACAGAAAATGGAGAAAATACTGTGCAAAAAAAAATCTTCCCTACAATATTAAAGCTGGCAATTGACTTTCAGGACAATTTACAGTGATTTCAAGATTTTAAGTTGAGTAAAACCTATTAACTAGCAGCTGCCCAGTACACGTGTGCACCAAAATTAGAAATCCAGGGGCATGTTGCATATTGGTTTTCGATCGTTGTAACGTGCCATCAATAGTAACTACCATGGTAACAGCCAATGAGCTCTCATTATTGCACCTGTTGCCATGGTAGTTGCCATCAATGGTAAGTTACAAAAAGTGAAAACGTATTTGCAACATGGTCAAGAGAACTAAAATCAAGAACTCTCAACAGGGGCCCTTATACATCAACACACTAAAAAGAGTGTCCAGTTAGTGTAGAGACCTGCCTGTAGTATGGTCAAACGGTCACTCACCGTTCTCCTTGTAGCCCATGCCCAGAATGACCTCTGGTGCTCTGTAGTACCGAGTGACCACATAGGGGGTCATCATGAAGCTAGTACTGGCCGTTCGCGCCAGACCAAAGTCCAGAATCTTTAGCGAACAGTCCGTCTTTACTACAATATTGCTGGGTTTTAAGTCCTGAAAGAGAGAGAGAAATTGGTGTAAAGTGATAATGTCTAATTTCACCTTCACCAAACAGTCTTTACCACAATATTGTTAGGTTTTCAGGTGAGAGAGAGGAGAGAGACATTTGTAAAATGACAATGGACCACTGCATGGTGAAAACTGTCAACATGTATACCAAAATTCTAGCAATCTGTAACTTTTACTTTTAATAAACACTGGCTTGAGTCCTTACAATCTTTGAGTATCTGACCTATTTACTCATTTTACATAAATGTGCATATCATAGATAAACATCAGAAATTTGATTTTGAACGTTATGTCATTGTCGATCTGTCCCCATTTAATGACAACACTTACATTTATATACAAACCTAACCCTTCAATAAAACATCTGGTTTACTGCTAAACAAACATAGCATTCACACACAACGAATAGGGTGCTGTACTGGTCATGAACTTGGCACACATTTAGCTTGACAGTGCCAACAACATATTCTATTTGTTTTCTAATTTCCAGGTCTGATTGTCAGGGTATCAACCTAGAGAGTTCACAAACATAACAAACAGGGGGAAATCCAGTATTCCCTTTCTGGATACCAAACACGTTCTCTCTCTCCAGAGGAACAAATCCTCAGCTTCCTGAGCGCATGGTAAGCTCATGAGGGATAGCTTTGACAGTGTTTTACTTATTTGCTTTTCACGATAGGGCCTGGAAATCAGATTTCATAATCACGCATACATTTTGTGATTTTGTAAATATTATACCATCTGGAAATATGCCAATAATGTTATGAAGGACTTCTAGCACTATCGCAAATGCTACTTCCTCTACTGCTATTGCTAAGACTATTAATTCTACTGAAAAAACTACTTCTGCTGCTGCTACTACTACTACTCCTGCTGCTACTACTACTACTACTTCTACTTCTACTTCTACTACTACTAGTACTACTAGTACTGCTACTACTTCTACTTCTACTATTTACTCTCCTAGTAATACTACTACTACTACTCTTTCTACTACTACTACTACTACTACTACTACTACTACTACTACTACTACTACTACTACTACCCCGATTACTGCTACTACTACCACTCTGACTCACTCTGTGGATGATGCCTGCGCTGTGTAAGTGTTTGATGCCACACAGCATCTGATAGAGCAAGTATGAGATGCGTTCATGATCGAGGTCCATCTACTACTACTAACATCCCTACTACTACTACTACTACTACCCCGATTACTGCTACTACTACCACTCTGACTCACTCTGTGGATGATGCCTGCGCTGTGTAAGTGTTTGATGCCACACAGCATCTGATAGAGCAAGTAGGAGATGCGCTCATGATCGAGGTCCATCTACTACTACTACTAACATCCCTACTACTACTACTACTACTACTACCCCGATTACTGCTACTACTACCACTCTGACTCACTCTGTGGATGATGCCTGCGCTGTGTAAGTGTTTGATGCCGCACAGCATCTGATAGAGCAAGTATGAGATGCGCTCATGATCGAGGTCCATCTACTACTAATAATATCCCTACTCCTACTACTACTACTACTACTACTACTACTACTACTACTACTACTACTACTACTACTACTACTACTACTACTACTACTACTACTACTACTACTACTACTACTACCCCGATTACTGCTACTACTACCACTCTGACTCACTCTGTGGATGATGCCTGCGCTGTGTAAGTGTTTGATGCCACACAGCATCTGATAGAGCAAGTAGGAGATGCGCTCATGATCAAGGTCCATCTGTACCACCTGAACCAGACTAGCATCCATCAGCTCCATCACCAGGTAGACATCACAGAAGTCTTCAAACGTCCGCTGCGGTGTGAACACGTTCAGCAGCCCGATAATCTATGGCAAGGCAAGAAAAGAGGAAATGTATTAAGGTTTTTAATTATAATATGTCAACATAGGCCATATCCAAGGCAATTCAACTCCCAACCTGCAAAAAAAAAGGCCCCTGTAAAAACTTGATGTTTCACATGAGGTTTAATGCGCCCACAAATCATCAGGATTTTTACAAACCATCGAATCCTTACAGTGCACATATTCAATGGTCCATGAAGAAGAAATGTGCCAATTGGCAAAAAACCCACATAGAGTTAAGGGAGAGTGGTGTGACATGGTTAATAGAGAGTTTGTCTCTAACAGGCAAAGCACAGGGTTCAAGTCCCCTGCGAGACCTTCCCAAGGCCAGCTAGGTGTGCTCATGTGCCTCTTCCTTCTGCCAAAAAACTCTTTTATCCTACAAATAAAAATCAAATGGAAGTCCCATATCTAAAAGAGCCACATTCGTTAAAGATTGTCCGTCCCTTTTGCAAGCTTAAAATTTGAAATCGTCTATCACGATCGTAAACTGAAGAAAACGTGATTCAAGACCATTTCTAAGAATATAGCACGTTGAAGCTTTCTGTATATGTAAAAATTTCAGCCGTTAAATTTCAAACCGACTTTTTTCGTACTACGAAAAAAGTATTAGTCTTTGTTACAGTATCTATGTGGTTATTATGCATGTGTGAAATCCTAATTTTATGAGTAATTACCAAACTTTGGAGATGATTCCTTCTATCGAACAATTTTTTTCATAATGCGTTTTATAATTTAATAAACAGATTAATCAATAAAGCAGACATTTCAACACAAACTGCTAAGAGCCTGAGGTAAAGACTATTAATCAGACGTTGTTTACGTGCATTATTTGAAATTTTTACTACCTATCAGTTTCAAATTATGAATATACAGCTTGCTAACACTTCTCTATGTTTTGCCAATGTTTCAATGGTTTTGTGATGATCTGAAAAAGGGACGGGCTGTCTTTAAAGAGCCCACTTCCCATTTTGAAGAGTGGGGTGAAGAACAGGTAGAGTAGTCAGATAGGTGGAGAAGTCTCCCCGATCTGCATTCTTAGCCAAAGAGGGAGAATATGGCCAGTCCTCCCCTTGCAGCTAATGTTGGTGCTCAACAGAGTTCCGAATTAACTTTAACTGTACTAACTCAAAGGTAAGTGGAAGTTGTGGTAAAGACTATTGAATCTGTAATCAACAGAGCACCATTCCTCCTTGATCATGAGTCCTCTTGTTTGCTTTCAGGATACCAACACGTAATCATCTCAAACTGGTAAAGTTGTTGAAATTAAAGAAACTCAAGACCCAACCTGGTTCAGCCATGATTATAGCCCACAATCAGTACCACTCCTACCCTTTACCTGTAATTACTTCAAGGAAACTGTCTGTCCAATCAGATTATAGAAGAGAGATGCAACCTAAATTTTTATGATTGCACAGTGTCATGAGGATATACTCTCTGTAAGAGCACTTTGCAAGAAAAATCATACATATGTTGAGGTATCCGTTTCATATTCCGTGTAATTTCCTAGAAAATAGCAAACTCTTTCATCAGCTTGGGGCTGATGCAACTGATGAAGAAAGAGGTGTGACTTACATTTTTATGATTGCACAATTTCATGAGGATATATTCTCTGTAGGCTCGCTTTGCGTGTGTCACATTCTGGAACGGTCTGCTCAGCTTCTTGATGGCCACACTCTGGTTTGTGAGGACATCGTAGGCAGCTCTGAAAAGAGGGGGTATGGGGGGGGGGGGGGGGTGTGAAGACGATAAAAATTAATTAAAATGGTAATCATGACATTTTAAATCACATTTTATACTTGATTATTACCCGAGCTGTAGCAAAGCAGCTGTGCAAGGTGCTAAGTGCTAGTGAAACATTATTTTGTCAATATACTTTTCGGAAACAACATTTCAAGGATATTAAAAGCTAGATTTTAACCAGGTCATGCCAGTTCAATACACAGAGGGCCTGCCGTGTTAAGTAACTCTCTGCCCTAACCCACAAGCAAGCTAGTGAATGTGCACATCCTGGAGCTAATCCAGATCTTAATCCCCTGGAAACACCGATTCGGAAAAGCCCATCGGTGAAATCGAGTTTCACATATTCTTGAAGCCAAACCACAGCATACAATTGGAGATAGATTTCAGATTGTCTGCTCTGGAACCTACAAACATTATAAAGTTGTGTTCACACGATAGTAGTTTCCTGACACCAATCGCTGTCTGCTGTTTGGCCCCAGGGATTTCAAGTGCGGTAACTCAAGGAAATCCATACAATTAGCAGTTTCTAAATGCCCAGGTGGTCCACCACTTTGACGGAAGGGAAAAACCCTGCCAAGGGACCAGTTAAAGGGACATTACAGGCTTTCACACGTAGGAATTAGTGAGATCCTGACCGTGGTTAAAACATCCGTGTTTAAATCTCACTAACTTTGGTGTGTGTGAATGCGCCTTTATCACAGTCCCGCATACACAGAGTTTGGCCGACTCGGTTTCAAGAGGTAGTGACATGGCACATATTATTTTGTTATCTGCTTGCCCAACAAAGTTGTGAACATGTTGCTACCTGTTAAAACAGAGTTGGACAAACTCTGTTTATTAAGGGCTCTACCCATAATCTGGTCTTGCCCAACCATGCATCACACGCCATGTTGCTGACTATTTAAACCGAGTTAGCCAAACTCTGTTTATTTAGGGCTCTGCTCCTAATATGGCAAGCAGCAGTGGTAAAACCGCTACCGTGTCAATGTGGCTTGAGAGAAACGATACAGGAATCTGTGGCTGCAGGCCGACTAGACGAGACAGTCGCGCACCTCTCTGCATCGGAGGAGGGACGTGCTGGAAGCAGGGTTCAACTACAGGTCACATCCTGCATCCCTCTGCACAATAGCGAGAGTCACGTGCAGGGTTTGCCTAGCTTACATAACGTGTGGCTGTCACCACTAGTAGCAGTCAACGCCTCAGTTACAATCAGTCCACCCATGGCATGTAAAAGTATATCATACATGTGTAAAAATCAAAGCACTGAAATGTCCATTCAAGCTAGGGGAAAACCAAACTTCATGTGCACTAGATTTCAGTTGGTATTTCAGGTTTACCTTTAATTGCACTGCTGAAAGAAAAGAAGTTATTTTTTGTCCGCATCAATTTATATTATGTGGCTGTGAGGTCACAGGCGCACTTTCCTGCGATTACAATACATGTATTTTGCACGCTCAATGTCTTCATCTTTTTTTTTTCTTTAAGAAATTACGCCTGTAACATCACAGCTCCTCGATTGAGTTGCTAATTTCTCTCCCCAAAATGTCAATGTTTGTATCATGAAAACATTCATAACTTCCTTACTACTTGTCTGATTTTCCTCAAAATTTCTTTGCTCTGCTTCTCAGATTTTCTGCTTCTATTCAGAGCCACTTCTTGAAATGGAGTTCCCCTTTTAGTCTGGACGAGATCATTTGTGAGGTGTAAGGTGTAAAGAAGATACTCACACCACGAGACCCTGGGCCCCGCTACCAACACTCTTGAGGTTCTTATACCGCTTGAGGACCTGGAAATGGGTGTCGCCCACCGTTACATGGTAGAACTGGGTGTTGAGTTGGTGATAGTTGAACTGGTGGTGGCTGGGCTGGTGATGGTTTAGGATCTTGGTGCCTGCCATCGACGCTTCACTCTGCACCTGCAGGGGTGGGAGGAGAGGGAGAGAGAGAGAGAGAGAGAGAGAGAGAGAGAGAGAGAGAGAGAGAGAGAGATGGGAGATGCAAGAGGGGAGAGGAGAGAAGAAAGAGGAGAGAGACATGGAGAGGGAGAAGAAGAGGAAGAGAGATATGAAAAAAATAGAAAGGATAGATTGAAAGAGGAGATGAAGAGAGAGAAAGAAAGGAAAAGAGAAAAGAGAAAAGAGAAAATAGAAAAGGAGAAAGATACATATAAAGGGAAAGAGGGCAAGAAGAAAGAAGGAATGACCAAAAAAAAATTATTAACATAGTCAGAAATGTAATTTTATGACAGCATTTTGCTACAACATGGGTAAGAATGGAATTAAAATTGTAAATTGTAAATTGTATTTATTGGTCCATTTAAAGATACATATATGGAAATTCATTATATACCAGATGCTATCATTCATGGAATTGAATGTGAATTGAAGTGTTGTCTTTTTTTTAAATTCATTGTACATGCATTTTTTTTCTTTACAAACATGCATACAACATGTTCATCAATCAGATATTACTTTATTCCACATTTCATAATGTAATTTGAACCTGAATTCCATTTCATAAAACAACATTTTCATGTGTTAACAGAAGGTATTATAGTGTATCTTCAAAATAAACATATATCCTGGGTGATTTCCGCTAAAAGTACAAATGAGAAACTCAGTGCACAAAATTCTCAAACAGGATACTGAAAACAAATATTTCAGAGAATTACAGGAAAGTCTATTCACATTTTCCACCTTGAAATTTGAAAACATTACACAGAAAATGTCGACAGCAACTCCACAAGGGTTCGATACACTCCTACACTTTTTTTAAATCACACTTACAAATACACACCTCATAATTCCCTAGTGGCATTTTAAGCATGTATTACAAATTCTACACCTACATGTGAAAAATTGAATTTATTTGAGATCATGCACCAAAGCAAAACAAAATCAAGAAACTTTTCGGATGGCTTAAATGCAAACAGAAAACTCAAGTTGTTCTTTCTTTAGAAGAAGCACGCTAAGAAATTCTAAACGTTAGCCAAGATTATGCTGGCGCCGAGCGCTTGGCTTGCGGTAGACGGAACTTCTATTAATGATTTCCCCTTTCTCCCAATCCACAACTTATAAAATACTCGCCACACTCTAAGCAGCAGACGGCTAACTAGTCTAAGACACTTAGACCCTGTATGTGTAAATGTAAATACCCTGTCTCTGATACATGTTCTGTATGTACTTCAATGTTTACTTAAAATCTCAAGTCTTTTTAGATCACCATAACAAATGGACCGTACATTATACCAGTATTTTTACTCACACAAATTACAGTCAGTGTTTAAACAAGCCACATAGTAGGAAGTGGCAATATTCATGAAATCAATGAAGTCAACATAATCATATAGGAACTAGGGTCTGAAGATGGAGACTTCATGGCCTAGTTGAAGCAAGAAGGTGGAAGCTCAAGAAGCCATGCCCATGGCATGTATTACATACATGTACAAGTTGCTTATGCACTGCAGCGGTATCACAATGTACAAATGTGCAAGTTTATCAAGAAAACATGTTAATGTACATGCAATGAAAAAAATTACACTGGGGCTCAGGGGAGATGTAACACAGCCCCTGCAATGCCAAAAAGTGCCCATGTGAGGAGAAAAAAAAAATCCTCCAAACTTTCCAAGGGTATGATGCATCAAGCATGTACATTGTACATGGTTTTAGGTTCCCTGTTTCATTAAATTAGGCTTGAAAAGAAGCGCCTGTAAAAACATTTATTACTTTTCCCCTGCTTTTCACTCACATGTACAGGAATTATAATGTACGTGAAAAGTATCTGCCTTGTGAATTAATTGACAATATTGAAAGTCTATGAACAACTGGCTAAATGTAATGCACTAGCATGAACATGATATCGACTATGAAAGGAAACACATTTTTTTTTTAGAGTGCAAGCACATGACTTTCAACAAAGTTCTTCAAACTCTGATCTTTACCACCTGATGGATTCCACCCCAAATCTAACAATATTGTCAGTTTCATGAATAAACCAAATACCAAGTTTGAAGTCAATCCTTTCGTGCATTCTAAAGATCTGGAGTAAACGGATGGGGTACAGACAGACAGACGGACATCCTTACACATCCAGGTAATGCCTGTGGCCTCTTTGTGGCCGAGGCATGAAGAGGAAGTCACATGACAGAAATTATCCGACATGATAATACACCGAGACAAATCAAGCCTTCTAGAGGGTATTAGAGGTAAGCCCCTGCATCACTGGTATACACTTTCATGTATGTACCACCCACACATCAACGTGTACACAAATATTGGCAGCTCAGGAGGGCACATCAACAAATATGACATTGTTGACATACATGTACACTGTAGCCAGTACACGTAGGCACAACTGTACAATGTACTTTAATATGTGCTGCACATATGTCACAAGTCACTTGCTCATCTAGTTCAGAGTTGATCTATCGTGACATTCTGTAGAGTTGAGAACAATTGACATGTTGGCATTGACAGACATGCGCCATGTTGACTTCAAAGGGAAATGAAACCTTGATATTCAGTTTAATCGCACACTAGTGAAAAAAATTTTTTTTGCAGTAACATATTTTGTTCGCAAGCAAGCATTTAAACTAGAAAAAAAAGTATTGTGTTTAAAAAATTCACAATCTAGAGGAGAATGTTTCAAAATATTTTTTGAGGGTACTTGCCAAACTAAGAACAATCATTTAAGAAGAATCATGTTTTTTTTAGCTGCCAGTTGAAATAGCCCTTCTGTAATACAGGGTTATAGTCATAAAAGCATACTACTGTACACATACATGCATGTAATTGTAAGCCTAGTTGGCTCCAAATGCCATAGAACCACACACATTATTAATAACTAACTAGGCTAGTGAGGTTCCAAGAATATGGCCCCAGTTCTCTAACACCATCCAACCAACTGGCTATTAAACATGCACATCCCTTAGCTAATCAATCCCTCTTACATATTATGTGCTGGATGTGCTCATGCATGGGGGTGTTTCTAGGTCAATGTAGTACAAGTGTGCTGTTGGCAGGCAAATTGAGAGCGGCTGTGTTATTGACCGTTAACCGAGTACTAGCAAATCAATTTGGACAGTGTACAGAGCCAATGTTGAACATGGGCAAGTGTATTTACCTTGTAAATATCAAATCTACATGGAAGTTCAAAAATAAAATATAATTCAAGAATCTTATAATTGATTGTTAACCGAATAATATTGCTGGCAGTACATGCAATTTTAAGTCTTTAGGTCTAAGTTATAAGTTAAACCACCGTAGTAAATTACGGGTGATTATGTTCATGTCCCATGAGTCAAATAAACGCTTAGACCCCTGGAAGATGTATACATTTAAACTGTCATGCTTGGAATAACTCATGTTCAATGCTTATCCAGATTGAGTCTAAACCCTCGCTTATTAATGTTCGTTGATATCAGTGAAATACTTCGATAGAGCATTTCCCTACATGCTGTCCTTAATCTCTGTCCCTCTTTCTATGTGAACCTTACCTACAGCTAGTGGCAAGGAACAGGAAACTGCCTGACCTTGGTAAGATAGCAACCTTTTCCAAACTCCGTGGATTGGGGCGTTTTTCAGGGGGTTACAACTGACAACAACCTCTTGCTTGATCTAATTTGCATTAGAGCTCGCTTTAATTCCTGACTTGATCTTTAGCTTTCATACACATGCCTATCATACATGGTTCTACAAATAGTACAGTACATGGCAATGTAAGCTGCCTACATGTGTACATGTACCAGGAAAAAAAACATGTTTATTTGTAGAGACTGCTTTTGAAGCATCATGTCATGAGAAGTAAATGGTTTTTATCATACGCTATGAGAATTTTATGTTTCTCACAGGGTCTTGTTTAATATGTTACGGGCTATTTTTAGCCAGAGCCATTTTGCTGTTTGTATGAATCCCATTTTCCACCTAGATCATCACAAATACTAGAAATTTTTGTTGAATTTTCATTTTGCATGAATCATGCATAATCATAAATCATAGACTGTAGATAAGTACCAGTAGGATGTATTTTGCAATGCGCCTGCTGATGCAGAGAGGGGACTCCCCTGATATTACATTCCATGTAACATGAGGAAAGGAATGTGGAGAAGTTGCACCATAGACACATTTATAGATAGCCTGGTGATCAGACTAAGTGCATATTTTTTTATCAGAAATATTTTTTTTTTTTTTAAATAAATGGCTGTGAATGTATCAAGATGGATCTTTTTGTGCATAAAATCAAGATTTGAAAACACATTTACATGACTTCATATGCAAATTTGCATGAAGCTAAGGTTATAGGCTGTAAAAGAGTTTATACACAAAAATTTCGAACTTTGTTGGCAAGGGTTTACAAACATTTTATTGTCCAGCAATAGGTATTTTGGTAGATACACATAGATATACAGCAATAGAAGAGTATAGTATGTGCAATAGTGTGATAGTGCAATTGATTACTTTTAATTGATTATACAAACAAATAAGAGATACTTTACTAAGAAGAAATTAAACCAATTAATGTGTAATTGAAAACGTAATGAACCTTGAGGAGAATCTAATCAGGCAAACTAGCATCCTTCCAGGCTGTTTGACATGTCTTATCCCAACCTTCCATTTACCTCTCTTGGTACCATGACATGACGGGACCATTGCTTTATAACATAGTAAATAAGCCCATGGTAATGAGAGGGTTAACATATGGCTGCAATGAGCTAATAGCATTCCAGTCCACCTCATCATGTTTCAGGAGGATGAGGTCTATTAATCTTGTCAGAACTAGACCTGAATAAATACTTGTGATAGGTTTGGAATAGATTGTGTCGAGAAAGTCCGGGGCTAACGATTTCGAGTGAGAACAGCCAGTCGGGTTTAAGAAATAGTACGGGGCTAAGAAATGCCAATGTGAAAAGCTTCAAAAAATAGTATGGGGCTAAGGATAGTACGGGGCTAAGGATAGTATGGGGCTTAGGATAGTACGGGGCTAAGAAAACCCAATGAGAAAAGGGTAAGAGTCTCTACCAGTACGATCAGGGCTTTCAGGCTGTCTGGCATATCTTCTCTAAAATCTTCAATAAACATGTCTGGCTTCATTCGAGTACTGAAAATAATTCTTTAGTTCTTTTCCAGCTTGCCCTAACTGACTGTGAAAAGGAAAGTATGAAGAAGTTACTTGTCTTGTGAGTACTAGACCATATTTTGTAGTTTGTCTTGAAAGAAATGTCCAACAGCCTAGAAGCTAGTGGAGGGCCTTTCCATATATATGGTAGTCTGGCTTCCAGGATATATATATATATATATATATATATATATTTTTAATCCAAACTATTCAATAAAGTGGCCTGGCTACAGTACACCAAATTTCTTTGATTTACTTTCCACCTTGCGATGGGTTGAGAAAAGAAGAGTATTGATAAGAGACTAGTCTGTGAGTATTAGACCATATTGTACAGTTTGACTTTAAAATGTTAATCAGCCTGGAAACCAGACTAGACTAAACATGATACTTACACACACTGGATGAATTGGTACAATTCCCAGTAGCTGGGACGTTGGCTCAGCAGCTCGACTCACAAGGTACCTGCAGAACGAGGAGGAAAGACACAACAGGAAACCATGAAAATGCATGTATGTGGAATACACAGAATGCGAAATATTGTACATATCCACATAAATACTGTACAAGAAGGAAAACGGAGAACAGGAAAGCATGAAAACATGTGGAATACACATTAATTCTGAAAATGCTTTTGTAAAATATGGGGACATTTACACAAAATAAACATGGAAAAAAAGAGGGAAAAGGGAGAATCCTTACATGTATGTGATCATGGATTTATCCAGAATTCAGAGAAATCAGAATACAACATAATGGACTAAATAATGTCCTTTCCACTTCCAGAGATCCTAATTTTTATCAGTATTATAATATCCCTATTAAGAGCTGTATTGTGCAGACCACTCTTATCAAGGAATATGTGTTCTTTATAGAAAAGAACTGCAGAACAAGTATTTGTCTCTCCTCTGTATGAAAGGAACAGAGGCTAAATATATATATATATATATATCTACCTCCTATTATTTTTAGACCTATCTGACCTTTATCAAATATTGCTTCTGGGCTTTCAAGCTCATCCCTGGGTTAAGTTACAAATGAATTTCACAGTACAGCAAAAATGCATAGAGCATCAAATTTTCTGCAAAACCATCTTTCTATGGAATGTTTTGAGTGACGGTTGAATAGGCAGATTCTAACTTTGCAAAAAAATGGAGCCTATTGAATATTTTTCAGGGCAAATATTCCAAGCAACATGTAAAATGTATCTCATCTCTCTTACAATAATCTGTCTGTGTAGTCTACACACAGAGACTCAATTATGACACTGTCTCAAAAGTCAAAGCATGTGTTTGGAAGAAAAGACTAGTGGCTGATTTCTCAATTGTTCTTGTCTGCAGGCATGTACTTTTCAGTCATGTGATAGCTAGTCTTTGTAGTTTCAGACCCATACATTTAGGCTGACTGATGAGGGTCTGTGCCTATGCACATATGTCCTTGTTATGGAAAGAGAGTTTGTAAACAAGGGTACATGTACACTCCAGCTCAAAGGAATTGACAGAGTGAAAAGGGAAGAAAAGGAAGGAGACGCAGTTTTGAACCGCGGTATATTTTGTCCCAGTTCAGAATGAAACATGATGCTTTAGCCTAAAAACCATCATGTTTCATGCTGAACTGGACAAAATATACCAATTCACTTTCTTCCCTTTCCCTTTCCCTATGCCAATTCCTTTGAGCTGTAGTGTATACCATAGACAATCAGTGCTCCTTCCTCAGGTATACATGGTAGTATCCTGGTTCCATGAGAGGGTCAAAGTATGGTGTAATGGGTAGATTCACATCTACAGTCTATACATCTACTAGTGATGAATGAATCAAGTCAGAACGCTGTTGAAGAATGGCTCATAGAAGGCGTTGAAACACTTACATTTTTCTGTACACAATAGAAGTGCATAGTGGTTTAAAGCGGTCTATGTTGTTCGACGACCAGTAGTACGCATGGGAAAGAGATGTAATATTGTAATTCTTATAATGTGCAGAGTACCACAGTACGGCTTAAACCACCTTGCGAGGTGATGTGCAGAACCAGTTCAGCACCTCACGTTGACGCGTGTGGTAGTGTACACACTAAGCAATCAGAATCTGTCTGGAGCAGTTTGATTCGCTCTGGACTGGTTGAGGAACAAGATTTGACGAGTATCCTTTTCAAGCCTGATGTCATGAACAAACATCCAGAAATATGGAAAAATATTTCTTTCACAGGAGCATTTTGTATTTATTTGCTTTCGTATTTTTCATTTTTGAAGAGAGCCTCAGTGTATTTTTTTTCGCAAGTGTGAATCCACCCTAAGCTAGTTGGTGGTCCTTTGACTCCTTTCATTTTATGGTGTGATGTCTATGTCATCCATCTCTGCTTGTTCCCTGGCAATAATCCCTCCTTCCTGTCCTACATATTTCACCAAACAACCTTTTCAAATTATTTAGGTGAAGTACTGAACATGATACAAATCAAACATGTAACCTTCTTTTAAACATGCAGGCTTCTTGCAAATATTGATTACATGTATAATGAACCAGTTACAAAAGTACATGGGAGCTCAGGGTGATTTAGCTCCTGTCATGACAAAAAATGCCCCCGTGACTAAAATAAATCCTTCCTATGGTATCATGCATTACATTGTTCAAAGTAACCCGCCTCATGACTTCAGGCTCAAAAAGTAGCAGCCAACAAGTTTCATTTCAACCTCTGCCTTCAGCCGGTGTAAAATGTAACTACACTGAGGAAATATATGCGATATTCATTGATAAAAAAAGAAAGCAAAAGATATCGAACAAAAAAGTCAGAAAACTAACATTTGATTTACAATCATGCAACTACGATTAAAATATAAATGTATCATGGTCGATAAAAAAACACAATTCATTATATTTTTGTATATTCTAACTCCCTAACATGCACTATAATTGATGAAACATAACCTTCACTGTGTTTTAATGGTAAATATTAAACCCATGGCAGTATAAACGTAGTCTGCAGCAACAGACTCGTATGAGATTTTCTCACATGTGTCTGGAAGATTAAGACTAATGCATGGTTTGCCAGTTGTGTCCTTGACATGAGGTGTGTACACGTACATATACAAACACATGATGGCTAGTCTTACAGTTTCAGACTCACTGATTCAAACTGACCAACTGAATGACAAGGGTTTGTGGCTGAACACTAACATACTAATACTCATTGTATTTTTCATACAAACACATCATAGCTAGTCTTTGCATTTTCAGATTCACTGATTCCCTTCACAACGACTGACTGACAACAAAGGGTCTGGGGCTACAAACTAACACTCCCCGTACTTTGGGGTTTTTTTCATGCACAAACACAAAATAGCTAGTCTTTTTGCTCAGACTCCGTGATTCACACAGACTGACGACTAAGGGTTTGAACCTGCAAACTAACATTGCGGTCCTTAATTTGTTTTTTCATTGATGTTGCAGGTGCTGTCTCCCCTTCCCTCCCGATCTCAATCCACACTCTCAATAATTAAGCATCCCGGGGAGGTAGGACGTCGCGGGAGGGCAGAGAGCGAGAGATCGCCTCGCAACATGTTTCGGGGGGAAAGCGGGGGTCTTCCTTTGCAAGCAGGCAAACAGCACTGCCGGATGATAGTCTACAGACACAAACCCTTGTTAGTCTGATTCTATGTGTCTGGAATCGCTAAGACTAGCTCCGACATATCTGTATATGCCTCCTGGCGATCGAGACAAACTGGTATGTCAGGTGCTGGTCTTCTTTTGCAGACATATGTTTTGAGGCAGTGTCAGAATGCAGTCTGTTTATTTAGACTAGCTGGATGCATCTCTTAGTATTTTAGATGTGCGTGTGTCTATGTCCATATTTGTACGGTACAGTGGCGCTTTTCGCATTTTTAAATAATTTGTTCTCCGTGCCATGAAGGAAAAACAGAGAGAGAGGAATATCTGATAGAGAAACAGAGGGAGGATAGAAAATACCTGAGAGAATACATTTATAACAGAGTATGCATTTTACAACAAGCTGGAAAGGGAGAAAAATGTGAAGCACATGAGAGGGATAAAGAGGAAAGTAAAAGAATGACAGAGGCAGAGAGCATTGAAGACAGACAGACAATGATGGATAGAGTTACATAATAACATTTAGAAAGACACATGAAGGAAAAGAGGGAGAGAGAGGGAGGGAGGGAGAGAGGGAGGGAGGGAGAGAGGGAGGGAGGGAGGGAGGGAGGGAGGGGGGAGCGAGGGGGAGAGGGAGGGAGGGAGAGAGGGAGGGAGGGAGGGAGGGAGGGGGGGGGAGAGAGGGAGAGAGGGAGGGAGGGAGGGAGGGAGAGAGGGAGGGAGAGAGAGAAAGACAGTGAGGCAGAGAGAAAGAAAAGGAGAAAGAGATCTAGACAGAGAGAAAGAAGAGGAGAAAGAGATCTAGCAGATAGAAAGAGAGGAGCAGAGAAATGAGAGGAAAGAAGAGAAGCTGAGGTGACAGAAAGACAGAAGTAGGGGAGAGAGAGAGAGGGGCCTCCCTAGACATCAGAAATGCCAGCGTACATTTGCACACGCCTCACTTCACGCATCGCCATGCAGCAACCTGCCTCAGACTCCGAGGGAACAAGTCTTTGTGTGTGCGTGTATGCACAGATGCGTTCCTCCTCCGTCATCCGGCGTGTACTTAACAATTCCTCCATCCATACTACAGGCACGATGCATTCCAACAGTGTACTAAGGAAGCTCGCATAAAATCATCGCTAGATACAGTCTTGCTGTTTTCAACCCTTGGCAGGTACATGTAATCATAGAACTAGCAAGGATTGGTTTCAAGCAGGGAAAGCACTTGTTGGGACTGGTTGGCATGTGGTATTTATTTGATATCTCAACACAAACGATTGCAGGTTCCTGAAAAAAAAAAAGGAACATTTTTCCAAAAAAATAATTGCCAATGGTGTTCATATCGTAATGTTTGACATAAAAACAACAAAACTAGCAAGAGCACTAAGAACATTTTGTATCTATTCACTATTCGCAGGGACATACATGTACATGTACATGAACATTAATATAACACCTACAGTTAATTTACATATGGGTATATACACCCTTCCCCCTAAATTATCAAATCCAGTAAATTTCACCCTCTCTGGAACAAACAGAAACACATCATATTTCCATTATATCTATTTCATGAACATTAATATAACACCTACAGTTAATTTACATATGGGTATATACACCCTTCCCCCTAAATTATCAAATCCAGTAAATTTCACCCTCTCTGGAACAAACAGAAACACATCATATTTCCATTATATCTATTTCCATCATGATATCCATAAAAATTTACTCAATACACATGTACTTACATGTATCTTGTACAGTATGTTCCCCAATGACAATGAAAAACACAAACATGTACCAGTTTATGGCAAAAGATGTTCCATTGAAATGCAGTGTAAATGTCCTGAGGACTTTATGTTAATTTCTGTATGCATTTGCCACTTTTTTTACGAATCAAAACGTCATAAACATATACATTATACATGTATAGGTTTATGCATGTGTACGTGTGTATAAATAATGCAAAGAAAGTGTGTAAATGCATCACACAAGCCTTCCGGCATTGTTAGTTTTGGTAGTGGTGGTGCTTTTTGGGGGTTGGACTCATGCATGTTTTATACATGAACATGTACAAAGTATGTATCTTCTTCCCCCCACCCCCCCCCCCCCCAACTCCTCATACCACTGCCTCCACCCCCCCCCCTCCTTTCCCCCCTTTTTTCCCCCTTCTCCATATTTCTTCCTTCCATCCAGTGAATTGTGGAATATCATATCACCATGGATATGAAGCCAAGAATATCTATATAATGTAAATATTTATCTAAAGGTCATTCTTTATCAATCTGTCACTACAACATAGATTTATAGAAATTTAAAAAAAATCTAGATTGATCACAACAAATGGAAAAGAAATCAACATTTTAAAGAGTGACATTTAACTTCATATTATCTGCATCTCTCATCATCTCTCTCTCTCTCTCTCTCTCTCTCTCTCTCTCTACAGTCAATGAACATCTACATGTACAATGTAGTCTGTTATATTCATACCCTTCTGTCTCCTTCTTAACCCCCCCTCAGTACCAAGCTATGACAACCTCATTGATTTGTTACACATATATGTACCCTTGGGACTGAGAAGGGTAATAATGCGCTCTCTCCATCTCATTTCCCTTCTCTTCTGTCCTTCCTTCCCTTGGGTCACATCGGGCTGGCCAGCCGGCCTCAGAATCAGAACGCCACCCTAGTAGTGTGGCTTACAGGCTGTTGGGCGTTTCTAAACCAAACTATTCAACAAAAAGGTCTGGCAGCAGTAGACTACCATAACCATTCTGAATATCTTCTCTGAGGCTGATTTAGAAAAGAAGAAAATGTTAAAATGACCATTCTTTACAGTACTAGACTCTATTATTCAATTTAGATTAGAAATGTCTAACAGCCTGCAAAAGAGGCTAGGCAGCGTGGTTCGATTCTGCAGAATGGCATCGTCCGTGATCAGCCAGTGGCGCTTTGGCATCGGTCGGTCGCCAAATTGAATAATGATTAAATTTGTACTGCGGAACCAATTGGCCAGCATTCCACGCACTTGCCAGTTACACAACTGGGGCCCTGCAAGTCGACAGAGGGGGATTTTGTTTTTTATCTGCACGTAATGTGTTATTGTAATCCATTAAATGATCTAATGATTTATCTTGAGCTGTGCTTTCATGAGGTACACTAGGACATGTATGGATGCATTAACTGTTTATAAATCCATTCAAAAATAACAAATGAGTTGTTTTTTGGTGATTTTCTTTCTCCATATCTCTGCAATGAGCATACATGTTTTTGACGTAACACACAGAAAAAAGGATAAAGTGTACGAGAATCAGATCTGCACTAAGCCTAACATATATTCTTTCCACTTTATTCAGCATTGAGTTTTGCATTTAGACAAACCAAAGCATACGTGTGTTGTTGTTTTTCCGCTGAGCCTACACGTAAGATATTTTGGGGAGATGTTACCCAACCAGACAACATACTTCTTTGCCGCTATCATCTTCAGAAGACACAAATAGCGTGCTGTTTGTGCAACGTCAGAGTAATGAGGACAGCCGATACCCAGGAAGAAAAGCACACTATCTGCACCTCCATTTATGTTTGAATACAATGTAGGTGACTGCCTTTCCCGATCAGTAATGCTTTGTTTTCCTTCATTTTTGGTGCCCTGCGTAATTGGACTAAACACCATTTCCCAAGCAGCACTTTGACTATTCTTACGCACAGCCTTTAATAAAGCTAAAAATGCAATTACTGTGAGTGGTTTAACTCATTAATGATTGTTAACCGCAAATTTGATGTGGTTTTGACTCTAAATGGATGAAAGTGAACAGGTGTACGGTAGTAGATCTTGCCACATCCTATGTTACATTACTAGAGCGCCATAATTGTGGTTGAAATGCGGAAATCATAAAAGAGGTGAGAAATCCTGCTTGCAATTCATGTGCAATATCCCATTACAAAATTAACAATAGATTATATTTTTTAATTAAAGAATAAATATCAGCATTTATGAGAAGTTTTTCTATTTTTGATGGTACATAGGGGGTCTGACCCATGGCTGTTGACACACTAAATTAAGTGGAATGTTACAATCAAAGCCCTGGTCACAGGATACAAGAAGGTTTTGTAGGTACATACACCATGCACACCTATGTGCACCATCTCCACTCCCCAAGGAGTATTCCTTGCCTGCTGCATGATATCGGTGCTAAGTCAAGATCATTCACATAATCTGTCACCTCCTACCAGGTTACCATTGAAAAAAAAAATGGTAAAACTGTCATGTATAGCAATTATGTTGTTCAGTTCGCATAATAAGATCAAACATTATAACAGGTGCATAAAATAACTTGTTCATTAAAGAAAGCTACCCAGTTAATGTATTCATATTTGTTTGTATATATTTGATGTTTACATCTTTTGCATTTTCATCCTGTGGGTATACATGTAGGATTCAATAAGTGAAATTAAAAAACTTAAAAGCTTAAATATTTTCTTCTTAATATGTAAATCAGTCAAGTAGCATGATAAGCAGGTCTTTATCCAACATAGGGCGTGTTTATCAACTCTTTTTTTGGTAGAATTAAGGTTTCCAAACGCGTTTAAATTTTTTTAAACGCGTTTAAACGAGTTGATAAACGCAAAGGTGTTTTGATTAGGGGGTTTGGAAAGCTGTTTTGAAACACGCAAATTTGTACGATCCTAAACGCGTTTAAAGAAGCGAGATAAACGCAAAGCTGTTTTGAAACGCGTTTAAACCACGTGTTTTCGGTGACAAGGCCGGTTTTCGACTTGGGCGATCGAGTTGATAAACGCACCGAAATTTAAACGCGTTTGGAAACGTGTTCGTAAAGGCCTTTGGAGTTGATAAACGCACCGTGTTTTTAAACGTGTTTGGAAACGAGTTTGGAAACGCATTCGTAAAGGCCTTTGGAAACGCGTTTAAATTTCTGAAAAGTTGATAAACACGGCCATATTAACACAGATCCTGGATGAACACTACTCTGTAGTAATTGTGCAGATAAATACAAAGGAAGGAAGGAACTTTGAGATCGTCTCGAGGTCAGTCTAGATCAGGGATCATGCGAGAGATCTGTGTCTGTTCCTGGTGAGGGAAGAGGCTCAAACTTGAAATGTCTACATTAAATGTTCTCTGAATGTTTCCATGGTGAGAGTATACTAATAAATACTATTTAGAAAATATAGTAGAAATCTTGATAAAACCATGTGTTATAAAAATAAAAAAATAATAATTCCTTCAGGATAATTGACCCACTTATGGCGTGAAGAAAGAAAAAGAAAAGGTGAAAAGAGGAGAGATCATTCTTAATTTCTATTACACTTACACAAGGCTATTTTTAGCTTAAGTTTTCTGTGTTTTTAATTGAAAATAAATGGGATGAAATGGAAGAAGGTGATGAGAGAACCCTGTAGACAGAGAAAAGAAGAAAGAAAGGAAAAAGGCAAAGTGTGGAGAAGTTATAGTAAGTCTACATACTAATGTCTGAATTGTCTGATTTTCAGTATGTCTGCTATATCGTTGACCCTAAAAATTACAACAAAAATCTATTGCTGAGATATTCAAAGGGAAAGGTTGTTTATTTTGCCTTGTTTTGTCATGCAAAAGGATTTATAATCTGTTTGAAAGAAAAATACAAAATATGTATTTTTCAATGGTCAGATATTATTATCAGCTTCAGGTGATGCATCTAACCACACATACCTGTTCTAGTATATCTTCCTTCCTAAACTGAAAGTAGATAGCCAGGAATGTAAGCAGTTTATTTGTTTACTAAAATAAATCCCCCATATTTGTCAAAACAAAGCAGCAGACAAAACAAACAATACCTTGAACCCAGACTAGCGGAGGGATTCCCTCCCACTCCTCGCTGGCCGTGGCTGCTGTTAAAGACAGGCAGAGAAAAAGTATGAATGAAATGACATTCCAACAGGTATGAGTCATCCCTTGCTCAAAAGGGTATTCCCTGAACCTGTGACTAGTCTCCATATTTAGACCCTGCTTTGTTTGTGTGCTATGACTCATCATGTCCGCCCCCATTTCTCTTCCTCCGCGGGCATCTGTGCAGATCTCATACACTGACCCCAGCCACCATAGAACAAGACGACATCATAATACTCGATGGTAGACCTATTTTGGATGTTTTTATTTGGAGGATAAAGTTCAATTTTACAGAAGTTGGTAATATTGTTCAATGCTGCAGACTAGGTGTGTGAAGCCATGTGCCTACTGCTTGCTTTGCACAGATGACTCATGCCAAAGCAAGCAGAGGTTTTTACCAGCAGCAGTAGCTTGGGTAGTTTTGTCGGCAGACTGGGTTTTTTAATTTTCACTGAGATAAATACGAAGTTTAAGTTAAATGGGAGTTCAGGGGGATTTAATCCCACAAAAAAGAGCCCCCTCCCCCCCCCCCCCCAAAAAAAAAAAAGATAAAAAATAATAAAGAGCCAATGTTTCGTTGTCCTCATTGGGTGTACATGTAATGCACAGCATGGTTGGGTGTAAAATATGTTTGTTTCAAGACATAAGGCTTGAAGCATATTGCAAGCAAGTATATTTTATTCATTTGTATTAGCACACACAAAAACACACCACTGTCCTAATAGTTTAAATGAGCAATGGAGAAGCTAGCTCCACCCCTTTTTTCAGCATTGTCAGATCAAGGCTGAATCAGTCTCCTGAGCAAACATGACTTGCCTCCATGCAACCACCTGTGGTAAATACGGTGTCATTTCACCTACATTATACAGCCATCATGTTCACCCATCAAGATAATACCAATATGGGTGTGGCTAGAGTTAGTTCAAACAGTACCGTAACATGGATGGTAAGAAAACCACTCTTCTCACCACAAATTTGTTCACACAAAGCCAATCGCTTATGATAGCAATTGTACAACTCTATAAAACAACAAGTGCTGTTTGATAATTAAAAAAAATACTATTTGAAAGATCAGTGTGCTACATGTACACCTGGTGAACTTGGTTCATGCAATGCACATGTTTTAGAAAAGAAAATCCCCAAATACAAATCTAGAAACTATGAACCCATATGCACTCAATGCAGCTTTCACCCAACATAATCTTGCATCCCAAATATATCTCAAAAATAAAGATATTTTCTCCCCTGGTTACAAGTACTCTACATGTACTACGCGTCAACATGTGCTACAGTTATAACTTGCCCTACTGTACATGTGCATCTTGGATCTACATGTACATGTTGTACACAGTAAGTCAAAAGTGACTTTTCACATTACCTTTAATTATGTGTGCTTCCAAATATAAATAATTCATTTAAATCCAATGTACACACCAGTCTGTACTATTTGCTCTATGTATCACAAAATCAAACAAAACTTTGGAAGTATATATGTCTTCATTATAAATTCCTCAAATATTCTACATTTATGAGTCACCGAATTAAACAGAGAGCATGTTTACACTGGAGCTTGGACTTGACAATGCACTGCAGGTGCCTGAAAACTACAGGTGTATGATGAGTGGGCAGTCATTATTAATGTATGGTGACACATTGTTTAGTTATCAGTCCCATGCCTAGTAGCTTATTCAGTTTGGAAAATTATTGATGTGTGTTTCTAGTACTTTCTACCATTTGGATAATGACACATTTTTGTTTTAAAACAATCATTGCATCATGGTATGAACGAGTTGTCATTACAAATATTAAGAATGTATGTTATACCATGGACCTTACCAATGATCCTTGCAATGCAAATATTACTGTATACATCTATTTGGAGGGGCTACTTTTCCAGCATGACATCTGGAAGTACAAACTGTACATCTAGTGCATCATACTCCTATGAGCATTTTCCTTTTCTTTTAAGTAGGATATTTTGTTGGCTTAATGAGGGTTTACCACTCTTTAATCTTGGTGCATTTTTCTGCCATTGGAAAATCTTACTGCAAGATGAATACTAAAAGTGGTCCAACAACTTTATTCACAGATGTATTTCCCTTTTACATATGTTTCAGCATAAAGTCAATGTAATATATTATGTATGAACCTACATGAATGTAGCCAGAGATATTAACATATTGCTATGACTTGCTGGCACAAAGCCAAATACAATAAGCATACCATTACATGCACTATGGCATGCAGCGCTTTTGTGTACATGTTCATGCTCAGGTCAGCATATTCAAGTGCTTTTTACATGTAAATATATACAAACTCATCTCCAAACTCCATTAATCCACCAAGCTCTATAGATTTATTTTTCATCTGTTAGTAGAAGGACAGAATATCTAGACAGTACGGTAGTACACACATTCTGTTCCTACTGTACTGTACATGTTCAGGCCAGCCTACATGCAAGCTAACTTTACATGTATACATGTACAAAATAAATACACACACCCATCACCAAATCCAACAATCCACCATGCTTTACCTATTTATCATATTTGTAGGAGCTCATGTCCATATAATATATTATATACTAGCAGTTCAGTGCTGTACACATACCGGTACACTGTACCGTTCATGTACAGTACATGTATGTGTACACATCTTTTTTAATGCATTATGTACATGTACATGTACAATGTATACAACCACATATAAAAACTGTAGGAGATCATGTCCATATAATATATTATACATGAAGTGTACAGCATTTAACACATACTGTACCTAAATGCAGTACATCTATTATACCTATAGTATGTACACACCTTTATTCATGCATTATGTATTCAAACCACACAAGCAAACTCTATCAATCCACCGAGCTCTTTTGATATATTATCTGTTTGTAGGAGATCATGTCCATATGTACATGAGCAGTACAGTACTGTTCACATACTGAGCCTGAATGCAGTATATGTACATGTATGTACTGTACCTATACAGGCATGAAAGCTTCATACATTACCCATGCTACATGTATAGTGTAGAGTACATTGTACTCTTCTCTCCTCTGGCCTCGTACCACAAATTGCAATTTATTACTGTTTTTCATCTCGTCCATTCTCACTCCGAGTGAGTGTTTATGCAAGGAGGGTGCGTATACGTGCTGTACATGTACACAAACACGTACTATGCAGACCAATCTGTGAAACACCACAAAGTGCTGTACGTGATTGGGTAGAGTGTGTGTTTGTTCCTTACTGTGCAGAGGCAAATACAAGAGATAGGGTGGATTCTATGCCATTACATGTCCACTGGTTCTGATGTCCTTTAGACCAATTTTGGGCTCTTGCATTTATGTACATGTGCACAGTATGTAAAGGCATTATCAACTGTTTTTTGCAGGATCGGTTGGATTTGAGAGTTCTAGCTTTGCAATTTGTATGTGTGAGATTGTTTGGGCAGGATTTGAAAGCGCAACATATGTTGTAGCACACTTTAACAACAATCCTGTTCCAACATCATAGCATCACTAAGTGAAAAAAAATTAGGTAGCTTTGTAGAAAACATGTGTGATTGAGCCTAAGCTTAATTGAGCCCCTCCTAATGCCAAGAGGATCCTCCATGAATGACGAAAGCAGCCCTGTGAAAATGAATTTTCTTCAAAGGGTACTATGTAGAGGATGTTCGTTTCATGACATACATAGACGATAAGGCCTCAAAACGAGCCCTCACATGTATTTTTTCTAGACCACCGTAGGATATCAAAGTGAAAAACAAGGCATGTTCTTGGGCCGTGAATCTATAAGTAAGCTGAGCTTGTTTATTTTGTTTGTATATATTGTGTAAGTTGTGAGCGAGAAGCCAACAAGTAGCGTGATATCTGGTGTGTGGATGGGATATTGAGAGCAGCGAGGTAGGAGTAATTTGAGGACAGCGCGATAAGTGGACTTCCATCCAGCAACAAATCCTGCGGCGTCTCCTGATTAGGGCCAACCCCTGGCAGAGGAACCTCGCTGCTCTCTCTCTCTCTCTCTCGCTCTATATCTATCTACATACTATCTGTAACTCTCCTTCTATCTGTAGCTGTCTGTTCCACTCCCTCTCTCTCTCCTCTCTTTCTCTTTCTACATGTAACTCTCTCTTTCTGTCTCTCTAGCTCTCTTTCATTCTCTATTCTCCTCCTTACATGTATATCCGTCTCTCTTTATTGCTTTCTATCTCTCTTTCTCTTTCTTGCTGTCTGTTCCACCCCCTCTCTCTTTCTCTTTCTCTTTCTCTCTCTATATCTCTGGCAGTCTATTTCTACAAATATCTGTCTCTTTCTGTCTGCCTCTTTCACCCCTTCCCTCTTCATCTATCCCACTCTCTCTCTCCCTCCCTCTCTCTCTTTAGCAGTTTTTTTCTCTATTTCTTCTCTTTCTGTCTCTCTACTGTATCTCTTCTTTCTTTCTTTCATTCTCCCTATCTCTGTCTGTCCATCTGTCTCCCTCTCTCTCTCCATCTCCCTATCTCTATTTGTCTGTCTGTCTGTCTGTCTGTCTTTCTTTCTTTCTTTCTCTCTATATTTCTCTCTCTCCCACTTAGGACCAAACCCTAGCAGATAGGAAGCTCGGTTGTCTCTCTCGGTCTCTCTCGATCTGTCCCTCTCTCTCCCCCTTCTCTGCCTCCCTCCAAAGTGTTTTCTCTGCTTCGTTCTATTTGTTTCTTTATCTCATACAATGTATTCTGTTTATCAGGTCTGAGCTGAGTGTTTGCCTCACCCCCCCCCCCCCTCTCTCTCTCTCTCTCTCTCTCTCTCTCTCTCCAAGTAGCTAGACAACCAAGTAGTAATACAACCAAATAACACATATTTTCCCTCTTGTATTTTGAATCCTAGAATTTTTGAAATATGACTGCAAAAATACTTACATATAACAATTTCCAGTCAAAGCCTCACTCTCACTTGGAAAGATTGCCATTACTTGCAATTATACCCATGAATGTTCACAATCCTGACCATGCTCCGGAATTAAATCTATAGAACTTTGTTATGTGATCATGAAACTCTACGCAAGGCCCACACCATACACCATGAGGCCCATACCATACACCATGAGGGCCCTGCCATTGCGACACGTGTGAATTAGTGACCCTTAATACTCTATTAATACCAGGAATTCATATTTTGGTAATTTCCCATTAGTCTCTTGAGAAGTAGCCTCAAAGAAGTTCAAGGCAACTGACATGCACTAATCGAGTGTTTCTATTCATACATTGTACTTCCTGTACATACAGGCACTGCAAATGCATTTAAATTTGTGCTTACCTTCAATTTTCAACAATGTATGAGCATCGAAAAGAGCTTCCCACTGACTTTTTAAATCCACCAAATTTTCCTTGCCAGACAACTTGCCAATCCATATGATATGAAGCTATTACTATTCCAAACGTTGACCAACTGAGACGATATAAGAAGTGTGCTGCTCTCCACACATCACAAATAAGACACAAGTAACAGTTGCTCTTTTGAGTTTAGAGTGATACAGGGTTGTACATGTGGGTAGCCTGATTTCCAGGCTGTTTGGCATATTAATAATCCAAACTACTTCATAAACAAGTCTAACTGCAGTAGACTAATCATGCTCATCTCCTTTTCTGACACATCAACGGAAGAATTGAACTGTGACTAGTCTTGTGAGTACAAGACCCTATTATACAGTTTGGATTCTTTGGATTATAAATATCCAACAGCCTGGAAGCCAGGCTAAAGTGATCAGGCAAAGAACACATGTGTGTACAGCACGGTACGGTCTAATTGCCTCTATTGACAGAGGAAGCAGTAGGCCAAAGGGCCATAGGAAGGTCTATGTTTTCTCTCTTCAGCTACGGAAGTTTTGAAAATAAGAGTAAGAGAGAGAGAGAGAGGGTGAGGGGAAAGGAGAAGGAGAGAGAAAAATAGAGATAGAAAGAGAGAGTGAGAAAGAAGGAGAAAGAGAAGGGAAATAGAAAATGAGAGAAAGACAACAAGAGAGAAAGAGAGGACGACTAAGATAGAAATAGGGTTAGGGAGAAACAAACATGGCGAGAGGACGAAGGAAAAAAAAGGAGAGACAGAAAGCCAGGAAAAACATGAACTAAGATCAGCTTAAACATTTTGGGTAGACAGGTTCAGACTCAAGTCCACACAAGGCCCCATCTTATACTGTGTTGTGATTGATAAGAGTCAATCATAAGTCCAATCCCCTATCTCTTATGAACATAGTTACAATGGGTATCAATCGAATTACAATCAACTGCAATTCTTTATATGACAGGACCCAGAAAGCACAAGAACATACGTGGCTCGTAAGGCCTTCTCCAATGTGACCGTCAAACATGGGCCAGCATTCTAATGTATCTGACAGCTATAGTTGATACTCAAATATGCAGCTAAGAGGATTGGCCAATAGTCCATGGTCGCTGTTGCTATAGCTGTAACAGACAGACAGACAGACAGACAGACAGACACAAATGTGCTGCCATGGCGTGCCCAGGCTTACATTGTATTCCAGGTGCGCAGGAAACAATAGGCTGAAGTACCAAGAATTTATTAGCCCGATAAAAACAGATTACATAGCTACCCAGTTTCCGAGAATCAAGGTTGAATTTGCACAACAAGAGAGAGAGAGAACAATTTCCTCTTGAGCAGACTCACAGCATCTTTCAGTGTTCAGAAGTTCAGCATCCCTCACATTTTTTACACCTGCAAATTAGGATTAAGAATAATGCTCACTTCCACAATGAGAGCACATTTAAAGGAAAATTAATAGTTATCTTATTCTGAGGAAAATTATACAGCCACTTCTTTATTAATTTATACATATCGTTGTTAGGGGAAATTTATGCATTGCTGGCCTGATCCTAGTCAAATTTAATATTTCTGCAAAATGGCTAAGGGGACACCTCCTTCAATCTCCATAGTTACTTGAAAGTGAAATGCAAGTTTGAAAAAGTCTTGTGAGGTAGTGAGATTGTGACAGGAAATATAAGGGTGAGAGGAAGTGAATTGTGAGAGGGTGAGAGGGACAAGAGAGAAGGATGAGAGGGAGGGGCTAAAAAAGGGAGAAAGAGAGAGGGAAAGGAAGAGAATGACAGGGATTGAGGAGGGACTGAGGGAGAAGGAGAGAGATACAGTGAGGGAGATAGGGGAGGGGTAGACATACTACAGACTGGAATGACAAGGACATGTGAGAAGAAGAGAGGTGGACAAGAGAGGTGGAGGGAAAGAGAAAGGAGAAAAATAAACTAACGTGCAGCTTAGAAGGAGCTTCCAAGAATGTGATAGGGCAAGGAGGAGAGGCGGTGGGGATACAAAGAGAAAGAAGAAATGAAACATCTTTTTAACTGTTGCTATAAAAAGGCACACATAACACACAAACAAACAAGGTCAGTGAAAGTTACTGCCAGGAAGACCCAGGTCTGTGACTTATTGGAACACAGCGCTGTACTTTGCTATCGCATGCATGGGGAAACCAGATAAATGGTTCCACATCTTAGTTCCGAATATGATATCCTTGCCCATCCGTGTCTTCAGGAAAGCTGCCTTCAACACATTTCAAATATCATGCCAGATATTTTTGCAGCACACTTTTCTTTTTGTGAGAATGTAACTTCCCAAACAGTTGGAACAAATATATGCCCCCAAAATTTTTCTAGTCTTTATTCACCTATTCAAAACAGAGGTTTATGAAAATAAATGTTGTATAAAGTAATTTGCTGATTGTGCTACATGTGCTTTTACACTGTATCAGATCCTGACCATTTATAATCGTATGAATACTTAAAGAAAAAGTGGAAAAATAGATCGATGAGAGAAGAGGTAGGAGAAAAGGGTGAGGAGAGAGAGAGGGCAAGAGAAAATTAGAGATACATGTGAGGGGTGGGTAGGTGAGAAACGCAGCGAGAGAAAGAAACAGATATTAAACAAAGGAGAGGGAAATGAAAGAGAGAAAAGGAATCAAACAGAGATATATACTGACAGAGGTAAAAATGGACAGACATTCATACACAAACTGAGAGAGATAAACAGACATACATGTACATGTGTATGCAGACAGAAAGAGGGAGAGAAAGAGAAGCGACAGAAATACAGGAAGTAGAGAGAAAAACAGGTAGACATAAATGTACCTGTACCTATATGCAGACACGGTAGGAGTGAAAGAGTGGGACAGAGAGAAAGACAGAGAGACAGAGAGACAAACAGAGAGACAGAAAGACAGAAAGAGAAAGGGAGATAGATACAGACAAACAGAAGCTGCTATTTCTCTCTGGTGATGGAGATGAGGACCACAATGATACCAAAGGTCCTCACTGGTTGAATCATTATGCGTCCCAACCGATGCGTAAGCCTGAGTCACGATATTACTGATGCTAGAAAAAAATGTGAACCTCTTCAATCTCCGACTACTTCATGTTCACATTCTGTTCATCTCTGCATGTTCTCTGATCACTTGTGTTCAAATGGAGTCTTCTATTCAAAGAAACAATATTCACTTCAGTGATTATCCTATCTTGAAAGTATGATTTTTTAATTCACGGATATCTACATGTTGAGTATGTATATTGTTCACTGGTACACCATGTATACGTGTAATGTCCAATATGTGTTCTCACAAATTTTCAACAGATGCGTTTCTGGTCTAAACAAGCTGGAAACAAACTAAACACACAAATGCATTGAACATGATTGGACATGTCCAAATTATAACCCAGTATTCAGATTTTCTCCTATGAATTTTAAGAGCAAAATTAAACACACCATACTGTGCAACATGAGTGCAATGCAGTACATGTACATGTAATACATTCCTGTATAAAAAATATAGAATGCCAGTAGACTTTGAGATATTTTTCTGCTTTCTACGACACACATTGTGTATGTGTACATACATGTACAGTTTTATAATAGGTACATTTTAGTTTACAGTGTATATAGTTTATGTATAAAGAAACTGTACATGTTCTTTATTTACATACAGAAAGAGAGACATGTATGCTCTGTCCACTTTAGGCTGATACTTTAAACAAATAAAAAGGTGTGAAACAAATATTCTATAACACAGTGGACATAGTTTCCTACATACAAGTACAATGTAACATGCACAGCTTGATCATAATAATGTATGTGAATACATACATACATGTAGCAGTACATGTACCTGTAGTCTAATGTAGAATGTGTAGTACATGTACATGCCCATCTTCAAATTCACACGCCATACACAGTACACCGCACAGGCATTCAGTATGTTTATAAACGTACACACAACCACAAACACACACACACACACACACAGACAGTCCCCCCTTTTCTGACAGCGAGCGAGTGAGAAGCGTAGAATGCACACATGCAGTAATTCGGCTCATGTAAAAGACTCTGAAATCCCCCCTTTGCCACTGACAACAGGCAGAGAGGGCCAGAATGAACACCCATCACCCTGGTGCGTAAATGCATAATTTATGCCAAAGTGTGGTGGCGTACAGAGAGAGAGAGACAGAGAGGGACTAGCTGGGACAATTATGATAATGGTGGAGTGGTGGCCCTTGCAGGGGTATGGATGGGGATTGGGGAGAGGCAGGGGAGGATAATCAAAGCTTCTCGTTAACCCTCTCCCTCTAACATACCTGGACATGTACTATCCATCGTTTTGTGTGAGCCCATTCATATACAGGCCTCTTCTTTAAATTAAATGTATATAAGCTACAGTATAATGAAGTAGAGATTATCTTTCTCAAAATCAAGCTACTCGTTAACCCTCTCCCTCTCAGGTACATGTACATCAATCTACACTGTATGGTTGTGTGTGGGCCCACTCACATGCAGGCCTCTCAGTATAGTATAGCAAAGCACAGCTTCTCTTTCTCAAAATCAAAGCTACTCATTAACCATTGCCTCACATGTACATGTACCACCAGAGATACAGTACATTGAATGATACTTTTATGCATTCCTCCAAAAATCACACACACTGTACATGACGTATAGTATGAAATAGTCAAGTTTTTTTTTAAGACGCATCCTAATAGGTACCATGCACGAATATCCAATAATGATTTATATCAAGATTCAAGAATATGCATCATCAAACAAATTGCAGATAACAGCCACATAATCATCACACTAAATTTCTATAATATCATATGCAAGATAATCTTGGCAATTAGATGTTTTAGGCACTAGCCCACTCATACATTTGAGGTCAATTTATAGAATCAACATAAATGACAAGGTATGTACATGTAGGCCCTTTTCCTCACTTTTCAAATATGAACCTGAAAGATACATCAGAAGGAGAAGAGGCTACTACTCCTGCTAGATACACTGCTGCAAGTTGATTAATTATAGATCTTCAGATGGGCAATGACTACTAGTCATAATTTTGAAGCGTGAAGACACATAATTTCTTTTAAAATCTGTTTCAAGAATATCAGTCAGTTGAAATTAAATTTTCTTCAAATGTAATAAAAAAACATGACACATTTGGTTGATGTTAAAAACACAAACTGGGACATTATATCCAGGCATTATTTTATTTATTATTCTTGGTAACATGAAAGTCTTCTTGACAGAATTCATTTGGAATATTTGACGGACTTCAGCATAAGGTAAAAAATTAAAAATAATAAAAATAATAAGAGCAAGATTAGCACTTTCCTGTCCTTTTCTGTGGTGGATTAAAATGTGTGTGCACAAAGGATATTGTCCTGTCTGTAGTAATTATCTTATACATGTACACCTTTTTTTATCATTCTTTGTCAATAAGTGAACTTAAAATGCAAATACAGTATTATGCATATTCTTAGATGCCAGGCCAGGCATTGTTATGTTCTGAAGTGACTAGCTAATTATGCACACGATTATTTCTTATTATTTGCCAAAAAGTGAAAAATCTCAATAGATACTGAATGGAGTATTTACAGAATATTGATTAATTAACGAATTCAACTAAATCATTCCCCCCCCCCTCCCCCCCCCCCCCCCCAAAAAAAAAAAAATGGATTCTTCAGTTTTACACAAATATAAACTTGATTGTGTTGTAACTACAAATATCATCAATACATAGAACATGTACTGTATACTAAAAAGGAATGTTGAAAAACAATGGCAATTCCATTGCAGGGCAACAGCATTTCCACTCCAGATACTTGGATGGCTTCAAATATAGAATGTTGATTCAACCATTATCAAACATTTCAATTCATAGCCAACTTCCTCATACTAGTCATTACCATAAAAGTATCATTCAAATCACACATACTTGAATGTTAATTGAGAGGATACATTTGGATAATTGATGTTTATTTTACAATCACGTGCCTAAAGAAAGACTCCACATGCTCAAACAACATGAATTCCACTGCATACAATGTACTTGAAGTGTGGCAAGTACCAGAAAATGCTATCTAATTCCATTTCACATGGGATTTCCTCAAGCCCCTGAATAAATAAGATAACAAGATGAAAGGGGAAGTCCGTCCTTATGTAACTGCAAATGACATGAAATGTACATGTACATGTAGGAGAGGACAAACAACATTCTATAGGGTGTACAGTATAATGCAGTTAAAGTTCTTAGTACTATCAGGTTACTGAACGTCATTGAACAGAATACACATGGGCTCGGGGAAATTTAGCCCCCAGTACTCTCTCTCAAAAAAAAAAACCCATGTTAGTACCAAAAGAGCCCCTGTGAAATCATTATTATTCTTATAAGGTATTATCTATAAGTACATGAAATATAGTTTAGGGTGTGTGTGTGTTAAGACATCAGGCTAGAGAAGGTAGAACCCACAAATGTTTTACCCCTGCTGTACATGTACAGGTATGACAATATAAATAACATACTTCATCAGCTACATGTAATTCTTCCTCCTTAGTGTTTCCAAGATTTCTTTCTGACCTGAATTTTTCATTAACTTGTAGGATAGAGCATGCTATCCTCAACACCCACGGTACAGCATGCCTCAAATTCTGTTTTTAATTTAAATTACCAAAAAAAAAAACTTTCACGAAAACAACATGTGATGTTGTGGAAGGAAGTACCCTCTCCAGTAGCGGACATGTTATATTTTGTTTGATGCTAATTATCCCTCTTTGAGTGGTGGAATACAAGGTCGGGATGTAAACAACTAGCCAATACAAGTAAGCACCGTCCAAGTGTACACAAAACGTGCGCAGCATTCATTGTTACTAAGTCAGGCAACCTTTTCAGCAATCAAACACAACTATTACCTCCATATAATGTGCGTACTACAGTGCAGTAAATGTTCTCTTTGATTGATGCAAAAATTACTGTACAAGTAATGCATTTCCTTATGAGCAGGCAATATTTTGGGAAACGATGCGCTGCTAAGTACGTGTTTTCATGAAAGAATTATTGTTATCAATTTCATATTTCACATACAGCTGTAGTGTATGGTACAATCAATGAATCACACCCATGGTAACCCACATACAGAATCCCTCTTGCAAATATAGAAAAGCCCATGCATTCAGTTTTAAAAACAATTCTTGTTAAAGATCTTCTCTTATGCTTCTAAATAATCTCTTTTGTTGTTATCCTAAATAGTGATTTCTCAACTGATATTTGTCCAGACTTATATCTACGACAACACCTGCAGTGATTATGATCTGTCTAGCCTAACAAAGCCCCACCCCTGGCAAAGACTGGTGGTATCAGACCCAATCATCTGTTATGTAATCTTGAGGTGCACAGTCTTGCTAAGATGCATTGACCAAGATGCATATATTCTGTATGATCAAGACACTGCATCTACAGTACATTGTTTACTTCTTCACTAGTGTCCAGGCTGTAAGTAATTGAACATTTTGTAGTCATCAATTAATGGTAAAAATGCCTGTGACAGCACTGTCTGACATTGCAGGCATGAAGCAATAATATAGTTCCTAAGACAAATTTGTGCGGTGAGCTCTCAAAGAGTATTATTTGCAGCACACTTCCACAGTTAGGGGCACTTACAGCATAAAATTAAATGGAAAAATAACAAGCTGGTTCAGGGCAATTTAGCCCCTGCAATGCAAAAAAAGAGCCTGAACGAATAACAAAAATGGCCTACTATGATAAATAGTATGACATAGGAATACAAACTTATAAATAAACCAAAGAGTAAATCTGCAACATGAATTATACCTGCCAGACAAACAAAGACACACGCAAAGGTATTCAAAACAACTTTGTGTAGAGTTCTAGAAATATATACTGTAATATACTGTACTACTATATGTAGATGCAGAATTTAATGAGAATAAAACACTTTTCACCAACTTAAATACACAACTTTTCTTTGATAACTATTTAAACCACTGCCTTTTTGTAGATCAAATTAGACACCCATACATGTAATTTATCTGCCATCTAGGCACGAATATATGGCTTCACACAAGCACATGCAAAAACATTCAAGAAATTTATGGATTCAAAGGCACATTCATGTTTATTTCACCAAAAAAATATCACACGATGAACAGTAATAGGCTCAGGGCAGCTACATGTAGCATCCCTTCGGTTAAAGACCAGGATCAATGATGAAACAACAACAACATGAATGTAAGAGTGATGGAAGCTTTGCATCCATGTGATCGAATCTGATGCTTTGAAGCATCAATATTGATAACATACGAGTACCATCAAGTGTCAAGTGCAATAGATGCATCACATATGGTCGCAATATCCTCACAAACGCTCAAAAACAGGTCCGTCTTGTACTTTTCAGGCTTACAGTACGTAAATATGTGCACACCATGAATAGATAATTCAGTTAGAGCAAGGAAAACTTCGCATTTGTCATTCAGTGACATCGAGATCCAACTGCTGATTGATAACATGCAAGCACCATTGTATGCTAAATGTGATAGATGTAAATGCACATCACATACATGTACGGTCAGGCGCGTACGCGAACCCCCCCCCCCCCCCCCCAAAAAAAAAAAAAAAAAAAAAAAAAAACGAAAAAAACGAAAAAGGGGGGGGGGGGGGGGTTGAACCCCCACCCCCCTGCATACATGCCTGTATGTAGTCACAATATCATCACAACACACAAAGATCTTTTGTACAAAAATACAGCAGATCTTTGTGAGTGTGTAGTGATACTGTCAACATGTATAAAGACGTGTAACAAACAAAGTACATGTATCATTAAATAGTCCACACCTGTTTCTATGCTACATTCAACTTCAATTTCGAGGACAGGTTATCTAAAAAACTACAGGGAGGGAGAACAATTATGTTTTTAAATAATTTCAGCATCATATTTAATAACAGATATGTAACAAATATTTCAAAATGGTTGTATTTGCAGATATTTCATCAATTGTCTTTATTGCTCATCATAAATGCCATTGTTAGATTCTCCACTAAAATGTATTTTGTTTGTGTGTGTGCGAGTGTGTACAGCTACGCCTTATGTGCTCTTGTTTTTGCTGTGCTGTGCATGCTGAGCTGAGCAGAGTTGAGCGGGTTGTGGACGTGTGTGGATATATGTTGTAACGATACAGAGTCCCAGTGTCTGTAGTACGGTAACGTTACGCTCGTTCACTCGCGAATATACGAGAGCCAAAAAATAACATATTCCACATATTCCTTCCCTTCAAGAAAATCACACGCTAAATATCGAAAATAAACAATTTTATCAAAGTTACTCACTTATATCCTGCACAATAATCGACCAGTGTTCACCATCTCTGAATCTTCCACGCGAAATCTTGATGAATATCGGCTAGCACTTTTTCTGGGATCGCAGCAAGATTATTATGTTGTTCTAAATGGGCAATTGACGTCATTCAGATTTCGCTGTCCGCTCCTTCCATCATAGCGAAATTGTCATTCCGCTGTACGCAGTGGGCGGGCTTTCGACGGCGAGTGCCAGGTAGTCAGCGAATTTTCATGTTAATTGCCGCGAGAGAACGCTCTATCAATATCGGCTTTCTCCAAAATTAAGAAAATGTATCCAATGACCAAGTCCAAATGATGATTAAGCAAAAATCAGCAACTTAACATCTAAAAATGTCTGAGTTACAACCAAATATGTATTTTTACTCGTGTAAATTCACACGTTTCATAACATGTTTCACTTTCTTTGTAAGAAATTTTCAAACCATTGTCCTTTTTCACGAAAGTTTTTCAAGGATTATATAACCACCAGAACCAGTGATGGATGAACAGGCGCGGACCATCGTTGGATAGTAAAGTAAAATTAGTAAGTCAGCAGATTGTTTTTTTTTTTAGCATGTAGTACCGTAGGCCTACATTCACAGCAAGTACGGAAAGCAAGGTAAATATTGCAAGATCCATGATGCGGTCGTTGAGTGCCAGTAAGCAAACGATGAAAAATAAAACCTATTAAATGAAAAATTGCCAAAAAGTAATTGTTTCCCATATCAAAAATATTATTACGCCAGTCAATTTCACCCCCCTCAAAAAAAAAAGGAAAAAAAAAGAGCACATACAAACTAGCAGATAAGCTGTATACCACAATCTCTTCATGTAATTCAACAAAGCACTTTGAAGGAACACTATGTTTAAAAGAAATGGCAAAACTATCTCAAAAGCCTGGGCAAAAAGCTTAGTTAAACCCTGACTGACATCTCCCTAGTACAACCTCAGGTATCGACGCAACATTTGAACCAGCAACGAAAGTTAAAGGCTTCATAAAGTTCAGGTTGAATCGATCGGATACTCGAAATACGTCTGAGTGAATAAGGACTTGTTTTGTAATGCTAGTAGTATGTCCGTCGTGTGGAATGGTTACAACTTACAGGACTTCAAGACCACAACACATGTCGTTAAACTTCCCTTGCAGCCGTTATAGGCAAAAGTGCCTAACTCTTTGCGCGCTTTTGAGGTAATTTTGCACCGGTAGGCTTTACACAAAAACACGCAAACAGCCCCACATCTGGCAGATAGGGTGTGAGGCTGATATATACATATAGTTTGATTGATTTGATAGAAATCTATTACAGTACCTCATTAATTTTCATCGTTTTATTTTAATTGAATGGGTTCTTTCCCATGATGTCAATGCCATAATTTTGAAAATAGCTAAAACTTTTAACTAATAAAGTGAAATTCCGGTCCAAACAAATTATAAAGTTGTTCTTCATAAAAGCAGAGCCATTTGAAAAATAGAGCATTAATAGTTTGAGGACAGAAAGATCGCTGATTATTCGAGGCAAACTTGAACATGAACTTGACAACGATTGGCGCACACAATCACTAGGATACGCCGTATAAATTTTCTTCAAACAAATAAATTGGATATCACAACATGTCAAATAAAAGAAGGAAATCAAACCTACGACATCATGGCCAATTTGCCACTTAAGTTAAAAAATAGCGATGTTCGAGCCATAAAATAATTTATCAGTTACCCAATTTTCAGTTGCCCAATTATCATCAAACCCGATTGCTTCAGTGTTCAGAAATGTCTGCTTCGGCTGGAACAACTTATTTTTTGGACCGTAATTCCCTCAAAGATAATACTCGGCAGATGGCGCTATTAATTCCCCCCAAATCGACATCAAACAAAGTGCACGTAACGCGTAGCCGATAGTGTCTAGCATAGAGTGAAAGTAACACAATACAGAAAACAGGCATTTGATATCAATTTGCATTGCAGTACCAGATGTAGTGTTCAATTCAACAGGGGAACGAGTTGGAGGGGGGGGGGGGGGGGGCAGCCCTGGCAAAATAGCAGAAAACCATAATCTACTAAACAAGATTACAGCTTAAGCACACATATTACTTTCACTTTCATACACACACAGACACAGAAACAGACACAGACACACACACACACAAACACACATACACACACACACACACACACACACTTTTGACCAGTCACTCCGGCACATTTGGGATGGAGGAAGGGATTAAGACCTCTCGGGAAAGCTAACATCGGAAAGCGGTGTTTCAAAGAATTTGAGGATATTGCAAGACTCTTCTACATCTTTGATATAAGGGAGAGGTTGGCAGAAATGAAATGAATGAAATGAATGAAAGAAAGGAAGAGAGAACAAGGGAATTTAAAGCATGTTCTGTATCAGCGAGGGGAGTGAAAGATTTTTCTCGTCTTGGTGAAAGTTTTCCTTTTCTTTCAATTCTTGGGAATGAAGGGGTATTGAAAAGAGGGAAGAGGCTTGTAGGTTTGTATCATCTAAGGGAAATACAATTGAAGCATTTTTAATGATGAAATGTGATGGTAAATCACTTTCTATAAACAATCAATAATGTGACAGCTTGTTTTTGAAAATGTAGCCAATCCTAGGATAAAATCAGGTTTCTTGGAAGTGCAAGGGAACTATTTGCCTTAGGTTGGCACTGGGTGGAGAGTTTTTGCTTTTGAAAGATGGAGGGGGGGGGGGTCCACCCAATTAAAAGTCAATGATTAAACACAAACAAACTAAACAAACAAATCATGCAATTAAAAAATTTCTTTTTATAAGTTAAGATTTAATAAGAAAATTGTCATTTATATACATGATTTAGTATTCATAGTCTCCATAAAAAGTTATTTACATTATCATAATACTTACATGGTACTGATGATTATGTTTGTTTCTTCAGACAATGCGTCGACAATTCATGATATCCCATTCACAACACTTAATACATAACTGCGTCCTAATTACTTAGTGACGCTTTTCAGCAGACAAGTATTTCAGCAACACTAACTGCTTTTCTCAAAGTTTTGCACTGTTTCAAATAAGAAAAAACAAATAAATTACAAGACAATTACATAGAAATCCAATATCAGTCTTGCTGGAAGTAATGAAATGCTACACAAATTACAAGACAAAATTAATGTATACAGAGCAAATCTATACCACTTACTTTGGCAAAAGGAAGCAAGGACAAAGAATGATCTTGTAAACGAGCACAAATGTGTCTGTCATTTGCATCAATACCACATTATGTTAGCTTGCATATCTCACAGTACGATTATTTCTTTTCCAGATTCTGCCCGCAGGGTAGGGAATGCCCAATACAATCTAGAAACAGCTATAACTCAAATTTGAGTAATTTTTCACTTGCTTCCGTTTGTCAAAGAATGGTAGTATAATGTTGTGCCATCGCAGATGGCACTTCAGAGGATAACTTTCTTTCCCTTACAATGTAGACCTACATGGTAGGCATAGCCAAAAAGTGCGTAATTGGTCCTAAAAAGGCATGGTCGTGTCACAAGTATATTAAATAATTGAGACTGGCTATTAATCGCAGTTACCCTGAAAACAGTTGTATGTCAGCAATGATTGTGAGAACATTTGTGTATAAAGCAGACTGGTTTCTATTTGTAAAAAGACACTAAATAGACAACAAGCTATAGCACCAATTTGCCATAACTAGTGGGTGTTAAAACATTTGGCACTTCAAAAAGATACCTTAGGTTTATCTGCAATTTACACATGGTAAACCGTTGTATGAGTAATTAATGTCTGCATCTATCATTTCATTTCAATTTTGGTGAAAGAAAAGTCTTTGTACAGAGGTTCTAATACAAATAACTTTGTATCAGCACACCTAACATTATCATTATGTTTTATATTATATTATATTTCTCAAACTTCCCAAACTTTCCAAATCCTCCATTTTATATTTTCATTCAATTAAATTATGCTGAAAAGCCCTTTAATACACACTCATTCACTCCTGATCATGAGATAGGTAGCTAATTTACCCCTTTGGGCTGATCAAGACAGACATAAGGACTCCTCTCATGTGAGGAAATCTGTACAAACAAACATTCCTCCCCCATTAACAGTTCTTGAAGATTTACCATTGTAATATTCACTACCCCTGAAAACTCTAATCAAAACATTGGTCCCACTCTGATTTCCACTTCTCATTTTAACCATTTAAATCTTTGTATCACTTTTAAGATAAATAATAGATATCAATCATCAATTGTCAAATGTTTTGTCAACAAGCAGTAGAAATATACTCCTAAAGAGCCCTAGATATGTGTAGAGGCCCTAAACATATACACAATATAATAATACCAGGGATATTGCAGCTGTATCATCATCATGTTTCATTTAAGCAACAAACTAAGCAACCAATGTCTCAGCTTCCACTCAAGGCATGACATGTTTGGAAGGAATAAATTAGCTTCCATTTAATTTCAATTCCCCCAAATCTGGACATTCATATGTGTTATCATATTTGCATTTCACAATCATTACTGTTCTATACATACTACATCCAACTAGAGCAACAGTTTTAAACTAATATCCGTTTCCAGCTAGTTGAGATAATTCTTCATAAAAGTGTGCATCATTCAGATGGGAACATCTCATACATACAAACCCTGACAAATATCTCAAACAAACATGCATATACCCAATTACAATTACAGTTCGACCTCGATTATCCGACCACGTCGGGACCGGCGGCCGTCCGGAAAATCGATGGCCCAACTGTACAATACAGAGAAAATCATGAGTACTTCTGATATTCCTTAACAAACATGTAGTATCGTTACTAATGACCAAGGAACGCAAGGAAGAACAAAATATCCATTACTAACCTTCTCCATGTTTTAACAACATAATATCATGTCATAAATTAGAGAATCAACTTGATACTTTGCCTGAATTTTGACAAGAATGGAAATGCTTTGCATGTCTACTTTTATACAAGGCAAGAACAAACTACAGCAATTCACCTGCACGCAGTCAACAAAATAAGTACATTTCAAAATTTTATCTTTAAAGAGGGAACCAAGCCGAAGAGAGTTGACAATCACTCTTGCAGTAATCATACACCAATATACAAACTTGTACTGGTTCGTGGCTCTTTACATAGATACTCCCTCATTACAGCAGCAAATTTGCTCAGCATGCTTGAGGACCTCAAGCTTGTGAACACAGCGTCAAAATAAACCATGAACGGAATGCTCGAAACAATAACACTAAGCTGATTTCAAAGCCGGAGAGCAATTACCAGGCATCAGCTACACAGAATGCCTATTGAGATATGCATATTTACATATCTGCGAAGACTTAAGTATTGTGCTGATATCCACTAAACCTTAATGTGCATATCCTAACTTACACGACTGGAGTTCAGATAGTGCTCATTGACCAAGATTAGAGTTATTGTCTTTCAAGCAGCCTGTCCTTGATGGGTACAAATAATCAATCAATACTACTTAGTGTGCCTGACAAAATACAATCCAAATTGTATGCACAGATCAATGTCTATAAAGATCACCTTTTTGTGAGGACCACTCAACTTGACTCCTTTCATACCACTTAGCTTGTGAATGCACCTGTTTAAAACGATGGTTTCTTCTGTTTTCAATACAGTGGTCTTCATAGACATATTGGACTGTGCTACTCTATTGGGTTACTGTGCTTTACTGATGCATACAAGTGAACACAGCACACAAACACACAGCACTGACACATCAATATTATCACAATAATACCCTTACCACAAGACATCTACATAGCTCAACAATTGTAGTCATTTTGGTACATGATAATTTACATTTGCAGGTATTTCTCTTGGGGAAAAATTTGTCAACTACATGCCCACTTTTGCACTATCATAACACAGGCAGTGTTATTTGAGTACTGTTTTACTATCACATTTTTAATAGTCACTGCATGATATCACAACAATGCATTGCTAGCATGATAAACTTTTTTCAAATAGACTCCATATTCCTGTAATACTGCTCGTTGACAAATACCGGTAGCTGTACAAAAAAGTCAATATTCATAGTAGTGTTCTTTTATCTTTCAATGTTGTTCCTGTGATTTTGCTACGAGCTTGCAACTAGCGTTTGGAAGAAACATCGCCAGATTAGACTTGGTCTATTCTTATTACTACTACTCAAGACAATACATACATGTACCAGTACCGGTATGTACAACATGTCCAATATATGGATCAAAATGAAGACTCAAAATTGTGCGCTTTGTGCTTTTGTGAAGCCATGAGCGTTTGGTTTTGTTTCTTCCAACCCGAGGGATATTCGTCTCAGCAATCAGTGGGTTAAATAGAGCAATATTACCAACACTGTACATGTACTGAACATTATGCAATACTGTTGAGATCATGGTCTATCCTTAGTACTGCAAAGTACTTCTGTCACGAAGCAAACAAACTGCTTGCTTCAATTATAAAACATATACATTAAAAGACACCAGATAATGTCTCTGCGTCATGAAAATTGTCTTCATTGTGGTGAGAATCATGATTTCAAAGATATGTGTTCTTTTCATTAAAATTGAGAATACTACTGTACTGCATTTTGTTTATTTTTGCATTGTAGTTTATGGGGAAAAAGAAGGAATCTTTGTTTATAATGAGGCTGGAAGACCAAATAATAAAGACAGATACAATAAAACAAGTGAAATCAAAATAATGATTCAAATTTTAATCAATTATATCTGTTCCCTTGTTAGTACTGTTAAGGTTATGCCTATGATGTACCACAAACAAAAAAAGCATATCCACCTGTCTCAGCCACCAAAGTGCTATTTTCGGTGACACATGTCATCATGCAGTGTCACAAAACTCTGTCCAGAGTTCTTTCTATCAGCTCCCCATCATGGCAAACAGCCCCTTGCTCTGCTAACCAGTCAGTCAGGCAGCTTATCCAAGTTATCCTCCTTCTTCCCCTGCTTCTTTTCCCATCTATCTTTTACGTCAGAACCAACTTTAGTCCAGAGCCTGAACGCTCCCAGGATGTGTGCCATTGTGTACTATGTGTTCCCCTTATATAGGGACATCTCCCCCCCCCCCCCCCCCACCACCCTCAACTATTGACCCCTGGACACAGCAACCCCATGGTCAATTACTGCCTTCTTATGAGTCAATTAACCCCTTGACTTTTTTTAAAGCCCCTTCCATTTAATTGATGTGATGGGTAATCCCCCAGGCGGAGGTGCCTTTTAATCATAGGTTTCTTCATGCTGTTAGCGAAGGGGATCTCCCTTCTGACAAACCCCAGGGATATTGCAGCTAGTCTCTACGACATTGCAGCTGCAAGTCCCTGGGTAAGCCACTAGAAGTCCCTGTTGACTGTTGAGCATCAAGGACGTTTTAAGTAGAAATCCCCTAGTTGACAGCTCAACCTCTAGAAGTCCCCAATCGGACTACTGAGCCACTTGAATATTGCAACTATAAGTCCCAGGTTGACTGTTCAATATAAAAGGACATTGCAACTGGTAATCACCCTTTGACTATTGAGCATCAAGGACATTGTGACTAGAAGTCCCCAAGGTGACTGCTGAGCCTTAGGCTGTTGCAGGAACAAGTCCCCTGGTTCATCATGGTAAGCCTCTAGGGGTCCACCTTTGACTGCTGAGCATCAAGGACATAACAATTTGATGTCCTTGAGTTTACTGCCGAGTCTCTAGAAGTCCCCAAGCTGACTGCTGAGCCACTCAGGCACAGCTACATTAAGTTTCTCCAGGACAGTAGAGAGAATGAGATTCTCCTGCCGATAGTACGCCCTCAGGATCTCCACAGACTCACTGTCCATGTCCTCGTAGTGCCGACCTTTGCTCTTCCCCAGGCAGCGCGTCCGGTTGCCAGGGCCAACGGGGCAGTAGAAACCCTTGCGGCTATCATATCTAGAAGAGAGAAAGAGTTGAATCTTTATGAGAGAGGAGAATGACCTGCTAATTGAAAATTGAGGTATCATTTTTATTAAGACATAAACAATACAGCTTACTCTCGATATAACAAGGTCGTCGGGACCAGGGCTTTTTCCTCGTTATAACGAAACCTCGTTATATCCAAACAGAGTAAAAAACAATAAAAAACATTGAAATATGTGTGTTTGTGTGTTCTTTGTGTTTTACTATGTTTTGATATCCATAGCCGCCTCGGAAACATGCGTTATCAAACGGGAAAAGGGGGATTGGAAACATGCGTTTTCAAAGGAAAAGAGGATATATTTTTGCTCAACACATCAGCCAACCTCGATATACTGTAGCCGTTTAAATAGCTAATTGCATTGCATGACATGAATCAGACTTGCAAACCACATGCTTTCAATGTACGTACGCTGTGCGAAGGAGTATGCTCCCATATGTGTGCAGTGTATTACGAGATGTGTGCCTTGCTCTATGCGTTGCCGATGCAATACATGTGCTTTCAATGTACATGCACGTACGCTATGTGAAGGAGTACATGCTCGCATTGTGTACAGTGTATTACGAGGTGTGTGTCTGGCTCCATGTGTTGCCGATGCAACATGTGCGTTCTATGTACATGTACGTACGCTATGCGAAGGAGTACATGCTTGCGTTGTGTGTACAGTGTATTAAGGGGTGTGTGCCTGGCTCCATGCGTTGCCGATGCAATACATGTGCTTTCAATTTACATGTACGTACGCTATGCGAAGGAGTACATGCTCGCATTTGTGTGTACAGTGTATTACGAGGTGTGTGTCTGGCTCCGAGCTCCACGCGTTGCCAATGCAATACATGTGTGAGAAGATTGCTTTTGGCCCTCTCGCGCTCAATTTTTCGTTCCTCGTTGTAACGGACACAATTGTTATGTTTTTCTTTGTCTTGGAGTCAACATGATAAGCTCGTTATAATGAAATCTCGTTATAACCGTGCTCGTTGTAAGCGACGTAGTGCACCATAGGTTTGCATGTAGACAATTTTGGGACCGAGATATTTTTCTCGTTATAATGAAACCTCGTTATATCCGTGCTCGTTGTATCGAGAGTAAGCTGTACTTCCTATTTCTTATGTGATATCTTTGTAAATGGATTATAAATTGCTAAACCTAGGAGGATGTCAACTATATCTTCTCAACTACCTTGGGGTTATTGTAACTGGGAAATTTGTCACACAGGAAGGAGCAAGAGAATAAGCATGAGAATGATTGTAAACACATCAGATATCTCACAGATTCTTTTTGTTAGGTGTGATTTCAGAACAGTGGCAGTATTATTCTTAAGGAGAGAGTTACAATATGATGTAATAATAACATTTGCTAGAGGAGGTGACAGGCAGGATAATACATATAGACAGACATATACTTACTTCAGTAATTTGGAATAGTTGAGTGTTGGCTTTATCTTGAGAAATTTTTGAACTTTCTGCATGGCAAGTGGTGGGTTGATCTTTAAAAGCTCTCCATCTAGCAAAAGAAGCTGAAAGAAAATTGGGGAAATCAGTAAAATACCTTGAAATAGAAAAACATAGATTTGATTCAAATAATCTTAAGAAGAATGTCCCCTTTAAAGTAAGTTTCAATAGTAGATTCCATTCTCAACTGGCGGGAGGGGAAGTACTAGAGCCACCTCTCAAGGTAGATGGAGGCATAAAAATGTACTGTAATGGTCAAACGTTCTACCCCTATATCAGAGTAATGGTACAGCCCGAGCATCATCACATTAAGTTGCAATGGGAGATTCCATTCTCACCTGGCGGGTGGGGAAGTACTGAAGCCACCTCTGCAGATGTGTATTGTGCTTGATTATAAAGAGAATGGTCAAAAACAAGAGGAGTTGAGAGTCGAGACAACTGGTCAGTAGTGCGAAGGTTTCCCTTAGGCACGAACAGCGCCAGGCTTCATTCAAGTTGTGGAGATAAATGAAATGATATGAAATGAAGTATGAAAGAAGAAGAAGAGGAAGACTGTATTTATTTTGTTTGTGCTTACCTGTCGGGCAGAGAAGTACTGTAGCCACCTCTGAAGGTGTGTGGAGTACTTGCCAGGTTCCAGGCAGCGGCGCTGGAGATCCCTCAGTGCCTTGGGCGCCTCCCAGCCAGCCGTGATGACTTCCCTGAAGGAGTACTCCAGGCTAGCCTCATCATTATGTGCTCGCTGATGCTGCAAAGGAGGAACAGAGTCTTATTGATAGAATCTTTGTTTTGCTGTTATTCTCTAAAGTAATTTGAAGATTGATCAATCTATCTGTTAGAAATGTAAGCAGCGAAAAACGAAGATGCAGGGATTTCAGACAGAGTTGAGGGGCATGATATCAACAAAGTCCTGGTCACAGTATAAAGGAAGGCATCATGTTCACAAATATGTGCATCATCTCCACTTGTGGGCTTGCTAGTACTGCCAGATGGGATATTTGTGGAGTTATTTGGTGGGCTCTCTTTGGATTTGTGGAGGATTTATCACCCAGTGCTCCCCTGTCTTTATCCCGCTGGTACCCTTACCTGGTACCATGAGTAAGCCCGTTTGGCAGGATCAATCAGAATGATGATGAGCTTGGCTTTAGGCAGCAATGCTTTCACCCTCCGCGGGGCGAGGGCGCTGTCAAAATAGTTGGCGCTCTTCTCGAAGATGTGCGAGAAGCTGTGATTCTTGTTAGATGGGAAGAAATCAAGATACCTGTAGAAAGAAGATGAGGGAGCAGAGGAGAGAAATGTTAAAGAAATTTGAAGGCACATGAGGGATTTTATCTTCATCAATATTTGAGTTCTGCCAAGATTCCAACAGTTGGCATATATTACTTAAGTTTCCCTTGTCTTCTACCAGTGTTATCCGCTATCAATGTCCTATCCTAGGATGGGAAATATCTCCTGCCAGATCTCGCCATCATTTATTGAATAGTTCATATCCTTCAAAATGTAAACAGCTCCTAACCAGAACCACCCTGGGCTAAGGTGTCTCCACCCCCTCTGTACCAAGAATCTGACCTTTCAAAATAATTCTAAATACACTACATGAAACATACAAACATCAAGCAGTCGTGGATTTGTAGATCTACATACCCATACACACCAATGGACATCATTACATTGGACCTTTGAAGGGCAAGGTAGGATGTTTAGTCTACATGTCTAGACTTAGTTATGATTTCAGTACCTAGTCTATGTGTCCAGACTTAGTTGTGATACCAGAGCTTACTCTACGGTTTACTTTTTTATCCTTTGCAGGTAATATTTCTTCCACTGGTATAGAAATAAACACAACAGACATAAACTTAGAATCATATAACATAAACATACACATAAACATAAACTGTGTACCTATACATGTGGTGTGTCTACACACCCCACAACCTAGAGTCCAGTCTACATGAATACCTATGATCAACCACTACTGAGACTACAGGCTTACCAATCAAGACCATTGTAGTAGTTCTGGCCATTGAAGAACTGCACCTCCTCAAACGTCTTCTCACTAGGATGGTTGCTTGCAATCCGCTTGTGCATCTGCAGGAACGTGTACAAAGCCGTTGTCCCTGAAAATAGAAGAACAGACAGTTGAAAATAAATGTTAGGAAATGGTTAATTACCTTATGAAGCAAAGTTTGCAACATCTTAAAGGGTTGGATGAAAGAATGTGAAGACAGCCCCTCTCTCGAGCTAGGAATTTTAGAATACATGGACACATATATCAAATAATGAGTCACAAAATGGGAGCCTCAGCATAGAGATTGTAATTACTGTTACAAATAAGATTCATACTAGCTACAAGCTGTACAGTAAAACGGAAGAAGTTGATACAAAGCAGTGTTCACACATGAGACATACTCACACAAGCTTCAAGACAATACAAAGCAGTTTTCACACATTGTACATACTCATACCAGCTCAAGGGAAAAATCAGAGCAGTGTTCACATATGATCACTCACATGAGCCATACTGAGCATCAACAGGGTGATACTCAATACCTGGTACACCTATTTTCTTACGTCAAGCACTACTGATCTATACACATCCGTCAAAGCTGACCACACATTCATAAATATAATACCTGGGACAAACCTGCCTGAATTGAAACTTTAACCGTACTCAATCAACCAACGTGAACAAGGTGATAGCAGATACCTGGAACGCCTATATTCTCCAGCCATGAAATCCCCCAATATTAGTGCGCCCCCGTAAATGTCAGTGACCTACTTTCAAGCATCAGCCCTACACGTACGACACGTTCATACAACAGGACACTCTAGTATTTCAGGTAAATTTAAACTTTTGTGAATACCCAAGTTTCAGTCAATGTCTGAAATACCAGACTACTACACTCAATCCGTCCGGAAGTAAACCAGACCTGATCGACATCGCATACTGTATCGGAATCTGTAAACCCATTAGGCACATCTACACAGAATCTGCCCCGAGGGAAGTATCAGTATTGGGATTACTATCTGTCACATGATAGGCAAGGGTGTCACATGTGTCTGCAAAACATCCTTTGAATGATTATATACATGATAGAAAAAAAACAACAAAATTTAAGACGTTTAAGCCAGAATTATATTATTACACTTGTAAGCACTCAAATTCAATTGTAGAGATTTAGACTTTGAAAGTGTTGTTTAATTTGGGAAAGTTGTTCACATGTTTCTAGGTCTCATTGCCCAGTCTCTGTTCGCTTAAATGTGGTAGATATAGAGAGGAGATTGCAGGAGTTTGACAAGAAACCCACTCTAAAGCAAACAAACTTCACAAAGTTTGACTTCCAGATGTTATTCCATCTATCATTGGGTCAACAAATCAATAATTCATGAATCCCCTTAATATCATTCAAAAAAATTCAAAATGAAATAAAACTCGAATGTTTCGTAAGGAGAGCAACATCCTCCAAAACACACATTGCAAAGTCACACTTCCGGAAAACAAATTCAATTTAGTGTGAACACTGATAGAGCTGGGGAGGTGGGTGTAGTCACCAAACTCCAGGAAGTTTTGAATTCTATAAGAATCCTATACCTTAACACACAACTGTCTCAAAGTCATACTTCCAGAAGAAAAACTTCACAAAGTTATGCATAGTGTGAACACCCCCACTGACTCACCTGTTTTCTGCGGACCCAGGATGAGGGAGTTGGGGAGGCGGGTGCAGTCTTTCCCCTCAGCCCACACCTCCATCAAGCGGTGATCATCACAAGGATTCTACCCAAAGGAATCAAACAAAGACAACATGAGATACAAAAGAAAAAGTTACTGCAATGTGATTTCTAGTTATTGTATTATCAGATGTCTAATCCTATTTTACTCATTCTTTTATTCATGATTGATGAGAGTTGTTTTGGACTTTAATTTAGAAATTATTTTTTGTGTGTGCATCAATTTGCTTTGACTAAATCATAAACACATGGAGAAGGTGTTAATCAGATGTTAAAGAGACTCTTGATGATGACAGAACACCTTTGTTATGCCGGTGGGTCCTGTAATCTGTACCACAACCATCCATCAACTGTAATACTGATTAAATATGTAGCAGGGGAAAGCAAATGGGGACGAAGGGGAGGAGAGTGGGACATGTACAAAGTTAGTGATGAATCAAAGCGGTACCGTCCCTCGATTAGGATATTAAATGGATGTCTAGTGCAAGGATGAGCCACACTCTTTGCATATTAAAGACCCCGCTTCACTACTTAATTTTAAGAGAAGGGTGAAAACATTCTGGGGTGGACAGAAAAACTGGTTAACAGGTGAGAGATGCCGACCCCTCTTGGTTCACACCAGAAGGCTAGTTAGCCTACAAACGTTATCAAAGGGCGTGTTTATCAACTCTTTTTTGGTAGAATTAAGGTTTCCAAACGCAAAGGTGTTTTCAATATGGGGTTTGGAAAGCTGTTTTAAAACATGCAAATTTGTACGATCCTAAACGCGTTTAAACCAGAAACGCGTTTAAAGAAGCGAGATAAACGCAAAGCTGTTTTGAAACGCGTTTCAACCACATGTTTTCGGTGACAAGGCCGGTTTTTGACTTGGGCGATCGAGTTGATAAACGCACCGTTTTTTTAAACGCGTTTGGAAACGCGTTCGTAAAGGCCTTTGGAGTTGATAAATGCACCATTCTTTTAAACGCTTTTGGAAATGCGTTTGGAAGCTCATTCGTAAGGGCCTTTGGAAACGGTTTAAATTTCTGAAAAGTTGATAAACACGACCAAAGAGGCATTAAGAGTGTCATACAAACTAATGTACAGTATAATCTTTACCACAACTATGAAAAGTAATCTTTTTCACAGTTATGCATTATCTGTATCTATTATGAAATAGGTAGCAGGGGAGAGAGGAAGGGGCGAAGGGGAAAAGGGGAAAGGGGGGGGGGGTTGATGACTTACCCCCCAGAGTGGTTCCCGCTCCTCCGGATAGAGCTCAAAGTACTTCCTTGCTGTCCCCACTGGGGGAAGGGTGTGCATCTTGAGGTTGGTGAAGGTCTGGATGAACTGGAACTCTCGCAAGAAGGTGTACGGCGCCAGCCGGTCGCTACCGTAGTTCGACATGTGAGTCATAAACACCGTCACCTGGAGGATCATGGGTAACGAGAACGGGAAGGGGGTGTCACATTTCTCCGCTCAGTCCCATAGAAACATAACTGAGTTGTGATTGATAAAGGGCTGTTAGTGCTTGGTACTGAGAGGGTTAACCCGCTCAGTCCCATTGGCAAGAAACTGAGTTGTTATTGATATGGGGCTGTCTAGGCTTGGTACTGAGAGGGTTACCCTGCTCAGTCCCATAGGCAAGAAACCAAGTTGTTACTGAAGCTGTCAGTTGCAGCCGTCAGTGTTTGGTACTGAGAGGGTGAAAGTACATTTGAACAATCACACAGGGGCAATTCATCTCTCACTCGCTACGTAGTATGTCTATTGAAGTATGAGAGTAAACAAACCCCTGCATACATGTAATCTACGATCAAGCTTACATGTACATGTATGCTTATCATCAAATTGAGTTATCCTTTTCAAGAAATCTTATCACACCAATTCACGTTTTCAGTGAAGGAAATGATCCAAAATACTGAGAAACGCGGTGTTGTGGTGCGACATGTGAGTCATGAAGATGGTCAGCTAAAGGATGCTGGGTAACGAGAAGGAAGGAGGGGAGGGGGCTGTCACATTTCTCCCTTAACGCTTTAGTATCTGAATCTCTACATAATTGTACAGGAAATTGCAAATGTCAGAACTCAATTTCTGAATATAGGCTGCCATCTGAGATACAGTGTTGACAGAAAGACACCAATTCATGTTGTGTGGGAGATTTTGGTACAAGGTTAGACACTGTCCAGTTTTCACTGTTCATGCAGGATGAAAAAATACATTACTTTTGGTGTCACAGCGTTGTGGTAGGCATTGATTGGTCATAAATTATAATTTTAAGGTTTTTCCCCCAAACTGTCCCTTGTCAAAAGATTGTCATATTGCTTTACACTTTGATTATAGTCTGTGCTTGAAATATCAAAATTTCTTAAAAAGTGTCCCAACATTATGGCGCAATTACCCACAAAATTTGGGGTATTAATTTCATGACATTCAGCTTGAAAACTAGCCATACTCTCTGTACTAATGAGCCTTTATTACCATGTGCAAAGCCAATCTTGACAAGGCCATTAAATATTTCACACTCTAGCCTAAAAGAGATACTGCAAATTGGAAAGCATGTTGAAAAGCATGGAGCACCTTAGCAATGTTTCGCTGTGCTTTAAAGTACATGTAGCACGCACACAACCCAAGTCAGGGCTACAGGGCCAACCTGTTGCTATTGTAGCATAACAAATGAGTCACCAGGTGGGACTACAGTGTGTGCGACGAGGGGAAACATCAGTCATGCCATCCTGACATGCCAACAACAAACCTTCTTCAATCCTTCAGTCTTTTTGACCTAGAAATAAGCTCACCAGTAAGGGGGTCAAGTTTGTGACATGGAAGAGTAGGAGACTGAACGCAATGTAAAGAAAAAGTTACCAGGTATGTTACCTTACAAACTATTAAAAAGGAAGATGTTCAAATTCAGAAAATTTTAAAGTGCCAAGATACAATTTGTACATGAATATGTGTAAACTTTCCTATTCGTATACCATACTAGAGATCTGCATACAAGTAGTCTGAAGGTAGGGTTCCCATGTACCCCCATTATACTGTTTTAATTAGCGTTTTTGTAATCATAATAGTGTCTAGTTTTTGAATTTTGATGTTCTCACGTAAAAATGATCTAGAGGGTTCATTTGGTGGCCATCATGGTGGCTATCTTGGAAATAAAAGTAGATTTGGTTTGAAGTCAGTAACATAGCTTAACATAATGTATCAAACCATATTCTGATCTGATTAAAACTTTATATCATCAAGTTGGAAGAAGTTCAGATGATAAAATCAAGGGGAATGGGTAAAGGGATTGTAATATATACTACATGTGCATGTACATGTAATCTCAGCTCAATATCTTGAACATATGATATTGTGTGAGCACAGCTCTGGCTAATGTAGATTTGACACATCATGTGAACAGCTCTGGCCCCTGTAGATTTGACATATCATGTGAACAGCTCTGGTTAATGTAGATTTGACACATCATGTGAACAGCTCTGGTTAATGTAGATATGACATGCACTGTCACGATAAAGCCTAAAAGAGCAACAAAAATGCAAACGAGGGGATTAGATGGGTATCAATTAATCAGAGCAGACAGTAAGCCCAGGATTAGTTTGGTACAGCCATAATTCAACAGGAGTGCCATGAGATACTGCTGAATCATGAAGCATACTGACAGTTTGTTTTTGATCAGCCAATAATACAGCACTGAATATAATGCAGCAAATAATTTTCAAGGTGTAGCGGTGAAAGTTACACATTTGGACAGATTGTTTCACACAGATATATACCAATTATACCGATCCTTCCCGATCTGAGAAAGTTGCCAAATCGTGGCGAGAGCGGCATAGTGGAACGGGGGCTTTAGTTGTTTGTCAGCATACTAATTTCGCACAAATTCAGAATTGCTCATCAAAATATCAAATCAGAATTTTTTTTCCGCAATGTGGCCTACAGGACCATCACGAACTTAACAACGTGTAAGTTTGCTGCTGCTTCAAATCCTCTGAATCATTTTTAAGGCCTGGTAAAGTAGAAATTACTTGACTGTTTGTGGTATTCATACTTTCCTACACCCAGGGCCCTTGACAGGACTGTATTTTGCTCTACTAGGAAATACTCTCTGGCACAGAAAGTGTTGATTTCAAGAATATATGGATGTTCACACTTGATATTCATTTGCCAAAAAAGTTTGGAAATGATATCTTTATGGTGAAATCAATACTGGCAAGAGCCCAGATAACAGACCAATGCCTACGGCCTATATGAGAAAGGCAACATAAAAACGTTACTCTGAAGCAAAACCTGGTTGTTTTGTGTAGCAACTTAATCACACTACCTACATATACTATACTATATCCATGACACCATACTAGCATAGTTCGTTACTAAAAATGCATGAAGCTGAATGCACTTTAGCAACAAACAAGGTTTCATGAATTTGGCCCCACACTGTTTGACATGTCTAACCCACAATAATATCCACAATTATATAATGGGTCTAGTATGAACAAGACTAATTCTCACCCCCTCTCCCAATCAGACTAGTAGTCTAGTACAGTCAAACCAGTGCATTGAACATTTTAGTTAGACAAGAAATGTCCCCAAAAGCCTGAAAGCCAGGCTACCAAGGCTACTGACCCCCACAACACATCAGTACAAAATGTGTATAAAAGAGAGCTCAACACTTGAACACCCGGCATGGGGCCAACAAAAACTACTCCTGTTTTACATCTCCAAATGTCATTCATTTCTTGACAGTTGCCCCTGTTTTTCTAAGCAAATTTTCACATCCACACTAAGGCTGTTTTACATCTAGAAATGTCACTTGCATTTCACGAGTGATTTCTGTGTTTTTCTAAGCAAATCATCACATCCACATTGAGGTTGTTTCACATCTCAATACGCCACTCATTTTTTGACAATTTTCCCCGCATTTCTAAGCAAATTTTCACATCCACATTATACATGTTTTACACCTTGAAATGTCACTCATTTATGGATAATTACAGTAGTAGTTTATGTTGGCCCCATGTCGGGTGTTGCAGTGCTGAGCTGTATTAATCTTAGCAACTTATAAAATCCTTTAAGGCTGTTTTAAATCTAGAAATGCATCTTGACATCTTGACATCTTGACACATTTCCGTGTTTTCTTAGCAAATGATTACATCCTGACTGCAATCAACTCTGTGATGTTCTTTCTCAATCACTTCCTGTCATGGAGATGTGAACAGATGTCAACACCAGTGCTGAGGTGTACAGGGAACTCATGAGCTGGACATAGTGGTCAAATAATGAGATAGAAATGGACCTCAAATTACCTACATGTGCCGAATTTCATCTTTTCAAACCATTTTCAAAGTACATGTTAAGAAAACAAAGCAAGTCCTCCTTAATGTAAGATTATAAAATGGTGCAAATACACAGATTATAATTATGAGCAATTGACATTGAACAAGGCATTAGCAATATTGTGTCTCGCCCACTTGCGAAAATAACCAGAAATATCGCGATCTCCGTTGCTACGCAAAAGAAAACTGAAACAAACAAATAAGCAACTTTAAACAGACAACATCAAAATCAGGTGCAAAATAGTGACTTTGAATAAATTTGCATAAATGTGCATGAGTAATGTTTGCCTAAATCTACATCAGTAATGCTCACACATGCTCACACAATTCTGTGCACAAGTTAGGAAGCCTTCACCAAGAGTCTTGCAAGTAAACTTTAATGTATGACCTCAAATGACCTTTGACCTTATCATGTGACCTCTTACAGCACAATAACATGCAGGTGCCCCCAGTGCATCCATCATCCAAATTTGATTGCCATTGTAGTAACATGTGATGAGTTATGTGTGATAAGAGAGTCTTGCAAGTAAACTTTAACGTATGACCTCAAATGACCTTTGACCTTATCCTGTGACCTCCAACGGTACCATAACATGAAGGTACCCCCAGTGCATCTATGACCCAAGTTAGGTTGTAATCCAAGCAACCCATGTGAAGTTATTTGTCAAAAGAGAGTCTTGCAGGTAAACTTTAACGTATGACCTCAAATGACCTTTGACCTTGTCAACAGCACCATAACATGTAGGTACCCCCAGTGCATCTATGACCCAAGTTAGGTTGTAATCCAAGCAACCCATGTGAAGTTATTTGTCAAAAGAGAGTCTTGCAGGTAAACTTTAACGTATGACCTCAAATGACCTTTGACCTTATCCTGTGACCTCCAACGCCACCATAACATGAAGGTACCCCCAGTGCATCTATGACCCAAGTTAGGTTGTAATCCAAGCAACCCATGTGAAGTTATGGATCATAAGAGAGTCTTGCAGGTAAACTTTAACATTTGTGACGGACGACGGACGATGGATGGACGACGGACGGACGACGGACGGACGACGGACGGACGACGGACGGACGCCATTTGGATCCCTTAGTCTCGCCTTCACCTCCGGTGGGCGAGACAATAAGTGAGGTAAAAGTAGGTTAATGCCATCATCAACAATTGAGGGCCTTAATTTGAATGTCACTTAAAATCATATCTGATTTTATATCTTTTCCTTGTTTATTAATAGGATGTTGATATTTCCTCATAACTTATTTTGTAAAAAGAGACATTCAATGCAAGTACATGGACTCCATTGTTTGCACTAGTATTTATGCAGATGGAATTGGCATACATGAATGTGGCATATTTTGTAAAAGAAGAAAAAAAAAGTACACAAGTTTTCACAGAGATTTAGCCCCTGTAATGCACAAAAGCAGCATTTTCCTCTTTTTTTCTCTCCTTCTATGTCCTCCTGGGATATAATACAAAACATACATGAAGGTCAGTGTTTTCTCCATGAAATCAGGCTGGGAGAGTAGTCCCACAAATTAGTTTTCTCCCTGACCATATTGCCCCAGCATGATAACATCTGGGTTATTAATGGGGTTTGCACACTTTGACTGGGAGGGTGAACTACTGTACATGGAGGTTCCAGATGATGAACAGCATGGTGTTACATGCCCATGTCAATGACCGAGTCTGAGAATATAGCACCAAGGTGGCATCATCATCCATTCTTATATAGGTTTCTGGGTTTAAACAAACTCACAAGATATTCAATTTGATGAGTTTTGTGGTACACCGTGTGGTAATCTTTAAAAAGATTTTCCTTGAAAATTCCCTTCCTTTCTTCCTCACTCCCTCTCTGAGCAGCTCTTATCAGAGCTATTCTGAAAGAAAACCCAAGAGTCCTTTTGAGGACTATCACATGGTGTACCACAAAACTACTTAAAGGCTTTCATGTGTCGATTCTGTGGGAAGACGTCACTATTTAGCTGCTACGCTTACTTGTGAACTTAACGCAAGTATGCGGCACGCAGCGAAATGGCTAGCCACGATCAGGGCCGAAGGTTTAGCTTCGGTAAGGATCGTGCATTCTAACCAGGCAGGTAAATGCGTAAGTGCCCGAGAAACAATACAATGCGTTTTGCACGGAACGCACGGCGTACGCAATATGGCAGCGCGCTAGGGACATATCCTGCGTATGATGCATGAAAGCCTTTAAATATTTGTCACCAAGAACCTTCTTTTAAAGGACATACATGTATCAAGAGATTCAATTGTACATATACATGTAGTCTAGCAGGTTAGATATGGGCATATTTATGTACATGTTTTGTTTTTAATGTTGCCTGATGAATTTACATACATACATACATTCATTGTTGTTGGGTTGTGCAAATATGTGGTACTTCCTCCTGTTCATGGATGGAAAATGTGAAATGTACAAAAAGCATTGAATTGCAGATAAATCACAATCTTTCACAATACCAAATGTTGATCTACATCCAAGTTTGACTCAAGTCACATAATGTTCCACTCCATTGAAATGATTCTTAGCCAATTTCACAGCTACAATACATGTACAAATACAACCAAACAATGTGTGCTGTTTACATTGTACTTGTCATTGAATGAATAGTAGATTTCTGAATTTTCTCCTAGTCATCTATCTTTGCCACTAAAACCAATCCAACCACAACTTTCCGAAATGTTGATGTAATTTTTAAGCGAATCTAAAATTTTAATGTTTAAAAATGATCATTGAGAATTCTGACTTACACAAGCAGACAAAAACCTACTAGATTTCCTGGGTCCATACTCATGAAAGCTTACTAGCCTAGTTAGTTCCTAAAATGCATGCAGCTGAATGCAGTTAAGTAGCTTACTAGGCTTAGTAAGGTTTCAAAAATATGGCCCCTGGCTACTGGTTCATTTCATATCCCACTCACACTGATTGTGTATAACTACAGTATATCCCTTATGTTGCATGCTTTACAGTACAGTGTACATATGTCTGTAGTTTAATTGATGTACAGTGAAAAAATGAACTTGATCTTGAGAAAGGAAGATGACACCATTGCTCCTTATAACTGAGCTTGACTCAAATCCCTGCTAGTCTGCATCTCAAGACAAGCTTAGAAGTTTAGAGTAAGATCTGGATAAAGACTTAGTTGTAGTAGTAGTAGTAGTTGTAGTAGTAGTAGTAGTAGTAGTAGTAGTAGTAGTAGTAGTAGTAGTAGTAGTAGTAGTAGTGTAGTAGTAGTAGTAGTAGTAGTAGTGTAGGAGTAGTAGTAGTAGTAGTAGTAGTAGTAGTAGTAGTAGTAGAAGTAGAAGTAGTAGAAGTAGTAGTAGTAGTAGTAGTAGTAGTAGTAGTAGTAGTAGTAGTAGTAGTAGTGTAGTAGTAGTAGTAGTAGCAGTAGTAGTAGTAGTAGAAGTAGTAGTAGTAGTAGTAGTAGTAGTAGTAGTAGTAGTAGTAGTAGTAGTAGTAGTAGTAGTAAGAGTATTATTATCATTATTATTATTATTAGTAGTAGTAGTAAGAGTAGTAGAAGTAAGTAATAGTAGTTAGTATTAGAAGTAGTATGTACTTTAAGTAGCTGCAGTTTATTTCCTTAGACATTCACATTTCTGCTTATGGGTAGTGTTTTTCATAATATTGCCGTCATCTTGATCATCAATTTTGTTCAAAGTTTGTTTGTCAATATTGAGAATTGTGTCCTTGTATCCAATTTACCCTTTTTGTTTTCTGAGCATGTTACTAGCTGTTTACTTGTTCACAGCAGCCAATGTATTCCAATCCCCTATGTGCAGCCAGCCACTCGTTGGGTATTCATAATGAATCATGGATAATTCAGATCAAACTTGTGAGTTGAATGGCTGAACAGTGACGCATGCACTCATTTGTGAATAGAGTGACACAGTTGTGCAGGGACCAACTTTGTTCAAACACAAACATTTCAAATCAAAGTACCTTTATGTACACTTTAAAGGGAGTATACTGTACTGGGAGGACAAAAAAGCCTTCAAAAGGGGATCGTTAGTAATCTTCTTGTCAATGGTCTAAAGTTTATGTATTGTTCATTTTAGAAACTTGCAGAAATTTATTTGCCCTTAAATGATCCACATTTTGACTGATTAGGGATTAAATACCAAATCCTGGCATTGTTCGGCCTGAACATTTTGAGAATTCGGGATTTAATCACTAATTACTCCAAATGTTGGTCATTTGAGGGCAAATAACTTTCAGCAAATTTCTAAAATGAACAATACATAAACTTTAGACCATTGTCAAGAAGATTACTCACGATCCCCTTTTGAAGGCTTTTTTGTCTTCCCAGTACAGTATATTCCCTTTAAAAGAACAACAATAATTCCAGCATCATATATGCTACATTTCAAGACTTAAATGTCAGATAGAGGAATGGTCAGGAAATTTAACTTCTCTGGTCATTGTGTGACAACTGCTGTGTGGCTATGACAGAATATCAAGTATCAAAATATGACTGCATGCAGGAATAACAATGGACCTTTCACACAAGTTTTGGAAGATTTGAGACCAACAATCGACCAACTCAATGAGCTGTTCTACCACAATCAGAATTGTAAGATATAGTGATTATACCACTAATATGTTGTTTTGAAGGTCAATGGTTCATGTGACAGGCTCTCAGATAAGCATCTTATGCAATACAATTAAAATTAAATAGGGATTTGAACTTTGCTTGAACTGTTTGGTAGGCAGTGACAATAATGCTAGGCTACCATTAGCTTTTAGAAAAGACATGATACATTCCAAACCAATGCTGCGTGCAGTGCTCTTTTCAAAGGCTGTGTCTAAACGAGGAGACTAGAGCTCTCACTCAGTGATTGAGTAGTTTATCTTACCCTGATTCTAACAAGGGATAGCCTCAAGATAGTTTACTATTTGAGGTAATTTCTTCTAGCAACATCACAATTCTCTCTGAACCAATGCTGTAAGTGGTGCTATATTCAAAAGCTGTGTCCGAACAAAGAGACTAATGCTCTCACTCAGTGATTGAGTCGTATAATCATCTCTCTCCGATTCTAACAAGAGGTTAGATCATGATAATTTACTATTTAAAGTGATTTCTTCAGGCAGAAGCACGACGCTCTATGAACCAATGTTGAGTGGCCCTCTTTTCAAAAGCTGGGTCTGAATGAGAAGGCTAGAGTTCTCACTCAGTGATTGAGTAGTATCTCTCTCCCATTCTAACGAGGGGTTAGATCATGATAATTTACTATTTAAAGTGATTTCTTCAGGCAGAAGCACGACGCTCTATGAACCAATGTTGAGTGGCACTCTTTTCAAAAGCTGGGTCTGAATGAGTAGGCTAGAGTTCTCACTCAGTGATTGAGTAGTATATCTCTCTCCCTTTCTAACGAGGGGTTGGATTTCTGCCTGTGTTCTGCGCCTCTTCCCTCGCTCTCAGCAGGAAATGAAGAGGAGGGGGAAGGGGGAGGTGAAGATGAGACGGATCAGCTTATCTGATCTGCAGAATCAGTCAGTCAGTCTGTCTGTCTGTCTGTCTGCCTGGGGCATACATGTACAGCCTCCTGCAGTCTCTCAGCTTCACCTTTTGGGCTCTTCATATCCCCTTTTTTGTGTTTCCTCTTCATGACATGCAAACTTGTTTCTGCCCCATAACAGGATGAGTGATCATGAACTGTAATATGAACATTGTTTGAGGTACTCTTGAGAATGATACAAGAAAAATAATTGAAAAAATTAGTTTAACTAATATCCTTGATTCGTTTCCAGACAGACAAACAAAGTTCTTCTTGTGTTTATCTATGGTAATCCGACATTAAATACTGCGCAAAATACTGGGCACATAACACCAAAGTCCTTGTATAACTAAAACTACAAATCATCATACCATGACCCAGAAAAAAAATCAACTCATACTTGTATGATCCAAAACCCCAACCCAAAAATCAAGTTTAATTCATCCCTCACACACCTTGATAGTGCAAGGGGGTTTACCTAAGATGTTTTCCATGATAACACCTGCATTTCAACACAGACAGGAATATCAACATGACATGAAATTCTATAGGTGGGCACAGTCCCAACCAACTGCCATCCTAATATATTGAGTTAAGTATGAGTAACTATGTACACCACAGGTGTGCTACAGGCACAGCACTGAAGCAGCAGTGTTACCTCCGGTTTATAGTCATTTGATCTACTCATATACGGTCTACTGAAACTTAGTCTTCTCACAATTGGTCTCCTCTCTGTTTGGTCCAATAAAAACCTTGAAATTACCCTGGAAGACCAAGTTGACTTAAAACCAAAACTCTATGCCAGAACCCTCACCCAAATCTTAGCTCTGAGCCCCAAACTTATACCTAATTATCAGGTTGTGCTTGTAGACCAAGTGAGAGAACACCAAATTGCGACGTATGTCACAAGACCAATACTCACTGGCCAAAGAATAGCAGGTATAGCGACAACAACAGGAGATCAAATCATAGCGTGCACTTACAGGGTTATTGACGATAGTTTGGAAGAGCTCTCCGCCCTGAATGATGGCATCCAGGGCTGGCCTGCCTCCCCGGAAGTCTGAGAAGAAGTTGGTCTTGGTGTAGAGAGAGCAGGTCTGCCGCGGCATCACCTGTGAGAGAAGAAGAGAAGAGAAACAGATCTTCAATATTAGGTCTGGTTTCCATGACATTGGGCTATTTTTAATACAAACTATTCAATGAAGGGGTCTGGGTGCAGTTGACTAACTATTCTACATCACTTCTTGGGCTTCCCCAGCTGAATGAGAAACCAGGAAAATGATTAAGTGACTAGTTGCAGAGTGCTAGAATCTTCTTTTTTTGTTTGGAGTAGAAATATGCAACAGCCTAGAAAGGGCTATTCAAAATCAAGTGCATGCAAATTTTTTTTATTATCAATGATGTCATGGAATCAATATTTTAAAATGATTCATGTTACACTCTAAGGCAAAATATTTTTTTTCAAAGGGGCTTTTTTGTTTTGTTTGCAGAGGCTCTTTCTGTAATGTGGAGAATAAATCACATTGAGCCAACTTTTGAATAAATCAAAGCCATTCCTACAGATAAATAAAACGTAGAATACTGCAGTATTCTTGTTTACCATCATGCCTCTGTAGGTGAAGCCCCTCCTGTGGTGTGCAGGTCTGAGATGGGGGTACTCTTCTGTGCTGGTGGCCTCCACCTTCCAGATCTCCTTCCACAGGTCATAGAGGGGCTCGTGGACGGGGTACACTCCAGAGTGGTGTGGGGCGACCGAGTACCCCTCCATGATTGGGATACCATTATCCTGCAGGTGGCAAACAATAGGAAGAATAACAGTCAATATAGGATTGGAAACACAATCATGTATGTTCATTTTGGGAGGTATTCAAGACATAGAGCTGTAGAGGAGCTCTTGGACGGGGTACACTCCTGACAGGTGATGGGCGACTGAGTACCCCCCTCCATGATTGGGATACTGTTATCCTGCAGGTGGCAAAACAAGAGGAAGATGAATAGTTGATACAAAACTGGAAATATCCATTCATCTGTTACACAAGAATGACCTAAGAATAGTACCTACATGTGTTTGCCTCTTTTATAACATGAATTGGCATCTTTTCTTCTGCATTCAATGAGTTGATGACTCAAAACACCCCTAGAAGAATTCCTTCAAACCAGTCTTCTTGCAGTAGTCAGTAAATCATACAAATGGTTATAGTTTTTATGGAAAAATGGGTACTTCTCTAGCATTCAACTAGTTGGTAACTCAATATCTTCTTACAGGTTTCCATTACATTCAAGCCTTCTTGCAGTAGCCTGTAATATAAACAGATGATTATGGATTTGTCGTAAATATGGACATCTCTAGCATTCAACTACATTCAGTTGGTAACTCAACACCCTCTATTCAGTTCATACACACAAGTCTCCTTGCAGTAGCCTGTAATATTACACAGATTGCTGTTTTTTTTTTTATGTGTGATGGGCACCTCTAGCATCAAACTACCAGTGCAGTTACATTAGTTGGTAACTCAACACCCTCTTAAAGGTTCCTATTACACATTCGAGTCTTCTAGCAAAAGCCTGTAATTAAAACAGATGGGCCGGAAATCAGAAGTGAAAGTAGGTTAGGAAGTCTTGGTGACAAATGATGGATGTTGGTAATGAGTCTAGACGTTTCCTTACTCACCAACACAGGTGTACCATGTCATGTTGTAACCTATATGTACATCATTCACAAACATAATGTACATGTAAACGCAGCATATTTACAGATACACACAAAAATAATGCACACACACACACACACACACACACACACACACACACACACACACACACACACACACTTTAAACAGGCAAATGGGCAAAAACAAAGCACCTTGTGGAACTTAAAAGCCTGTAAGTACAGGTTGTACCAGTTATAATTCCTTTTTTCCTCAAATCACTTCAAGAGGATATCATGTCTGGTATTGAAGAGTTGATGGTATCAAAATCTCTCACCATCATTGCAGTGTTGGTGCCCTTTGCAAACATGAACTACTGTATTCCCCTTCAGCCATATTCAAATAGCACATAACTATGTGACATATGATATGATATCATATCATATCATCAAATATCATATATCATATCATACATGTGCCACACATGCATCATATCATGTATCATATCAAAAATCATATCATATGATGTGGAATATGGACACATTCGCTAGTCATTGTGATCTGACGCTCACTGAAGATCAGATATAAGTGTGTATTACAATGGCTCAAAAACAGGATATTAGATTTTACAACAAAAGAGAGAGAGAGAGAGAGAGACTCAACTTATAATCTAACCTACATGTACATGTAGTCTGGCTTGCAGATGCCCTATTTAGCACACTGAACTGAACAGGGCTACTGGTAAACGTTTCATTTTGTTCACTGGTTCACTGATGAGATGCAACATGCTGTACATGTAACTGTATGTGCTTTTCAGTAGTTGATGGGAAAAAGGACGTCACAGATCTGGAATTGAGACAGAGGGCAATAAAGGTAATACTGCTTCCCGTACATGTATGTAAACATACCAAGTTCATACTGTACACACTGCAATCACAACTAAGACTGTATATACAGACTAGTTATCCCCCTCCCTCCCCACAACCCCACAATGGAGAAGAATGATCAAGAACGTAGTCTATGCCTACAGATTTCAATACATGAACGTGTAGTTGCGATTGCACTACATTAGGATTGCATTAAGGATTAGGATTGCATTAGGATTGCATTAAGATTGCATTAATCCACAGCCTAGAATCAAGGCTAGTTCTTTCCTTCCTGACTCACTACATCAATAGCAGATGCCCATTTCTGAAAAGTTCATTGACATCGACTGGCTCACACAAAACATATGTTATGCATACCGTACATGTATGTGCACTGCATGTTGATCAAGATACAGGAATACGCTAAAATCTACCTTTTAAAATTGTGGCAGTACTACAAGTATGAAATGTACAGGTAGTTTGCTCCACACATTTTTAGCAATGACCATTTACCCTACTGCCCACTCAGTAGATGAATCCTGCAATACCCTATTCAAGTATCATTCATATTCCGTGCGCTACCCTGTACATACAACAACATGGTACTGGCAGCTCTGCTAAACTACATGTACATATGTGTACATATGTTGTGATGTTTGTGTATAACTAACAAGGCATTAGCAATATTGTGTCTCGCCCACTTGCGAAAATAACCAGAAATATCGCGATCTCCGTTGCTACGCAAAAGAACACTGAAACAAACAAATAAGCAACTTTAAACAGACAACATCAAAATCAGGTGCAAAATAGTGACTTTGAATAAATTTGCATAAATGTGCATGAGTAATGTTTGCCTAAATCTACATCAGTAATGCTCACACATGCTCACACATGCTCACACAATTCTGTGCACAAGTTAGGAAGCCTTCACCAAGAGTCTTGCAAGTAAACTTTAATGTATGACCTCAAATGACCTTTGACCTTATCATGTGACCTCTTACAGCACAATAACATGCAGGTGCCCCCAGTGCATCCATCATCCAAGTTTGATTGCCATTGTAGCAACATGTGATGAGTTATGTGTGATAAGAGAGTCTTGCAAGTAAACTTTAACGTATGACCTCAAATGACCTTTGACCTTATCCTGTGACCTCCAACGGTACCATAACATGAAGGTACCCCCAGTGCATCTATGACCCAAGTTAGGTTGTAATCCAAGCAACCTATGTGAAGTTATTTGTCAAAAGAGAGTCTTGCAGGTAAACTTTAACGTATGACCTCAAATGACCTTTGACCTTATCCTGTGACCTCCAACAGCACCATAACATGAAGGTACCCCCAGTGCATCTATGACCCAAGTTAGGTTGTAATCCAAGCAACCTATGTGAAGTTATTTGTCAAAAGAGAGTCTTGCAGGTAAACTTTAACGTATGACCTCAAAAGACCTTTGACCTTATCCTGTGACCTCCAACAGCACCATAACATGTAGGTACCCCCAGTGCATCTATGACCCAAGTTAGGCTGTAATCCAAGCAACCTATGTGAAGTTATTTGTCAAAAGAGAGTCTTGCAGGTAAACTTTAACGTATGACCTCAAATGACCTTTGACCTTATCCTGTGACCTCCAACAGCACCATAACATGTAGGTACCCCCAGTGCATCTATGACCCAAGTTAGGTTGTAATCCAAGCAACCCATGTGAAGTTATTTGTCAAAAGAGAGTCTTGCAGGTAAACTTTAACGTATGACCTCAAATGACCTTTGACCTTATCCTGTGACCTCCAACGCCACCATAACATGAAGGTACCCCCAGTGCATCTATGACCCAAGTTAGGTTGTAATCCAAGCAACCCATGTGAAGTTATTTGTCAAAAGAGAGTCTTGCAGGTAAACTTTAACGTATGACCTCAAATGACCTTTGACCTTATCCTGTGACCTCCAACGCCACCATAACATGAAGGTACCCCCAGTGCATCTATGACCCAAGTTAGGTTGTAATCCAAGCAACCCATGTGAAGTTATTTGTCAAAAGAGAGTCTTGCAGGTAAACTTTAACGTATGACCTCAAATGACCTTTGACCTTATCCTGTGACCTCCAATGGTACCATAACATGAAGGTACCCCCAGTGCATCTATGACCCAAGTTAGGTTGTAATCCAAGCAACCCATGTGAAGTTATTTGTCAAAAGAGAGTCTTGCAGGTAAACTTTAACGTATGACCTCAAATGACCTTTGACCTTATCCTGTGACCTCCAACGCCACCATAACATGAAGGTACCCCCAGTGCATCTATGACCCAAGTTAGGTTGTAATCCAAGCAACCTATGTGAAGTTATGGATCATAAGAGAGTCTTGCAGGTAAACTTTAACATTTGTGACGGACGACGGACGACGGACGACGGACGACGGACGGACGACGGACGACGGACGGACGACGGACGGACGACGGACGGACGACGGACGGACGACGGACGGACGCCATTTGGATCCCTTAGTCTCGCCTTCACCTCCGGTGGGCGAGACAATAAAAATCATATTTCCAGTACACAATACATATACAGTTCAGTACACAATAGACATACAGTACATGTGTACATGTACATGTAATACTGGAGAATATACATGTATTCATGCATCGTGACAAAGAGCACATCACAGGGTTCATCAGAATTATTATCCTGTAAATCCTGCAGTGATTTTGCCATAAGCTACTGTAATTAGCATGTTATACAATCCATACACAAATGCCAAACACACAACCTTGTCTGTAATAAAAAAAAAAGTGATTTATGCTGGCAATCTGTCAACATAGAGGGGGTCTGTATTACATCCCTATTCATACCCATGCACCCCTCCCCCCCCCCCCCCCTCCCCCTCTATCCTCCCTCTGTCCATCCCTTTTCTTGGAAAAATGTACTGGAAAAGATTTACATCTTCACGAGGACAGCAGATACTAAATTTTGAATAAAACCATCATGATTACAAAAGTGATTGCCAAATTGCCATGCAGGGCATGACAGTCTAGTCATGCCTTGAGTGTTTACACTCGTGAGTGAAAACAGTCTTATCAGGCCTGCCTCATCACACATCTGCATTTAGAAGAAGGGTGGCGTGTGAACACAGCCATCATGTACATTCTACATTGCAGGACAATTACTTCCTATACACACATTCACACTCTACTTATAAGTATATTAGCCTGGTTTACAGGCTGTTGGACATATATCTAATTAAAACACTACAATAAACGGGTCTGGATGCAGGAGTCTAATAGCTTGCCAGTCCCCCCATTTAAACTACACGTGAGAATAGACCAGATGAAGAGAAGAATTAGTCTTGTCTAGACCTGCATGTATACTTCAGTAATATTTTGAATTAAATAAATCATACAGCCTAGAAGACAGGCTACAAGAACACATGTGTTCTTCAAATTGTACATGTATGCCAACTGGCTCTGATTACTTGAATGTGCAAGTCATTTTTAAGTGCAGCTGACATAGAAATACTGGTGTATCCTCCTTTACCCAACGCATGTAATGTAGACAGACACCATCCTCCTAGCCTGCGTTATAGGCTTTGAAGAGTGTTTATTTTCTTTCCCATGCACTCCTGCAATCACAAGTAAGTTTGGATGCATAGGTTAAGCTCCATTCCTTCTTTACTCTACTCACAGGATCAGCAGAAAGGGAGGGAGAATTGTAGGTCAGTTTATAGTCGGAGACTTATAGTAATTGTTATTGCTGCATGTAACATGTGCTCGGAAAAACATAGCCTGCAGTCTTTAGAACTAAGGCTAACATCACCCTTGCCTTCCCCCGAACTGCTCAGTCGGCATGGTAGTGCTGACAGACCAATTGACAATTGTTTCCAAGAATCAAAATAAGTGAATCTGCTTTATTGAGCATCACATGTGTCAACCCACAAGGTCTTGTTTGCCAGAAGTATCATGCATTTATAAATAAAACTGTGGAAGCAGTTGTTTGTGGATTGACAGGTGAGATGCACAATGGGCATTGTGGCGTTCTGAATCAGTTACAGTATCTGATACATATCCAAAAGTGAAAGTCTCATTAAATATTCAACTTTAGGATTACTACAAGAAGTTTATCATTCATAAAATGTGATGAAACCTTAGATATTTTCCAACATGGAACATATCCTCTTTTTATTCCCACACTCTCACTTAATCTGTCTGTCTGTCTCTCTGTTTGTCTGTCTCTCTCTGCACCCCTGTCTGTCTGTCTGTCAGTATGACTTTCTCTCTCTCTGTCCCTCCACAAAATGAAACGTATGCTCTCACGAAACAAGACAAACACGAATCCCTCTTTCAGGACACAAATACGAGGAGAAATGACTCATCAATCAGGCTCTCCATTTCATTTGATGGGAAATGAGTGATTTCATTCAGATTTTGTCTGTAGTCTGCTTGGCATACAATGGCCACTTTACAGATATACCCTGGTGCATTTAGGCGAGTGTGCTAGCATACAGGCTGGACGGACCATCACTGTCACATACTAGCCTGGGGCAATATTCATGAAACCTTCCTAGCCTAGTGTACACGCAGTTAGTCACTAAAAATGCAAACATGTACATGTAGCTGACTGCACTTGAGTAACTAACTAGGCTTGGTAAGGTTTCATGCATATGGCCCCTGGGTTCCAGGGTGTGAAGTACATGGACATACATGTACGTACAAGTACACTGACGACTGCTTCACAACTACAGTATGTCTGGAAACATGATCTAAGCCCAGCTTACATGTACACAGGGAGGGGGCGTAGTCTATGGTTCCAGCCATAGTTGTGAAGCAGTAGTAAGTACATGTACACTGTATACACTGTAAATGTATGAATGGTTAATGTCGTGTTCACACATTCTATAGCCTAGAACCTCGACTACACAATAACTCTTAATCTCATTACAACTGGTAAGAGGGTATGTAGTAAGCCCTTCGGATTTTTGATGCCTAATAATGAAAAGGTAAAGGGAAGATTTAACTCTTTTTCAAAGCCGTCTCAGAAGGTAGGTAGGGAGGGGTACTGTGTATCATAGATGTGGTAAACCATTTGTAACAATAAAAGTCAAACATTGATATCTCCATGTATATGAAACCACATTCATGAAACCTTGAGAACTATGGTGCATCCAGCTACACGCACTTTAAGTGACTAGGCTACATGTAGTAAGTTTTTATGATTGCCCCAGACTTCAAGTGCAAGAAGTCAGATTTTACGTCCACAATGGTGCATTTTCCCCCCACATCCGTTCTTGATATTCCAAATATGAGTAGCAGATGGGATTTCATGCATCATTTATGTTGAACAGATGTTTCGACGTCACTGCACAGCCACATATTGAGTTTACAGCTTTTTTTTCTTTCATAGTTGACAATGCCCCGATTTAAATCTTATATCAGTGTAGCTGAGACTTTGTCCTAAACTTTAAACCTGATCAACCAATTTGATATGCAGGTAGAGGATGGCCGAAATTACAAAATTTGTATGATGTCATGTTGGTTATTAATTAAAATTGGAGTCAAAAAGAGACATTTAAAAAGTTAAGTGTAATAATGTGTTTGTGTTCCTTACAACACATGATATCATGCAATCTCATTATCACAACAATTCTGTGTTAGAAATTAAGCTGTGATCACACATCACTGGTTTAGAATGCATTTCAGCAAATTACATGTATGTCAGATTTATTCATTCAATTATCTTTATACAAAGAAGCCCCATCAGAAGGCTTGTACTAGTCTTTCTAGGGGCCCTGCAATTCACCATGCTCCGCCAAAGACTGTGTTTACACTATAAAGAAAGCGTGGTCATCAGTCACTCATCCGCAATGAACTCTGAGAACCAAAGGGATGCGCCAAAAAAGTAGACATGATCAATTTTTCGTGGCTGTCTTCAAGGTTCGAAATGGACCGTGTTCAAACCTTCTTGAGGACGTATTCACACCGTGGTTCTCATGATACATTGCGGATGAGTGATGGATGATGACAGTTTGAATACCGTGTTAACAGTCTTTGGATGAGCACAGCGAACTGCAGGGCCCCAAGGGGGGACAATATAAGCATACTGATGGGGCTTCTTCGTACACAGATAATTGAATAAATACATTATGAATAGATAAATTGCCATGCCGCCATCTAAACTGGCAGCTCTACTGAGTAGACAGCTCACCAGAGCAAACTGCTCATTGAACAGCATGAGCTCATGAAGCCTGGCAGTGGTCTTGATATAATCACAAACATAATGGTCTTAGAAATGGTTATAGGCTGGCCTAGAGGCTGTTGAACAATTATGATACAACTAAAAACAGTCTGGGGGGTGTTTCACCAAACTATTCGTAAGTTACGAACGACTTTACGAACGACTGGTGATCCCTTCTTGTGCTAAATGCGATACCACACTTTGTTCACTGAGAATCTGATTCAGCACAAGAAGGGATCACCAGTCGTTCGTAAAGTCGTTCCTAACTTACGAACAGCTTGGTGAAACACCCCCTGGTACTATAAGACTAGTCACTACATCAATCTTTTTTTTTTCTCAGTCAGTCCCAGGAGAGAAGGAACTTAGAATGATTAGCCTACAGCAGCCAGACCCCTTCATCTTAATAGTTTGGTTTAGAAACACACAACAGCCTGGAAGCAAGGCTAAAATGCTAACTGAGCAGACAGCTTACCAGAGCAAACTGCTTGTTGAGCAGCATGAGTTCCCGGAGCTTGTCTTTGGTCTTGATGAGATGCGGTTGCATGTGGTCCCACATGTGGGGGAACCACCAGAAGTGATGCGCCTCCTCCAGGAGCTTGCGGTCTCCTGCGTTCTCCTCCTCGTCCCCATGCTGGTAGTACCTGCCTGAGTAGCCCAGGTTGAAGCGGAACCCACTCACCATCTGCTGGATCTCTGCTTGTACGGCCACCAGGTTCTGAAAACAAACATTTTCATTGACCATATAATTAGTAATGGCATGGATGTGTGTAAGAACTACATATATTTTCCTGCATCGGTATTGAGAGGGTTACAAAAATCATGATTGCAGGAATACCTCAACTCATTTTGTATGTATGCTGACACAGCCTCAAATCTGATAATTTCTCAGAATGTCTGTATATGTGCAGTAGACGATGCATCTCTAATTGTACGGCCACCTCAATACAATATTATACTAGATAATAGTAGTTTACATGCCTTATACATGTAGTTGCTGTATCTCTGATTGCACAGCAACTACATGTAGGTTCTGAAAGAAATGTCAAAAAGAAGTGATTAAAGGAAGTCATGAATGACTCAAACAGGATATCGCTCAAAATTTTCAGATTAATGTTACAGTGAAATATTTCTTTTAGGGTATCTTGTCTTGTGTGTATGTACTGCAGTACCAGTCAAAGTTTGAGTAGATAAGGATAGCATAGCAAGAACATTACAGCTATCTCAACATCTTGAACAGATTCCATACATCATAAATATAAAAAAAAAATCTTGAACAGATCCTTAAGTTGCCATGTGTATATTCTTTCACTATTAATATACACAAGCCCCATACAGCGTAATGTAAATACATCTGGCTGTTTCTGGCACAAAAAGGGTTAATGATCTTGCTTGTCACAAACCAGATGTGAAAGGAGCATTGTGGAGATGATTTAATGCAGAAAATTTTGATATATTTCAAATATTTTGTTTACAAACTGGAGTATTGTAAAGTAACTAAGCTTCACTGTTACCCAGCTGTCAGTATATGACACACTCAGCCATGACCCGAAGGAATGGTGTATCATTTTACTGGGTTGTATCATAAACCATGACACACCCTGTGTAAAAAAAAATTTTGGTTTATTCATGCTCCATGGTTTATTCAATATCAGTCTGGCAGACTTCAAACTTTGCTTCATTTCAAGGAAAGAGGAACATAAATTACTAAAAAAAAATGATCTGTCAACCAGATTCACAACATGGAGTCAACATTTCTTTCCAGATCTGACCTCTTCGGAAGAATACTCCTACTCTCACCCTCTCTTCTCTATACTTCCTCTTTTCTCATTCCCTCTTTGAGCAGCCATTTTCAAAACTTTTCCAAAAGAATAACCCAACAGTCATTGAAGGATGAACACATGATATGTACTGTGAACCTCACTGTATTCATGTGTGGTCTTCTCACCGTGCAAGTACCTTCCTTCAAAGAACACACTAAGAATGACAAATTTGTCATATCTTGGTGCGTGTAGATGTACATTATTTGCAGTTTGGTCACCAGGGGGAATATAGCAAATCAATTTTGGAGGCTACTATTCAAGCTTGGTGTCATGCAACAAACACACAATCAACCATGCTGTGCATGAGACAGATTTTCACACTTTGCTGTTTTTAATGCTAACCTGGGGGCATTTTCATGAAGCCCACATGTAGCCTACCGGTAATTAGTTGCTAAAAAATGCATGTAGCTGAATGCCCATCAGCAAGTACATGTAACTAGGCTTACCAAGGTTTCATGGAAACAGCCCCAGGGGTCCTTTTTATATTTGGGGGGCTACATGCTCATTGCTCTGAGCCCCCGTTTTTTGTTTTTCACTGAGGGCTACCATCCGCTCCCTTTACCCAAGTTTCCACCCGAGGGAAATCCTAATTCAATTAAACCAGATGCCCTTCATAAACCATACATACATGTACAGTAGATCTCTTCTCCCTCTCTCTCTTTCGGAGGAAGCTAATGACACAAAAATGGGGACAGCTTCAGTGGGAATCCTCAAAACAACATGCTTGTGTTTCTGACACAGCAAGGTCATGAATCAATAATGTGCGATGTTACAAATCAATTTCCAAAAGTCGCAGTATCAAAGCACAACCAGAATTGTATTCTTTAATGATATAGTACAGTGTAATCACATTTGATGTAATTTGTTTTATTTGTAGTTTTTTCAAAATAAGATTAACTTTACCAAATAATAATAATAATAATGATAATAATAATAATAATAATAATAATAATAATAATAATAATAAAAATAATAATAATAATAATAATAATAATAATAATAATAATAATAATAATAATAATAATAATAATAATAATAATAATAATAATAATAATAATAATAATAATAATAATAATAATAATAATAATAATAATAATAATAATAATAATAATAATAATAATAATAATAATAATAATAATAATAATAATAATAATAATAATAATAATAATAATAATGATAATTTCTTGAGACACTTATACTGGTATATCATTAAGCAATAAAGCAAGAAAAACATACCAGGCTCTTGCCAGTATTGATCTCACAAGATCAGAAACCATACTGTGACAAGTTTTCTGAACAAAAAGAAACCACACACAAACTTTTTGGACAACATACACTATTGTACAAAGTTAAAGTTCATATACATGTTATTCAACCCGTAAAAATCAGTCCTGTCGATCTGACATGTGACACTTCTTTTTCACCACCTGAATATGGCATAATACCATAGATTTCCAGTACATTAGCAAAAGCCGAACACATACTGTACAATATACATACAGTACAATATACCTTGACTGCGTGACCATGTGCATGAATGGTTAGTCAATACTGGACAAATTGGGAGCCGGAAACTCACTGCAGAAATCCTTGGCAAGCTGTCACATAGGTTCATGGGATGCATTGTGTATCAGTTAATCCTCTGCAGATTGTACAGCACCACCCATCCTTTACATGTGGGTCTTGTACTCAACTGGCCTACATGTACATGGGAATGTATCAGTATCACATGTTTGAAAGTACTTGCAAGTTGTAATGATTATAAATAACATACACTTTAACGTTAATTTTTGTCCGATGTTGCTGCAATTATCTGAGTTCTTTATGCCTCAATGTTGATAGTTTACTTCATTTCAAATTATCCCTTTGCAGTATGCCAAATTATCCCTTTGCAGTATGTTTTTAAGTAAGATAGTTGCATACGTATGTTCCACAAGAACATTTGTATATCTCATTCTGTACAATTTATAGATTGTTCTTTTTACAACCTACTTATCCAGGGGAAGATCATGCACAAGTGCATACAGGTACAGTGATGCATGTCAAGTCACTAGATTTGCAGTTTTCCTGAGAACATCTGCATCTAGAAATCAAAGTTCTGATAACTTTGTCATCACTCTCGGTACTTAAGGGGAAAGCTAGACTGCAAAGGAAATATAGTCTACCAAGGAAACCATCAAAGTTTGCTTTTCAGGTTTCTGAACTCTGAGAGCAGACTTCTGACAAAATAAATCTGAGTAAATTCATGCTTAAAAACTATTGTCACATGCTGAGCTACTTGTACATGGATGTCTTGAACTGGTAAAATCTGAAGACCTGTTAGCACAGGAAAGGCATATTTGTACACCCTTTGAGTGATATTTGCACACAAATGTACATGTACATTTGACTGTGCACATTCAGCCACAAAATAAACATCCCTTTCTATGTTAGCTTCATCTGGTTTAAATGAATAATCTTCTTTGCTCATAAAAGTGAGTTTAAACAGAAGTAGATGTGTACATGTACCTCTAACATTTATAATATAAAAAACCCTTTCACTAAAATCTAGCCGAATGGTCCTTAGCACAGACTACTCATGAATATTAATGAGTCAGATTGAAAGAGACTCTTAGGTATTTGTTTCTATGTTATTGTGTCTTGATCCATGAACTAGAAATAGCTTGCATGGTTAAGTCGCTGCCTGGTAAGCAATAGATTGCAGGTTCAAATCCTGTTGGTTCCAAGATTTTTTCTGTCTTGCTTTTCATTCACTTACAGGATGGAGCACGTTATCTTTACTACTGGGTGTTTGCCTAAAAATTTCTTTTTAAACAAAATCAAATTCTGTAAAACATTGCATGAACCACTTGTACAACATGATGAATGTCCTGTTTGTGAAACATGAGATTGGAAAGTGACACAATCAGTAAGCATTGCTACCCAACAGAGGATCACAGATCATTACATATCATCATATATCACAGCGCATCCCAACAAGGCGCTTGTCCAGAGGTTGATCCCAATCACCATCAGTTAGAAGCAGGATTATGCAATCTGTTGGGTTTCATTATGATGCAATGGTGGAGATTGACATTTATCGTTCGATCATCTAAAAACTGTCCAAAATTGTCTACGATCAACCTAATTGACTCAACAGACCTCAAGACCTGATCTATAGGCTCACCACACTTATTCCATGATCTTATAACTCAAAGATATCCTACATCCATGTCTCTCCGCTCATCATCAAAACTCCAACATGCACCAGGCCCGTGCGCTCGTACCCGTTATGGTGATCGTGCTTTCTCGGTGTGTGACCCTGCTCTCTGGAACAATCTCCCTACCCACATTCTAAATGCTCCTACTGTCGATGCATTTAAAAATCGACTCAAAACCCAACTCTTTAATCAACAAAACAAGTACCGGTAAGCTGTTGCAACGATCATTTATCTGTTATCTTACTATTTCATATTTGTTGTTAAATTATTTATATTTCATTACCTCTTAATGTTTGATTATCTTCCTATTCCATTTTCTTGAGTTGCTATATGATTGATATTTAATGTTATACAATTGCTAATTAATGACCTCTTAATGTTATGCACTTATAGTTTTGTCTCAATTTAAATTTATTATGTTGTACTTGTTTTATTTATTTTTTGTTTACATTGTAAAGCGCTCAGAAACTGCATTGTATTAAGCGCTATATAAAAGCTCCATATCATTATTATTATGATTTGGACCACTATTTCAATTGTGGCACACCCTGTGACAGCGGAAAACTAAGCATTACAGTGTCGCGTAAGGGGAAAAATTGGTCTTTGACTTCACCCCGTCCATTTTATCAGCGCACCGGAGCTCGATTGGAGCAACGCCATCGAGCCCTGGTTTACAACAAAATTGATATGACTCAGCTTACATACTGTACATTGTGCTACTGCCATAACACCAGGCTTAAAAAAGTATACATAGCCCCAACTCAAATAATTGCTTAAGTTTTATGCCTGGCTTGGAGAGTACTATGAAACTAGAGGTGAACCGTGAAAATCATCATATACTTTTCACCATGCAAGAACATACCTCTGAGGAACATGTATCATTTATATTACCCGGATGCTTACCTCTATATCGGAGACCTTGAGCCGTATTCCCGTCCTCCCCACAAAGATGTCGTCCACATCAATCAGGGTATATCTGTCCAGACCGGTCTGCAGCTTGCCCTGTGTAAGGTGTGCTATACCATCTAGCATGAGCAACATGTTTAAGAAATGGTCGACGGAGTATCCAAAGTATAAGCGTTTGATACCGTCCAGCAGTCCCTTATCATACACAACACAGACATGGCTCTCTGCTGTCTGTAAGCTCTGGTTTGGGTGTGCTATGATGACTTGGTCTGGTGCTGCAAGCACTGCCTCCATCACAGGCATGTAGGTAGAGTGGTTAGTGCTGAAGGTGGTCCATTTGTCCCCGGGGAGTTCCCCATGGAATCTTTGGTTTGCCTTGGTGATGCGAGGCACTTTGCTGCTTTGGTTCACGATAGGGTCTTTTAATCGCACATGCTGCTTGATATATAGAGGGAAGTTTCTAATCTGCCTGAAGTCTGTTGCAACATCCGGCTGCCTGAAGATGATCACCCCAACACCAAAGGTCTTGCAGTACTCTTGAAGGACTCTGGTCTTAATGCTGCTGAGATGGGCATATGATCTAAGGCTCTCAAAGATGACCACACTAAACATGCCCTTCTCACCATGGGTGAACGTGGGCCAAGTGATATCATGGACTAAAGCCACCTTGACCATAAACCGATGCGAGTAGAGAGCGGTCAGAAGGTTCCGGCCTGATTCTCCGTAATCCGTGAAGAGCAGGACCCAGCCCTCGGTGTCTTTGATGTCCTTTGTGACTGGTTTGTAGTCAGGGTCACCCTCCAAGGGGTGTCTTTGGTGAGCCTTGGCCACATCCGCCGGGGCGTTTCCTTCCGAAACGATGACACGAGGCTCCTGCTTCTCCTCCCTTTCCGGGAAGGCGACTGGATGGGCCAGACTTGTCCTGGGGACATTAACACTGGGGAAATCCTTCTTTTGGACATCCAGACGGCTGAGTTCAGCCTTGGGCTGAGAGACCTGCATGGTCAGCATCCACAGCGACATCAGGCTTGCAAGGAGGATCACCATGAAGCAGCGCCGCATCCGACCAATCAGGAACCCTCGCCCACGCCGCATTGCCAATTTGACACTGCTGCAAATCATGACTGCGTTTTCCCGTTTCCCAGTCACGGTATAATATTCGTCATTCCCAACTCAATTCACTTCACCATTGGTGGAGAAAAAGGTGATATCCAACCATCTTTACATCTTAATCACATACGTGTATGTATCTCCAATGATAATGTTGAACAAGCATTTCATGAAATGGTAAACTAATACATGGTCATTCCTCGATTCACACTGTCAGTTATTTCCACTTCCGATGTACATGTAGGTAGGATCTGTCTCGAACTTGATCCTCTTTTCCTGCAAACTCAGCTTACGGTGCATGTTGTGTCACATCATGTACCATCGGGATCTATAAGAGAAAGAACAATAAATAAAAAAAAATCATCTTTTAATTGCAATACATTCTCAATAAGTTAGGAAGTTACATGAAGGATATCTTATGTTGACACATCCCTTCATTTTAAGCAGGTTCTGAAGCACCACCTGATCCTTTCAATCAGATACACTGTCTTTGCCTTTGACCTGTAGTCATACTATATAGGATAGTGCTTACAGATCAATTGCAAATGTTAAGTTTGAAAGTGTTGAGATGATTGGGTTTGTCCTTTGTCGGTAACATGTTACCGCCTGACGATGCGAGCCGTACCAGCGGAGTGTTGCAGCGGCTCACGAAACGTCATGATCTTTTTACATTCCTTGATCACCATACACCTGTACATTGCGAGACAAACAATTATTACTACTAGGGCCTACTAGTATGGCTAGTGGCCCATTCTCACCGCGGGGCCCTTAATCGACGCACTAGCAAAAATGCGTATTAGAACGAAATGGTAAGCGTATCACGCGTGAGACTATAGAATCTCTGTCGGCACAACAGTTTCTGTCAAGCTACGCAATTACGAGTCAAAAAATGCAAGTTTCATCAAATTATCGTCTTTTGAAATTTTAAGCTACAAAAAATCACATTATTCGGTAAATGTAAAAATTATTTGCCGACCAGAAAATCCGTTTTCTCCGAAATTCCTGCCGCGCACCCGCTCCATGATCGCTTCGGTAGCCGAACGGAGAAGTCAGTTTGATCGTGATGCGCATGCCTTCGGCACTACATCATGCGCGTTCCGAGAAAATGCGATCGAAATGAAGACTTTCGTATTATTGCAGTCTCTTTTTTTTGGACCTCGTTCCATTTAACATCTAGGGTAGCCTTAAAGAAAATAGAATTCTTCTATCAATAGTCTACTTCAAACGTAAATCACATGAACAAGCAAACTACAAATTTCTTTTTTTTTTCTTTTTTATTCAAATCACCAAGTCACCATGAAATCGAACACATAATCGATCAAGAAAAGCCCATTGACAATGCACGTAAACGGTGCGGCGTTTAAGGGCCACAACTTTATCGTCGACAAATATTGACAGGCTCACAGGTTTGCACTGAAAATACAATTATTCGTAAGTGTTTACTCAAAATGTCTCTGTAATATGATTTTGAAAATATAAAGCATGAAAGTAAGTGTGATTTAGTGTAAGAGTATATCGAAATACGTATTTGTTTTCGTCTCAAATCGTAAGTGCGGCGAGAATGGCCCACCCATCATACTACTAGCAATTATATCCGCAATGACCATGATGACCAACATATTTAGCAATATGATTGTGTTTTCTTAGTTGAAGGTGTGCGGGAATGATATAATTTTGATGGAATTGCAGAACACTGGCCCCCATATCAAACAAAGCCATGAGACCATATCTCTGCTATGACATTACCTTACTCATGCCTCATGTTTAAGTTAAAGTTAAGCAGCGGTTTCTGAAAGCTTGCCTTGGACTGGTTGGAGTTACATGTACCTCGCTGACATTGTTGTTCTTTGAAGTTTGATGTACCTCGCATACTTACTGACACAGTTCAGAACATTCAGCCTAACACTAGTAACAGACTCCCACAATGACACTGACACACGCACAGACAGTCACAGCTGCCCACTTCTTCAGTTGTGGCAGCCAGTAGAGGTCTAAATCAATGTTAATTACCACTTTGTATCACACACAGATGACAGGTATTTTTGTTCACATGATAGTAGCTTTAAAGAGTGTAGACTTCTACATATTAAGACAGCTCAGTGAAACTAGACGTAAAGCTCAGCGTTGCACACATGTCGGTTTTCACATGCAGACAACCACCATGTCAATAGATAATCCATGCCCACGGCCAGTCATGCATCAAGCAACACGACCGTCCTGTGCATACGTGCACCTAGCGGAATGCTTGGGGCCCATATCATTCGGTTCAATGTTAGTTGTTGCAACGTATGTTGTTAAATTGACTGAAGTTGGCGGATGGTCACAACATATATTACCTTTGTAGATTCCTTGCCTTGCTCTTAAATTACTTTATATCACCGAAGACAATGCCATATTTGTTCCTCTGACAAGTTCCAGTTTATATTCCAGCTTTCCATCCAGAATCTTACGAACTACTCAGCCATATCATATCGATCCCAAAAGATCCAGCCGAGTCTAGCCGATTGCGTGTGCGATATTTTGGGGTCTTCGATCGGTCCACTCATCCAGATCCACTGAACTAAAAAGTAGTGTTGTGGCTTCAATTGATGGCGCTCTTCAAGATTATGCTCAGCGCGCTCCATCATGCTAACAATTGAATGTTTGAATAAAATGTGTTTTTGGAGATAAATTTTCATCATCAATATAGAAAAGGTAGTTAAGATGAGAACAGGATGAGAAGGGAGGAAAAGAATGGGAGAATGAGTAGGGGAATTATGACAGCTGGATAAGAGAAAAAGGGGGAAAAGATGAGAATAATGGAAAGAGGATGAAAATGGGGAGAAAAGGGGGCCTGGGGATGAGAAAGAATAGAGGATAAAGAGGGTTATGACATAGAAGAAAAAGAGAGGGAGAGGATAAGAAAGAAAACAGGATAAAAACGTGGAGACAACGAGAAGGGATGAAGGTTGAAAAATGAAGTTGGAAAGGTTGTGAAGCTGAGAGTAGCCCATACAGAGGGAGAGTGTCAGAGAAGGGGAAGGGTATGGGGTAATTGGATTAAGGAAAGGTGCAGAGAAGGAAAGAAATCATGATTGGATGGAAAAGTGAATTGCGAAGGTGAAGTGAAGGGCGAAATGGGACATGGAAGAGGGGAAAAAATGACAAGAGAGAAAGAGGAGGCCAGGAAAAGAAGAATGGAGGACACGGGGAGGGGGGGTTGAGAAAAGAGGAGTAATAAGGGTAGAGAAGCGATTAGGTGTAGAGATAGGGGGATGGAAAGGGGGAGATATCAAAGAAAGTTGGACAAATAGCCAGCAGTCCATTGCTGTCCCACAGATTGAAACCTGGTCATCCTGTCTTCTTTTCCCTCTTCTTCTTCTTCTTCTTGCGTATGAGCCAGTGAAGCTTCTATGCAACATCACTCATGTTTTGCAGCCAATTAATTTTTTCCTTTATTGATTATGTCCTTTCCTTTTACTGGTACTCCACTCAAGCTATGGATTTGCTTTTCTCAGCATTTCAAAGTTTAAAATTCTTTACCCTTTATACCCTATAATTGAATCATTGACGTACACGTATGTTAATAATTGTGACTTTTAGTTTGGATGCTTGTACATGTATTTTGTAATCAAGGAGTGTGAGCTATAAAGAATATATGACTAATGTCTTATATCCTACTATGCAGAATTACTACATGTATCAGTTAGTACATGTTTACATACATGTACATGTGTATGTATTTACAAAAAGAGTACCTCATTTGATTTCAACAGGTACTGGAGAAAAATATGACAGAAGAAAATGAATATCCCATTTGAATGAAAATTCATCCTCTTTTTATTGATTCAGAACTAAAAATCTTTATTTCTGATAGAAATACTGTTGCATTTGACGTTTAAACCGAATTGCAGAGTAAACCAGCAATTGACAAGTATTGAAGAACACAATTTCACACCATTATTCATATAATGCATCTTTATTGAATTATTAGTACATGTTATAAGTATCATATTCATCATGCAAAGATGTAAAACATTAAACACAATCATAAACATTTCATCAACAGACCATTTTCATTATGTATGCATATTTTGTTCACATAGTTTGAACAATACATTACTAATACAATGTAGTAACCCCAAAGCTTGTCCTAGTTTTATCAGAGTACATGTGGCAACAACTAATATATTCACAGTTTGTTCAATACATTGAAACTGAATCCCGAAATACAGGTGAATGTAAAAACATGTCACTAGGCAGTTAGTGGGGAAATTGAGAATACAATACATTACAAAAACGGTCTATTGAAAAAAAAACAGTTACATGAGCCCTGAGAACATGTACATCACTAAAGTTAAAATGCCATTAACATAAACATTACGGTAGTTACAATAACAAACATATGGCTATTTACAACAAAACGCTCACATGATCTTTACGAACATGTACATTGGTATATTTATATTCATCTTATTTCAGTGGATGCTCACATGCATAATGGAAGTCCTTGGGACCAAACTATATTTCAATATTTTTTGTTACACTTTGTGTCATGCCTCAAATTGCCCAGTATAGCGTTTGCTATAATCAAAGCGTTAAGTCTATATTTCCTTCGAAAGTCAATTCAAAGACTAGTGTCTAAAATGTTTTAGTGTCCATGGATAAAGCCAAGTCACTTTGACACACAAGTAAACAAATTATTTCATAAAAAACTATAATGGCTTCATTCTGTTCCAACATTGTCGTTTCATTTCCTCCTTTGAATGACAACATCTAATCTTAAAAATTCTCAACAAAATCAATACAATCTGATAAAGATTAACAATTGTAAAGATCAAAGTTCATTGACTATTTCATCTATTGAACAATCTTTTCTTTCCATCCTTTAATGCTTCTAATGAACTTTGAACAATGCCTACTCATGTTTAAGTATGTAAAGGTAAAATATCTTTGGATTCTTCTCATATTATAACCCATTATTACATATGAGTCATGCTTGCAATAGTTTGTGAAATATTTCACTTATATTCTACATTGATTTACAATATATAATATGTATGTAATCAAGTTACTGCAAACAAGACCATCATGATATATACAGCAGTCACAATTGTTGTGGCAATAACCTGCTTCCAACAACTAGTAGATCCAAACGAGCACAGATATAACTAACAGGATTTCTATCGAGGCAATTTTCCAGGTCCCAATTACAAACAATCCATACGTTCCGTGATCAATACTTACCTAGGTCTCCAGCCCCTCAATCATAACAGAAGTGGACTGTACAAATATCAGTACGTCCATCTTAAGTTGATTCCGCACATATTTCTACAAAAGAAAGACAGTGAAGGGAATTCTCACTTTGCTCCGATTCCGCAGTCGAAATGGCCTACGACTGGAAATGTGACATCACGTCACAAATCCAATAACCAGGTCCTGTCATTAAGCCACGAGTCTTATCACTGACTGGATCATGTCACTTCCAGTGGTCTTAAAACTCTCAAATACCAGATGAGTCACAACAGGGCCATTGTTATACCAAGATGATCCTATTTCCTTGTAACTGATGCTATCATCATGAGTTTCAACAGACCATAAAAAAAAAAAACGATTAAAATTCTAGAAGCTTGTCTATCATCTCTGACGATGAATCTTTTAACCATAGACAGCTCTTGTATACCAGAAAAGAAACTGCTTTCTATAGGAGTTGTGTGTGTAACTTGTGCCAAAATGTCTCAATGGCAGATAAAGAGTTAAACTCTTGGTTGTTCTTTAGACTATTGACTCAACACGCTGCGATAGCACCCAGCTAGATGTTGATCTTTCCTTCGATGACTAATGCAACTTTCCCAGCAAGGTCGACCCGCCCGTTGCCTGGCAACCGGATTCTCACATCTCCGCCCCTTTTGGAACACTGGCGAGCTGGAGGAGAAAAAGAGATGAATGAAAACATCAGCAATAGAAAACTACCAGAGTGACATTAATACTCTTCAATTCACACTCACATCATTTATGAGTAATATGATACTTAAGTCTTGCCAGGTTAAATTTAACATTTTGTCACATTTAAAACATGCAAATAACTGACAATAGTTGCAAAGCTCTATTATTCAGTACTCGTGGAATAGGATACTGTAGAATCCATTTATTTCAGCATGGTTTTTATAGTCGAGACCCTACACTTATTTTGTGAAAGACGCAGAATAAAACCCTCGCAAAAACAGCTAATACAATATTTGCAGCACAAGTTATTCCTTATCAGAATCTAAGTTACGATTTCCACACTTACCAAACATTTCTGTCTTGCCAAGAACTTTGGACCAGTAATCTGCCAGAACAGTGTGTGCTGCCCCTGTGACACAAGAAATGACATACAAAAAGACAAGAATGAAATTGGAGAAGAGTTGTCCATGATAATAGAAAGAAAATAGAGAAATGTTAACTGCTGGAGCTCATAGATTGATATACATCCACCTTCTACACAACTTACACTAGAGTATTGCCACAATCACTTGTATTTAATTTTCATTGTCCAATGCCTGGAAAATTTGCTCTATGTCCATCATGAACCTTTATCCATAACGTGAAAATTAACTGAGATCAATTTTGACATTTGACACATCTCTATCGATTGCCCAATTTAGTGCCATGTATACCAACATTAATAATATCCTACAGCCACTTCTTAATGGAGGCATAACAAAATATTTCAAAATGACATTTTTAGAGAGGAAAGTACCAAATACTGTTGCTAACAGTCTTGCAGTACTTGTAAAACCATCATACATGTAAATATTGATCAAAATCAGTGCAGCTTTTGGTTTATTTGTTTTATTTTGATGAGAAATATTACATTGCAGTATTGCATCACTCATATTGTAATAAACATGGCAAAATTGTACAGATAGGCAACTCTCTTAGTCCCTTCTTGATCTATCTCTGTAAAGCAAGTCCCCAGTTTGATGACAGCTTGCGTACCTGTGACTGGATCTTCAGGGATTCCGTTCCACGGAGCAAAGTAGCGTGAGAAGAAATCGTATGGCGTCCCGTCCTCGTTGAGTTCATCCTTGGCCTTCACCGTGACGATGACCCCCTTGACCTCTCCCGTGTTGTGCTGACTAATGAACTTGCTGATGTCTGGCTTCAAGTTCTCAAGGGATTGCCTGAGGAGAAATTGAAGACAAATATTGAAACTCGTCTAAGAAAGAGTTGCGATTTGGTTTCAACAAAATATGTCAAAAGTCAAGATTAATTTAAGTGAAGTTGCATGTTATGGACATAGGTCAAAGATAAGGCATCGAACAAAGATAATTCAAGATCAGGGATTGTGGCGATACTCCAAGTTACAACTGACATCAATTACAAGTCAAGTTGCGAGCAATCACAATTTGTTTTAAAACAGGGTTCAGCAGACAAATACAGCCGCATCGAACCTGGGTCGCTCTATTTCTATTCATTAAAAGTCAACATAATGATGCCTCTGTTTGCTTTTCTTCTACAACCTACTCCTCTCAATATTTCGTCATATAATTGCTTGTGAAATGCTTGAACACAATTCAATCACGATTGCATGAAGAAAAAAAATGAATAAAAATAATTACACATAGATGAATACAACCATGTCATATATGATTAAATAACCCAAATAAACATAATTAGAATCGTTACCCTGTATATTCATCAGTAATTTTGAACTTTAATTGTTAAAAACTTCAAACAAAAATAATAATTCATAGTTACAAATGTCATTGGAATAAAAGGAACAATGTTGAAAGCAAGTGAATTTTGTTATTTCCAAGAAATACAATTAGTATGCATTTTTATGTATATTGCTAAAAAAAAAAGAAACAGGTGTACTTAGTGACCCTTTGTGTGCCTGACGAAATTGCACTCCATGGGATTTGTGTATATTAAGATTTTCCCCACAGCTCAGGGCAGTGAAATTAATTTAAAAACTTTACCTGCTGCCCTCATCTGGTAACCTTAGAAGAAGGTCAGGGTCGCCACCAGCTGCATGCTGGGTAGTGACTGGTTTCATAACCCCCAGAACCTCCTACAAAAATGACACCCACAAGATACTACACCACAATTTAAAAAAAAAAATTGTTTTGCCTTGATTCCATTTTACATAAGTAAAAGTAAATAAAAATAAAAAGTTTAAGGTGGTTAATACCCATAGGCCATACCAATATTGTTCTTGCAGGGAGAGCATAACTCTGCAAAAAATGTCTGTTTGCTCGCAACAGGCCATGATTGGGAATGAGTCAATTCAATGCAAGCAGCCAGAGGAACAATTGATGATAATATTAAAGCACATGCGAGTTAAAATGAGGAGAAAATGATGCTTTTTTAAATGAAGTGACAGAGGTGAGAAGCAAGCAGCTACCAGAATGTGCATGGATTACATTTTGGATGATCTACAAATCAAGCATGGGTTAGGCACATAGTTGAATGTAATGCAAAGTAAAAGAAATGGTCTGTGAAATGCAGAAGAGAAAGTTTGGGATGTATGGACATTGGAAATGAAGATAAAAAGTCATCAAAGGTAGTGTCTAGTAAATGAGAAAGAATGCAAGAAAGAGGAGCTAATGGCAAATAAGATTATGGCGGTAAAATAACAAGATGCAGCATTGTTATGCGGTTATAAGAATTAAAATTAGGTCAATATCCGCACTTATTCCCTTTTCTTCTCTTTTCACCCCCCCCCCCCCCCCCTTCCAAAAATGGTCCACTCCCATTTACCCTGTGACTTTATAAACATTTTGCAATGGATGAACAGAACCATTTCAGTCCCATATAATTAGTCTCATGTCAAGAATAACATGCTCTACGGTATATGGGACTGAAAGGGGTAAATCAATAATTATTTGATCAACCTTTCATCCTGCTTCCCCCTCTCTCATGGATCAAAGTTTAAGGGTGTCAGCAGCATTTTTTTTAATTAAAAAGTTGATGAAAGAGAAGTATAGTACCTCCCACCTGCATCGGGCATCCTCACAATTAACTCTACGTTAGCCCCTGGGCAGTGCTGAATGTCAACAGGCTTGATGCCACCAAGCACTACCTAGTGAGAACAAAACACACGGATGCTGAGTCACAACCATTAACATTTCATGTTTCTTGGTCTTTAAAGGTGATATTCATAGAAAATCCAAAAATATGAAGATATTCATCTACAGAAAGCTTATAAGCCATACAATGAGCACGGATGACATTCAAACAATATATCACTTTCCAAAAAGCGAAATTACGGTGAAAACAATCACCGTATTCTCGGGGACAAATTTGCCCTAATGTTATCCGAAACGGCCTTTAGGTCTGACGTAAGTAACGGGAGGCGTTATTGTGCATCAAACATGCCAATCCGCAGCTTCTTTTCTGCCAGAAGCATCATGCATTGTTTTAATGAAATTGTGATGGTAGTTGCTAGTGGATTAACAAGTGTGATACACAATGGTCATTGTGAAGCGTATCCCGGCTGTGACGTACACACAACGCCACTTTCCCTGAGGCGATTTCGTAGGTCAGGAAGAGAGTCAATTTAGTAAAATTTGTCTTTCATTAAACACAAAACTGAACACTTTCATGGCATGTTAGCTGCATACATTGCTTTAACAACTCATTCAATTATAAAATAAACTATATTTATTTGATTTTATTTCCTATGAATATCACCTTTAATCCTTTCCCAGCCATGGTCTGATATCTGATGACCCATCACCATGATTGGACAAATCTGATTCCAAGATTTGAGTTTTGACCACTGATGATCCAATTCAATTGTTCCAAACATTTTGTCAATAAGTTTCCACTACAAAAGACAATTTTTGTTCAACATTGGGCCATTGCTGGACTAACGTTTATTTCCAACAATATGGCTTATGGTTGGAAAGATGTCAAATTGACAACCTGAATCCAAGTTCTAACAAATACTATTTAGAAAATTGTAAAACTTTTGGTAACACCATGTGGTTGTATTCTTTTGGCTAATTGACCCACTTTTGGGGTGTAGAAAGGAAAAGGAAAGTCGAAAAGAGAGGAGAGGTGATTTTTATATTTGATAAAAAAATATTCATATATAATAATCACCTCTCCTCTCTTTTTCACTTTCCTTTTCTTTTCTTCACCTCATAAGTGGGTCAATTATCCAAAAGAATACAACCACATGGTGTTACCAAAAGTATTACGATTTTCTAAATAGTATTTATTAGTATACTCTCGTCATGGAAACATTCAAAGAATATTTGATTCAAAGTTTCCAACAGTAGAGTTATGACGAACGCTGATCCAATCACCATGATTCAGACCAAACAAAATCCTATGTGATTACGGGAGTTCATAGCAACTGTATCATGAAAATGTTTCTGGTTAGGTGACTATAGGATGATAGGGGAGGTGTGTGGGTGGGGTGTTAGTATTAGCCTTTTTCACTTCAACATGTGAACCCAAGTATGTACATCTCTGAGTGAAATGTTCACACTTTGCGTGAAAGAAAAGCCACTGCACACATGCATATATCAACAGAGATACATTTGTCTTTCAAGGTTTGATTCAATAATCACCTGGTAATATCATCACTAAGTCTTAGAAGTAATTTAGCTGTTCCTGGTGAATACTGGATTGTGTCGATTGGCATATCATGCAAAATTTCCTTTAAAATGGGGAAGAATTTTGAGAGAAAATGTAGAAATTTGATCAAACTGTGTGTATGAGCTCACTCAAGATCACATGATTATTATTATTAAACCATGAGCACACAGTGCTTCGTTCCGTGTCTTAATAAAACCGTTCTTGTCTCGCAAACAACATGCACTGTTATGATGTTATGTCATTCATGATAATGGTAACATTTTGCTGCAGTCATACATGTAAATGTGCCTACACATTTGTAGAGAGTGATCAGGCTTCAACAGCCAGACCAGTTTATTGAAAAGTTTGGAATAGAATTCCCCTCCCCTTCCCCTTCCCCTTCCCTCTTCCCCCACCCCCCCCCCCCCCAAACACACACACGACACACACACACACACCCTTAGGCTTCATTACCAACTGAGATTTCTGATATCTGCTCCACTCTCTTGCTGAAACACTTTATTTCAAGTCATCAAGGTTATTTGAAAAACGGACTTTAGATTATCTCAATGCACACACACTTAACTGTATGACATACATGCAGTGCAAGTCACCAAGATTAGTGACTGGAAAACTATGCTAACAAGGGTCTGGTACGTACAGGCACCAAAATTAAAATTCTGGACTCCTAAAAGCTACAAAATTAAACAGGGGCGTGAAAGCCCATTTTCAATATGAATGCAAATCTTATCAACGTCTTTTAAATAATACCACTACATTACTTATGGTAACCCCAACGCTGGTTCCAGGATTGCCCAACTAGCAACAACTAATCGATTCAAGTGAATGTAATATCATGCTTTTCCACAATTGGAGGGAAAGTTGTGATTACATTGAGAAAACAGCATATTGTGACAAAGTTACCAAAAGATAAGAACTTATGTGTGGCTTACTGATTGTACAAACCACGTGATAGCTAGTCTACAGTTTCGGAATAGTTGAATCAGACTGACTGTCTAACAATGCTATGTGCCTGCAAACTGTTGGCAAGGCACTGACTAGTGTCTAAATATGGGCATACTACATGAGAGTGAAATGGTGTGATTTAGCATACAAATCATCTCTGCATGTCGCAAAGCGTGAAAAGCTTTTTTCTTATACATGAATACTTTTGTTTGTCAATTACGTGTCTCAATGAAAAGAAAAAAATTAGCTCTACCCTGCACATTATCAAATCCAAATATTTCCATGCAAAATTGACTTTGTCCTAATCCTTAGATTTTACTCTCTTTGGATTATAGAACTTCCACAATAAAATTAAAAATTTGTTCTGTTTCTCTCAATGTCTTAACCAAATGTAAACAAGTGAAGATTTATCACATTCTTCTTACATGTACTCTTACTTCGTTTGCAACTACACAAACAATATTTCTTCCATAGTAGTGGTAAGGGAGTTTTTGTTTTATTTCTACCTTCACTCATTTGTAACATGTAAGCAAAATGTTTAAAGATATTTACCTTGATTAATCCATCAAGACTTTTAGGCACCTGAAAGACGTGGAAGAAAAGGGAGGAGGAGCAGATGAAGAAATAGAAGAAGTGACAGGAGCAGAAGATCACAGAAAAAGAAGAAGAAGCAAAATATACAGAGTCAGAACCATCGAATGGACAAATAAGGAATGATTCTAATTCACCTTGGGAGGAGTAGGAGTTAGGGAAGATTCAGGATGATTGCTCCCGGCTCAATTAATCAATCAGCCAATCAATCCATTTCTACCTGGGTGAAGCAAAGTATATGTGGTAGATTTGGGTGTATCAATGCCCCTCAAAACATATCATTTAATAAATCCATCAAAACATCAAGCAGCCAGTCAATGACAGTGTTTGTTCTCTATTCCTCAGATTTGTCTACTCGAATTGCGAGCACCTTTTCTCTTTAAGTCTTTTACTTCCAAGCCAGGAAAGCCCATTGACTTATTACACATTACATGCACCAATGGTGCTGGGAGAGTTAATCGACCAAGCATCCACTACGTGAGTGCAGTCACCTGAGCTGAGCATGGGTTGAGCGGTAGGTTCAGGCTGATCAGCGGTCCGTCTCTCTTGGCAACCAGCTGTCCGCTGCGTGTATTGAACCTCAGCTCCTGACCCTCGTTGCCTGCAACAGAGAATAAAGGGATTCATTAATAATAATAATAATGTCAATTCACTCTTAAATCATAATTTTCTAGTTCAAGTATGACAAAAAAAGGCACGATTAATGCCCTGTCTCTAGTCAAGAAGCCATTTCATTGCGACAAGCTAGTTGATCTAATTAGATCACAAGTAAATCTCGCCAGGTATTCATTTACTCCACCTGAAATGGATAATTATGAACAAAAGACCTTGTCCAAAGGTATAAACACTGGGCAGGGGTGAACACCCAGGATTTTTCTGCAAGAGTCAAAAGCTCTTGTGACTAGACCACAGTACCACATGTTTCAAAATCAACCTTGTATTGAATCTGATTCATTCCCATTTGAAAAGAGTACAACTCCTATGTGCTTACCCAGTGCTCGGAAGATGACGGTTGCTGTTGCCATGGTAGCGTGTCCACAGAGGTTCACCTCATTGGTTGGGGTAAACCATCGCAGGTTGAATTCTGAAGCTGTACGAAGAATGAAGATACCCCCAATCATCACTGATTAAACCCTTCAATCCAGGAAGTCTGATGTCACAAAGCATGTTCTACTGCCCTCTAAGGCTCTACGGATATGTACTAAGTGTTAAAAATATTGTTGACACTCTTCAAAAGACGTTAAGAAATTTTACAACTCGAATAAGGCTCAAATTGTCAAAGCCTTAAGTCAAAGAATGTCAAATTTTCTGCAACAAGCATCATGCATTATTAATGACACTGTGATAGAAGTTGCTAATGGAGTGACAGGTGTGATACACATTAGTCAGTCTTGTGTTCTGAATTATCTGATACACATACATTTTTAGAGCTGAAAGTTGTCCAAAAGTGAAAATCTCATTCAATTTATTCAGTGTTATTCCAAAAAAAGGAATAGATGAAATGTCACAGATCCTGCTTACGATGTGTCAATTTTAGCTTGACTTAATTGAGTTATAGCATACTACAATGTTGCACTCAATTTTTTTCCTCCTAAGGATGAATGGTCACCCATCTGATAAATTGTTGTTCTTGTTGTTCTTCGGTGATGGGTCTCTTTCACACCCATATAAACACCCAGTAGTTGTTGTATAGTCAAAGTAATATAGGAAGTGTGGTGTGGGCAGCAACTTCAGCTCCACATTGGTGGAGCTGACAAAGTCAGCAAGAGCTCTAGCTTTTTGCCCTTCAGGTCACTGCTAAGGAGAGGTGAATCTCCAAGCAGGGTGTTGACGTCAATATTCCGATAATAGCACGGGGTGTTGTTGTCACTGAAGCCGGCTTCTACGCTATCAAACATCTGGTAAATTCAGTGCTCTTGGATATGCTTAGGGTTGTCCCCATTTGGGGATTCATCTTTATTCAATTATGATCATGGACTATGAATGATAACACCATTTTTGAAATTGGAACTAGGGCGTTTTAACCTTGGCGCTTAGAGACTGTTTTATAATGCTTACCACTTTTCAATGTTTCATCTGGTTTTGCTGGATGAACAAAGGCAGTCTCAGATATGTTCATTTCCATAGCGATCTTCATTTTGACGTCATCAGGGATGTCCTGGTTGGGATGTGATTGATAATGATATGGAAAAAAAGATGGAGGGAGAGAAAAGAAAGACGGAGAGAGGGCAAAGAAGGAGAGAGCGATCGAGAGAAGGACGTGTGAGCATCTGGTATTTCAAAATCTAGCAAACAAGCGTCATGCAATGATCACGTCATGATCTAAATATGAGCTTAGACTGGTCGAGTCTATTTTATTTAAAAAAAAAATTCCTTTGGCTTTAATTTATTATTATTGTTTTGGATAAACAGTAAAATCTCAAATTCTCATGAGCCTGGCTTGACATTTTGTGGCCCTATAATCCACTAATAACATAAAGTCATGCCATATCATTGCATTAAATTTGTGAAAATATCCCTTCCAGATCTAAGTGAGATACGACATAAAATGCTATCTTATCAGGATCTCTCCGAAGTCCGAGGCTCCCATACCTAGTCCTAGTTCTCCCGCCCCCTCCAGATGGTCCCGGCCGGGCGGCCCCGGCCACCGACCCCCGAGAAAACACTTACCTCACTGGCCGACGAGATGGGACACACCGCTGCAGAATTGCCCGTAAATGGTCGGCTTGCAAATGCATCGACGGTATAAATTGGCAGCGATTTCCGTTCAGTCATACTTGCCATATCGATGAATGTCAATAAATTTGAAATACTGTGATACTAAATGATATTACACCGAATGGCAAGTAGGTCTTCACATTAGTCCCACGGTTGTTGATAATGCATGTAGTAATCATGTACTATGTACACATATTGCATGCTAGTTGTAGAAACTCCGGTCCATACCGGTACGGTACGGTGTGCTGTGGCAAATGACATGAGAAACCTGGCCGCGTGGCTAAACTGGTAAAACATGGCCATACGCTGCAACATAATATACCCGTTACTTCTTACCATCTGGTTTCCATTCCTCCCGAAATTCAGGAAATGTCAGGAAATTTTTGGTGTTGTCAAGGAAATTTTCAGGATGTAAAATAATTCCAGGAAATTTCAGGAAATCCATCAATTATTAAGAAAAACAAGAAGTGTCCAAAAATGAGTTAAAAATTGCAAAAATATTGTAATTTTTCTTCCAGCCTGTACCGATCTGTACGATAATATAGAGATGTATATCTAGATCTACCTTTCTTTTTTCCCTTTTTGACTGTAGACCCCACATTTAAAAAAAAAAGTATCCGCGCACATGTTCTACTTTTTTAGGAAATAGCGGTAAAATCCAGGAAATTTTAGAGTTCATTTCAGGAATTTTATTTTTGGAAAGTGGAAACACTGCTGATCTGTCCTTCGGGTCAAAACTTTTGACTATGATTTTGTAATTTGAGTCGTTCTTTCAATACTTTATTTTAACTCGATTGTCCCTACATCAGGAAGATCTTCTGAGTAATAGTTAGCCCGACCGGCATCTATGGGAAGAAGGAGGCGGGGGTTTGGTCCTATATCGGGGCAATACGTTGCATAGGCTACAGGTTTTCAATTATTGTAATTTACCATCAATGTTTAACTCCGGCCATGGCAGCAGCCAATGAGCTCTCAGTATTGCACTTGCTGCCATGGCAGATACCATTGATGGTAAGTTACAATAATTGAAAACCTTACATGGCGGGGGAGGGGGGGGGGGGGGGGGTTATTACCCGGCTTTTCTCTTTGGGATCCGGGGGGGGGGGGAGAAGTCTCAACCTTCACTGATATGTTGCTTTCATTTTTCTGCTATAATCAAGGCTAATTTAACACCAGGGTTGACTCTCCAAAAGTCCCCTAAGATCCATAACTGCGATTGGTCTATTGGCACAATACCATTTGACTGAGATAAGACACAGTATTCAGAATATATATTTGTCATGTTTCTGCTTTTATCAAATCTAAATTAATTTCAGGGTCGACAGTCCCTTTAACCTCACAACATTATTTTAAGAGCAGTTTGAGCAATATAAGTATGATTACGTAATATGATACCCCCTGTATATGGATAATGAAATATTAGTCATGAAGATGAATGGTTTCAATTCCATGTGTAATAATAACAGGGCCGCCACCAGCTTTTTTTCTAGGGGGGTGCTTTTTATGAAAAAAACAACAACACAAAAACACAAAAAACATTTTTCAAAAGAGCCCTTAAGTATCCCTACCCCCCAGGCTTCCGTTTTTTTTTGTTTTGTTGTTGTTGTTTTTTTTTTGGGTTGTTCTGAAGGGGGGTGCGTTCGCACCCTCCGCACCCCCCCTGGCGACGGCCTTGAATAATATTTTCCACATTGCTCTAGAACAATAGATGGATCATACATTTTATGGCGCTATGTAGTCTTCTCTCAGTTATAGGTCTCAAAATCGTAATAGCTTCCCATTTATAGGCCTACTCATATTTTTTTACATTGAAATGATGATAATCAGATGGTTGGCTACGGGTTACGTTATGTATACATATAAGTCTGTTATCTTTATGAGATACCCTTATCAGAGCGCTAAACCTTCATTTTATTTCATCCAAATAATTGCCTTGAATTATGGGCCTATCAAATTTCAATCGGATCACAAATGCCTAATCTGTCGAAATAATCTGTACTATGTTCTAGTGTATGGGCAATATCGCATTCTATCTTCCACCTGATTGTACCACGTGACACATTACGACAGTATGCAAAAGTAGAACATAAGGAAAAATGGCTTCCGCAGACATAGCAAAGCGTGAGGAGGTAATATATTTTGCTTAATTTTTTACGTATTTTCATTGTAAATTACTAAAATAGATGACTTGCAGGTTCCCGAATTTTTGTTGTATGTGTATTTTATGGTTACTTTCAATGCTGTTGGTGATGTGGCTCGGTTTTCGCCTCGAATAAAGCACTCTTTCACTTCTCTGTGCTGGCGGTGCCGGTGGCCTGGCTGTGCCTGTGCGTGCGGCTACATCTGTCGGCCTCTCCGATCCGGCATGCGTGTGTGCATGTGTGCTCTATGACTATGCGGCATTCGTTCAACACATGTAACGTACGCGTTACACTTGCAATAGAAACTACCGGTATAGAATCGAGACCCTACTATTCTAACTTTTGGGTTGCCCTCACATGAATCCAATACATCTATACCAAACAAATCTTAGCACATTACTATGAAGGAATCTTTGTTAAGTCTGAATTGTAGAATCTAGTAGTAGAATATGAAGTAAAACTTAAAAAAAGGAGTGAAATTGGCCCATCTGGCTCTGTTCTGGTGCAGCTCTCTGGCATCTGCTTGCCTTGTGATGTGATTGATGTCCGTGCAGTGACAAAATATTTGGTGTCCCAATCATGTTTTTGCTTTTTTAAGAAATCATGTAAATTTCATAGGAAGTTTTCTCTGAGATTGTAAATCACAAAATTAAAGGAAGGCTAATAATTTGATGAAAATGATTTTCCATTTTACATCTTCATGATCTTACCACCCATTTCCTCCCAGAATCCGTATAAGAAAATGCATTTCCAATACAATAGTAGCCCTACGAGGAACCCCACTCAAAAGCCGTGGGGTCCTACGTTGAGCTATTAAAAAAAATCATCAACGTTTTGGTTTGGTTTATTGCATTTTTTAATAGCTCTACACAGAGGAGTACTCGCCTATGCTATGGCATGGGGTTTCTCGGGCTAGTCCAATGCATACTGAGCAGAATGTAGAAATATGCAAGACCAACAGCCCGATGCCCAGAAGAACCACCATGAATAAAAGAGCCAATGAGAAAAAATATGTATTTTCCTCATGGAATGAAATGCCCAACAAGATTCAATGTTCAGGGAGTTCATTTTAGAACACTATGAATGATTGGGACACAAAATTTGTAAAATTTTGTCGTTGTACTCATTGTCAGAAAAAGTTGTATTTCCACATCGCATGAAATGCACAGCAAGATTCAATGTTCAGGGAGTTCCTTTCAGGACATTGAGACCCTGTCTTATATAAAGAGTTCTGACTGCTTGCAACTTGACTTGCGTTTGATATGAATTATAATTCTGTATATTAGAGATGGGGAATTAGAATTGTGATCAATCATAACTCTTTGATGAGTATCTCCAGTAAACAGCAAATAATTCAAATTAATAATCCCTGTTGCCAGGATACCGATTTGAAGAAGGCGGGGAGGGGAGAAGGAGATCTCGCCGCATCTCTCGACATCGACCCTGAGTCGCTCATCAAGCACCCGCTGCAAAACCGGTGGTCGATGTGGTTCTTCAAGAATGACAAATCAAAGTCCTGGACGGAGAACCTGCGAGTTGTCACCAACTTCGACACGGTGGAAGATTTCTGGGCGTAAGAACACTAGAAGACATTGATTCTTAAAAAAGCAACACCTTTATGCTGCAGACAATATTGTGTGTGAGAGGTTGATCATGATGACAAACTCTTTCACTATCGAAAGGATTGTCAGATGAGCTGTTTGACTTAACTCTTAGCCTGCCCAAACGCATAGAGCCCATTGCCACGCTGCTAATCCCCATTGTGCCAGCCCCAAATCCGCCCTGTGCCAAGTTTATTTCGAGTCCTCGTTAGTTGAGCTTCATTTTCTGTGTTGGCATTTTCGAACCACTATATTTTGAAACTTATACACTTTTACAGAAAAATGTGTACACAAAAGTTGTAGAAAATCTTATCAGCTTCATTATAATATCACATTCGTACAGAGATCTGACTTTCTTATTTTGTTATAAACTAATAATAAACATTTAGCTGTACTTTTCAAGTCATTTCGGTGCTATATTCGGTTGAACTGCATACATGCTTCTTTATTTTAAGATCTTATTCATAATGTTGTATGTTTATATGGTAACTTCCAATTGGCATTTTGTGACAAATATCCCCCTTGGACCCCACAAATAGGCTATGCCTTGACTAGAAACGATTGGGTACACAATGTACATCCTGTCTTTTATTCCTTTATTTGCATGAGGGAGTGATAAGGTACATCCTGTATATCAAATACAAAACACTAAATTACTGAAGAAAATTCAATCTGAAAGGTGTAAACAAACATGCGTAATCCAAAGCCGATTAGCTGGTGCGTGCGATGCGATGAACAATAGCGTGTGCGAAGCATTAAGTACAAGTGCAATGAGCATGAACAATGACTGCTATGACGAATGCGAGCAAGCGCGCTTCTGGCACTCGAACGGTAGCGCCCTTGCTTGAACAAAGCAGTCAAGCGATAGCGCGCTAGCGTGTATGAAGCAGCGTAACAATAGCGTGTTTGCAGCGCTATGGCACTTTAAGAGTTAATGACAAGGGGCTCACCAGAAATAGGGTAAAATGTACACAGTGGTTTGGGCGATTTAGCTCCTGTGATGCTCATAGGCATTACCCATGATAGAAACAAAATGGCCCTTGTGAAAAGTCACACTTCCTCAATAAGGATGTACCACTGGTAAATCAAAACAGTTAATTTTTTTTTCTTTATGACATTAAAGGCTGACAAAGGAGCCCTCTCAAATAAACTAGATTTCTTTTCCTGATCAACAGGCAGGGTTTTTGACTGATATGTCAAAACAATTTACAATTTACTGAATTACAATGAAGATCTAGTAAATATTTTTCTTGTCATAGAAAATTAAGGGAAGTTTCAGCCCAATTTTAAAGGGCATTTACTGTACTGGGAAGACAAAAAGCCTTCAAAATGTGATCGTGAGCAATCTCCTTGCCAGTGGTCTTAAATTCATGCATTGTCCATTTTAGAAACATGCTGAAAGTTATTTGCCCTCGAATGATCCACATTTGGAGTAATTAGTCGATTAAATCACAAATGTTCGGCCTGAACATTTTGAGGATCTGTAATTAAATCACTCATTACTCCAAATGTGGATGATTTGAAGGCAAAAACTTTCAGTACGTTTCTAAAATTGACAATACATGAATGTAAGACCATTGGCAAGAAGATTGCTCACGATCACCTTTTTGAAAGCTTTTTGTCTTCCCAGTACAGTATATTCCCTTTAAATGCAAGTAACAGAGTATTTTGATGAAAAATGGGATAAGAGCACATTATGTGATGAAATAGTTGCTGTGGTTTTAATTATCTTAACATTATTATGTTCCTTGTTTCTTTTCTCAGGTTGTACAACCACATACAAGTTGCAAGTCGGCTGGCATCAGGATGCGATTATTCACTATTCAAGGTGAGTTTGGGGACTACTTGATGGGCATGATTGATACGGTTTGAACTTCATACTGCATAACATATAGGTGAGCCCCTTGGCTGCGCTGTGATCTAGCGCCATCTGCCTTACCCAGATTGTGTGCAGTAATATTTTTAGATTGTGATAAACTGATACATCATTATTAGGCAGTTGACTTTGATGTGACAAGTGGGTAGAGTTCTATAGCATAGACAAATGAAATTAAAAGCTGTTGAGCCAAATTTTAGGCTTACATGTACCACTTCTACCTCCTGACTTGATTAAGATTACTCTGAAATGTAAAATGCATGAAAATGTGTTTAGTGCTTCATGTTGTGTCGATTTTGCTTATCATTACTGATTGTTATCACAAATGGGACAAAACTCTTAGAAGGTCTGAGAAGGCAATGAATAAATGTCAGAATAATAAGAGTTAAAGTGTTTTTTTTGTTTTGAGAAATCATATCTTAGAAAAGCGACTGTATTTGCATATATCCTAAGATAGTTGTACAGTTGTTTCAGGTTGCATATAATGAGTGCTTAAAAGATGGATGCTCGTTATACCTTGTTCATTAAAAGAAATGTTAGAATTATTGAGAAGCAGTATGGTCTACTAAAAAAAGTGTTGTTTTCTTGTAGGAGGGTGTGAAACCCATGTGGGAAGATGACAAGAACAAGGATGGTGGAAGGTGGCTCATTGGCTTTGAGCGCAAGACAAAACCACAAGATGTCGACAGATGCTGGCTAGAAACGGTGAGTATTGTTTCTCTGTCTAACAGTGGTTTAACTTGGCACAAAGACAAAACCAGGATTAACTGTGGGGCACAAAAAACACTTATAAAATGAGTGATTCTGTCATGAAGTCAATGATGGTGATCACAGAATTACGATGAGTGATCTAAGCGTAGTTATTATGGACAAAAATCACCCATTGTAATTCATTTTGTGACAGAATCACACAGTGTACATTGCAACGCAAGGAAATTTGTTCATAGTTTGTGTACTATATTACAGGTGGTGAATCCCTTTCAGAGACAAAATCACATGCTGTAAACCATTACTACTACCACAATCCATCATTTACATGTAGGTGTAGGCATTATGAGGGATCATGAGGAATACTTTTATGCCAAGGAGAGTAAAGTATAGACTTTCCAATTTAAAGTACAAAGTGGAATTTCTCTTCTTTGTCGGTAATAACGTGAATGAATTCATGAGTGAAAGAAAAATACTACCCGAAAGCAGAAATTCAAACAATCTTTATTTATATTGACTGTACATTTTGTTTATCCCCTTTGAGTTGATATAAGTTGATTTCTTTTTCCGACCAGATGCTGCTGATGGTTGGGGAGAGTTTTGATGACGACTCTGATCTGGTAAACGGTGCAGTCATCAACATCAGGAGTAAAGGGAACAAGATTGCAATGTGGACCGGTGACTGGAGGAGAGAAGATGCAATAACCAATATAGGGTGAGTGGAAGAAGACGTGACAATAGCAGGTGAACATTAGGCATTGTAGTAGTAGGAGTAGAAGTCAAATGATAGAAGAAGAAGTGAATTGAAGTAGTGGTACCGTAGAGAAGCAGGAGTAGAATTAAGAGAAGAAGATAGACTTGTAGAATGAATATATTTAGGCAAGGTAAATCGTAATAATTATTTGCGAGAGGTACATTCAAAGTGTAATGTCATGATAGAAACACCCTGTGCATTTTATCCTACGAGGAAAATACATTTTCACAAGGGCTCGCTTATTGCTTGTGGCTTTTGTTTTGCATAGTGGAGGTTATATTGCCATAAGCACCTGTATTACATAACTTACCAAAAAAAAGGAATGGGGACAAGAAATGGGTGAAATCACTGGGCTGGGTCGATTCCAGGATCTCTTTGCAAGAGTGGAGAGCTCTCTTTTATCTTTTATACCACAGTGCTCTCAGAAGACTGCTAGTGACACCAATCTTGATGAACCATTACAAAAATATTTGGGATTAGTGGATGTGATGAATAGTGTGAAAAGTTTATATGCAAAAGACATGCCCATTGAGTTGTACCTCCGCCTTTTAACATGATCATAATACAAGAACTACCTTCCATTGAATTTATGTTCTTTTTCATCCAAACACCTGATTTTCTTTATTTTACAAAGAAATTTTAGTTATACACCCAGTAGTAAGGATGGCGTGCTCCATCCTGTAAATGTAAATTGAAATTACCCCAGAAAAGCCTTTCACTAAAATCTAGCTGAATGGTCCTTATGACGGACTACTTACGAATATTAATGAGTCAGATGAAATGAAACTCTGAAGGTATTTGTTTCCATGTTGTCGTGTCTTGATCTGTGAACTAGAAATACATGTCGCTGCCTGGTAAGCAGTACTTTGCAGGTTCAAATCCCATCTGGTTCCAAGATTTTTTTCTGACTTGCTTTCATTAATTTCAAGGATGGAGCACGCTATCTTTACTACTAGGTGTGTGCCTAAAATTCGTTGTAAATTGAAATTACCCCAGACAGCCCTTTCACTGAAACCTGATTTTCTGTTTTCTTTTTCAGACGGAAATTCAAAGACAGATTAGGTCTACCAGTCAAGTACTCAATAGGATTTGAGGTGAGTGGCCAGAGGCAATACGGGTTATTTTCCCATTGTGCAGTGTTCCATTCTTATTTCTACTGGCATGCAAGTTAACATGACAAGTAATAAGAAAACTCCCTTGAACTACAGTGACTGCTGCAGGAAGAATAAAAAAAAATGATTTGCCAGTACAACTTTTTATGCCTCCGCCACGAAGTGGCCGGAGGCATTATGTTTTCGGGTTGTCCGTCCGTCCGTCCGTCCGTCCGTAAGTCCGTCCGTCCGTCCGTCCGTCCCGAATCCGTTTTGGCAATATCTTGAGAACTGTTCAGTAGATTTGCTTCAAACTTGGTACATGTATGTATTGCATGAAACTAATGAAGTGTGTAAAATTGGGGTCAAATCTGGTTGAGGTCAAAGGTCAAAGGTCAATGAACTCTGTAAAAATTGCCCAAAATTGACCTTCTTCACAATAAATCCAAATCCAAGGATACAATTTTCATTAAACATGGTACAAAGATGGATCACTACTTGGGGATAGACTGGTAACATTTTTGATGAAATTCCTGAAAGGTCAGAGGTCAAAGATCAATGACATTTGTGAAAATTTGCCAAAAATTGACCTTTTTCACAATAAATCCAAATCCAAGGATGCAATTCTCATTAAACGTGGTACAAAGATAGATCACTACTTAGGGATTGACTGGTGACATTTTTGGTAAATTCCTGAAAGTTCAGAGGTCAAAGGTCAATGAACTTTGCCAAAATTGGCTAGAAATTGCCCCAAACTTTAAAATTTTCACAATAAATCCAAATCCAATGTTGCAATTCCAACTAAACATAGTGAAACGATGGATCACTTCTTGGGGTTAGACTGGTGACATTGTTGGTGAAATTGCTGGAAGGTCAGAGGTCAAAGGTCAGTGAACTTTGCAAAATTAATATTTTTCACAATGAACCCAAATCCAATAGCGCAATTCTAACCAAACATAGTACAGTGATGCATCACTTCATGGAGGTAGACTGGTGAAAGTTTGGGTAAAATTCCTGAGAGTTCAAAGGTCAAAGGTCAATGAACTTTGCCAAAAATTAGCTTAAAATTGCCCCCAAAGTGATGATTTTCAAAATGTATCAAAATCCAATGATGCAATACCAACCAAACATGGTGCAAAGATGGATCACTACTTGGGGGTAGACTGCATGACATTTTTGGTGAAATTTCTAAAAGGTCAGAGATCAAAGGTCAATGAACTTTGCCAGAATTGGCTAAGAATTGCCCCCAAATAGATATTTTTCTTATTGAATCCAATACTAATGATCCAATTCAAACCAAACATAGTACAGAGATGTATCACTTCATGGAGGTAGACTAGTGAAGTTTGGGTAAAATACCTGAAAGGTCAAAGGTCAATGAACTTCACCAAAAAATTGGCTAATTTTAAACAAACTTGATACAAGGATGGATTTAGACAGACTGGTTAGATTGGAAGTCAAAGAAGTAAGAGGTCAAAAGTCATTGAACATTGCCAAACTTGGCTAAACTTGGAAAAACATAATGTGATATTTTCATTTCACATAGGAGCAATGGTACATTGCCCACCAAACATACACATTTTCTGAGAATAGCAAATAGGCGGAGGCATATTTATCGACTGCGTGGCAGTCGAATTGCTCTAGTTAAGCATATTGTCATGTAGCTAACATCCTGAACTATGTCTTTCATTGTTTCGAAAGTTTTTTTTTTTTTTTTACATTGGCTTTCTTGTTATTCCTGGGGGGTGTTTCACCAAGCTGTTCGTAAGTTACGAACGACTGGTGATCCCTTCTTGTGCTAAATGCGATACCACACTTAATTCATTGAGAATCTGATTTAGCACAAGAAGGGATCACCAGTCGTTCGTAAAGTCGTTCGTAACTTCCGAACAGCTTGGTGAAACACCCCCCCTGGGTATCATTTTTGCATAGTGGGTAATCAATTACATTGAATGCAATAGTGTGAATCATGGTGACTACTGGAGATAAATGAGAAATTCTGAAAAAGAATCAATCTGACATGACTACTGTTTCAGAAGAATGACACAAAAAAGTGCCACATCAAGGGTTACATATTGCTAGTAATAAAAATATGCAATCGCATCATCCAAGTACTAACTATGTTTCCTTCCGTGTTTGTATTTCTTGATTCTTTTTCCCTTCCTCAGGCACACAAAGACACAATGACAAAGACAGGATCAATGGCAAAGAGTCTGTACACGGTATGATACTTGCCCCCCTCCCTTCATCCTCTGCATTTGCCAACTGTCCACCTAGACGTTACTCTTACTTTCCGTTTGTGCGGCCAGTCACTGCTCTCTCCACTGCTTCTGTCAGTAGGGATGGATGTACAGTCAAGATTAAAACAGAATCTTCCCCTTCCCTGAAGCGTTAGAGTCTTGAAGACCACTGCTTGTTTGAAACAAGCAAGATTTTTGTTTGTGAGCTCATGATTGCTTTTGTAAGATGGCGAAAACTATGATTGTTCCAAACAATCGGTTGTGGTTTAATCATTATCGCCTAGGATGTCCCAATTATATCCTAAGGGAGGTTTCTTGCATTAAATACAAATACCATGATAAATGCCACAAGGATGATATTAAAGAGTTTAAAATAGGATCAAATCCACCACTGTGGCTATGATTATGTGGAATCTGCATGTCCATTCAGGTAGATGTGAAGTAAGAATGTATACATCATTTTGTTACAAGCATCTTCCAGTTGTAGTAACAGTCACAGCGGTGGTTATCTAAAACTGTCAATTGATCATCCTTACAGCGGTTTGTGGACCCACATTAAGGCAAGTAGGTCTGCATAAACTCCGCCGTTGTGGGAATACCAGACACATGACACGGATAAACCTGCGTCTTTGTGTCGTGGACCTGTTGTGATTGCGGCGACTCGGCTTTATTTATTATCTATCCTTATTATATTGTTTTTGGGATATGTGATGTTATTTGATAACTTGAAATGCAATTTGTATAAAGAAGGCAAACTAAAGAAGTCGTATCCTTTGGCTGGCACAGATTTGTTTTACTTTGAGGAGATGATTGTTGTAATTCTTGGATAAGATTACACTGGTAATTTTTGTAATGGATCGCGGTGAAGTGGTGATCCTTTTCTATAGAATTCATGTCACATTTGTATGCGTCACATTGATGTATTTTCCTTCAGTTAGATTTGTTTGCAGTATGATTAGACTGAAGAGAAATATTGTGGTTTTAATGTATCTTTTTTCTCCAGAATGATTTTCATTGCGTTGTCCAGGTTTTGCGTGCATGTTGAAGAACTTGCATTCTATTTTCTTGTGGAAAATCAAATCATAATTTAAAATGAGAGACGAGATACAAAATTCAGAATTTAGATGAATACATCTCAATTTTTATTATCTTTGATGTGGATTCACTCTCAGTGGGACATAAAGCGAAATCATGTTACAAAGTCTACAGAATAAAGTCAACCAACTTTTCCAGGCTTGTAGCTGGAGTGTCTGCTGCTCTGCTATGTGACTTTAACAGGTTTAACCCTATATAGCCCGGGCTATTTTGAAATCGCATAGCCCGGGGGGGGGGCAAAAACAGCCCCCCCCTAAGATCTCGGCCGTTAATCGCGCGATCGCAACGAAAATTGGCACGTACATCACCGATGCCGTAATCTCCACAATTCAATTGTCAATTGCACCAAAATTATTCAAACTTATTTTTAATTAATTAATTATGCTAATTAAATGCATAAAAATCATAATTTGGTTGTAAATCTTGAAATGTAGCCCCAAAACTGCTAGATATCAGTCCAGACACTCTTCTTAGGATTATTATCAAATTAGGATTTGAAAAAATGGCAATATCAAAGTTTTTCTTATGTATTTTATTGTTTTTTTAATTTCTTATGTATTTCTTTGTTTTTTCAACTTTATGTTTTTCATTGTTTTTTCGATGGAAATCGTTGGCAACACTATTTCAGTCATAAATAACATGAAATCTATTGTTTCTCATCAGTAAATATAGAAATAATGATACATTTATGAATTTTGGCTAGATACAGAATTTGCATTGGATTTGAAATCACGTTTTTGAGCAATTTTGGGTCTGACATGCACATACAAAATGTTACGTAACTTCGGAACCGTGTACCCCCGCGTCGCAAATTTGGTCTTAAAAGTTGCGTGAGACTTGAAGGAAAAAAGTCATGAAACGTCGCGGCGCGATCTTTTCGCGTTACAAATTTATTGCGAAAAATGTCGAGGGGGGGGGCTGTTTTTGCCCCCCCCCGGGCTAGATAGGGTTAAGTATAATGCAATATGTATGTAGCTTTTTTCCATGTGGCCACTACAGCATTGATGCTGTAATGGCAACAGCAGACCACGTGATCCCATCAGTTGTAGGACTCTGTCATGGGATTTTTACAAGAAGGTGACATCAAATTTCCAGTTGTATGCCTTAATGACTGCAGAATCGCAGCAAAGTCATGTCGTCTGCATCGGCCTCAGTGCTCCTACCTGAGGTAACGTCCATTTCCAGACCAGAAACAAATTCAATGTGGACATTTATACAAAGTCCTGCATTACAGAGTAGTCTGACTATAATGGCTGCAAGAAATTCTAGGTTTCAGAAACAACTCTCGGGAAGCCCGTTGCCACTCCAGCACCCTGTGTTTTAAAGAGTTGAGATTGATCTGAATCGTAAATTTAGTTGTGATCTTTATGAGATGGGGCCCAGGTTTCAAATTTGTTCAGTTTTCTCCAGACAACTGCAGAGACCAGTTGGGTCATGGTAGTCAGTTCAAACATGTTCAAACCAGTTCAAACCAGTTCAAACCAGCTCAAATCAGTTCATAACCAATGTCACCATATATTTGAAAGCAAGGCTTAGACATAGGCCTTTAAAATATTTGTTTTAATTTTCCAACAAAAATATCAACATCTCTTTTAAATTAATTTTTCCTCGACTTGTATCAATTGAACATCCAGTTTAAAGGAAATTGAAGTACCAGATGGAAAGTTGCTGATACCATCTTAAAAAGTTTTTTTGTACAAACATGGGCGTTTGCTTGAAACTTTTTCTTCCTTCTTTGTATGTCATCATTTATGGATATCAACCATTATGCAATTTCTCTTTTTTGCTATAATCTATGTCATGGCTAATTTGATGTGACATTGCATATTTGGACTTTCGTTGCAATTTCATTTTTTTCTTCTTGCTGGGAGCAAATGACTGAGAAATAGGTCAACTGTGTCTTAGAATTATATTTTTGTACTCTCTTCACTGATGCAAGATTCCCACACATTTTTAGGGCAAAATGGGGAACTGCACAGTGAACAGCAGGGCAAACTCTCAGAGTAAAATGTAAGTGATTTTTTTTATTGCTTGAGGTTTATTTTGGGATATGAATTCAGGCACAGTTGTGTTTGGGGGGTTAAAATCTGCGAAAGCCTGCTGATTCTCCCGGATTAACTCATGTACGCAGTATCCAAAAAAGTTTTCAAAGTTACAATTTGCTTTTGGTTTCAGGAAATGGACTTGTTTGAGCAAAGTCTGTTTGTGGCAGATCAGAAGGTGTCTTGTATATATATGACAATTATATGACAAAGAGAAAGAAATATTGTATGTATTCTAATTATGAAGGTGAATGTTACTTGGAAATTGAAGAATAACCAAGTTGTGGATTTGGCGAAACTTCATAATTTGTTGAAAGAAATAATTTTTTTTTGTGAAGAAGTTAAAATGATTGCAAAAATCCATATAGGCGAGAAACATGTATCTTGTTTTTGTCACATCCTTTCTTAAAGTGATACTTTTTCAACCAGGTCTTGCTGCATTTATGTTATCAATAATTATAACTCAATATTTACTGTAAGCACCATGGCGACAGCTCCAATATTTGGAGGTCATTGGTCTGAGGATTGTCACTTTGTACAATGATACAAAATCTACGTAAAGCATCGTCCTAAACGTCAAGTCTCCATGGAAATGGTACTTGGTACCAAGAAGAAACAGTAAACACCTCCATTAATTATGTTGTTTCCAGGTAGTTAGTATGCTTGTTTGCCCAGATTCTTCTGTAATCATTGTAAAGAAATATCAATGAACGAGACAGCTGTAGGAAAAGTTTGATACTCCCTCAAAACTCCATCCTCTATTCACTTTCCTCTCTGCTTAAATCAAGCATCCATTTGAACATTAATTCAAATCTCTTCCAAGCTTGTTATGGGCATCATTCAATGTTTTTGTACTGTTTGTCAATTAGGTAGCACACCTGTAGATAGCTGAAAGGAACACAAATATTTGAAATGGTCAATGGGGAATTCTTCAAAGTGTTGATTTCTCTTTTGTCAGATGATTGCTCTATGGAATCTGCTTGTATTACTGAGGCAAATTTGCACCAATGGTATATCAAATATTCTGAATCATTGTTTGCATGTGGCTTAAACAGTGAGAAAGAAAGTCGTGCATGGAGCTATGTCAAAGTTGTGCACGTGCAAGTCATCTGAATGCAATTTCCATATCTCCGATGCTACCTTCTTTTTGATTAAATTGGTGTTATAGATTCAAAAAGTGAATCGTTGCTTTTTACTGTTACTCTAGAAAAAACCTACAAATTATATTTTAGATTTAGAAAAGAGATTAAAGATGAGTAGACTAGTTTCTGTTTCGAGTCTGGATAGTCTTTGTTTTTGAGTTTGCATGTTCATCATATAATATATGCCTGCATGCTATTTTGTGCTGTACATCTGTTAAACATGATGTTTTATTTCCTTTTTTTTTTTTGAAGAATGAGACAAGTGTCTCAAAATAATTTTTACCCCATCAAAACAAATCTTATTTTCGGTATCTATACAAATTTTAGGGGAAAAAACCCCAGACATCCTAGATTTGTGAGAAAAAAAAGGAAAAATTGTATATACTGTACAGCTAAAAGGGTAACATCTGTATGTCAGCTGGCACGTGGACAGCCATTGTTGAATGTTATTGTATTTTATATCTTAAAAAAAACATTAAAAAAAGTATATTAAATGTAATTTGTTTCCACTTCTGGAAGAAAAAAAAAAGATGAAAAGTGATCAATATCTTGTTTGATTTGTATTTTGTGCTTTAAATAGTGTTCTGTGTGTGTGTGTGTGTGTGTGTGTGTGTGTGTGAGAGAGAGAGAGAGAGAGAGAGAGAGAGGGGCGGGGGGTGGCATGGAAATAGACTGTGTGTATGAGAGTGGGAATAGAAAGTGTGTTTGTACAAAAGAGGGAGGAACAGGGAAAGAAGTAAAGACTATGTATGTGTGAGGGAGGGGGAAAATGGGGAAAGAAACAGTGCGTGTATATGTGTGGGACAGGGAACATTCAGTCAGTATATGAAGTAATAAACAAGATTGTGCTAAAGATTATTTCCATTAAATACAATATTTATTGTCACAAAATAAATCTTCGACACAACCTACACAAAATTGTATTTCTTGATAGAATGTAATGATGACCAAATTGTGTTTCAAGACTTGATGAACAGCAAAGAAAGTAACGTCTAGAGTTATGCAGTGCTCTGTTGCATATGAGGTCTTCAATTATTGTAACTTGCCATCAATGGTAACTACCATGGCAACATGTACAATAATGAGAGCTCATTGGCTGTTACCATGGCATTTACCATTAAAGTTACTGTATGCAACATGGCCCTGTAATACATAGTGACAAAAGGCGAGAATGGCGCGAATGGAGTTGACTGCAAAAAGTTGATCCAAATTTAATTTAATGTGGCATTTTGATTTTGGCATGGGATGATGAGTTGTGTTACAGTTGCCCAGGAATGTCTGAGGTCAGCAAGAAATAATATGGAAACTTTTTTTGTTTCTTTTCTGATTAATACTTGGCAAAACAAAAATGGAATGAAGAAAAAAGTTTTATGGAGTTACATAAGAGGGGGGAATGAACGTTGAATAGATTTGTCCATTCCAAAGCAAAAGTCTCACACATCACATTCACAGTATGCTTTCCACAAACCATGGTGGTCGGCTTTGTGTATTTCTTTGAAATGGATTTGTAACACATTATCTCCCAAATAACATATCTGCTGTGATGCTAAATATAAAATGTTGCGTTGTTAGGCAAGCCTTTGGCACACTCCGGCAAATATAATTGAATGTCATCTTGGTATATGTAAAAAACGAGCTGCTAACAATTGCATTTCACTTATTGAATACATGACATGATTTTGACAATTTCTTCATTATCCATGGTAATATCCAATATCAAAAGCTACCATAAGCCAGTTATGTGCCTGCCGTGTCAATCTGTATCAGCCTTCTCCGTATAATCAAAGAAATTACATGTCATATCAGAATAAATGAATACATCACTGGTTATTAAACACTGGTCTGAAATAAACATCTGTACATGTAGGGCCCTTTAGCTCTCACAAACTACAAACAATGAAATCACACATACAAAGTAGCCCACACCTCACATCAGTAACAACTCCCTTAAGAGAAAGCAATTATATCTCTCTTGTTGTGATGTAATCACTAAATTGGTAACATTTCAAAGCCTGTTAATTTTCTTTCTTCATGATACTCAATTTACTGTGATTACGGAATCCTGAAATGTTGAGTACATCAAAATATGTGACAAGGTTGAAAGTGAAGAATCACAGACCATCAGACGGTGTATTCTTCATTTGCTAAAGGCAATTGTGTTTCCGGATTTTAACTGATGATGCCAACTTCCCATGATTGGTCGCATCATGACATTTGACCCTGTCCCAATGCAAGCTTGTCTTCAGCATACATGAACACTCACAGTTTGGCAGTTGACCTATCCTCGCCAGTCAAAACGTGACAACTGACAACCAATTATCAAATGGTGGGCAAGCTATGAATATTTAAAAAGTGTGCATGCTATTGCCATGGAGATTCTCAAGTTCCCCTTCTATAATGCTCCAACGTCCTCTTTCCCTTGATGCATTGGAGGGTTACCATAGTGAAAAAGAAAAAAAATACCCACAGTTCAAGGGAGCAACGAGTGTGGTACTTTTGGATACTCCATCGTGTACTCAATCTGAGAATCTGGCTGGACTGAGTTCAAAAAGAAAGTTACAAACATGGACAGCCTCTTTTATTGAATGGTGCATGCTCTTGTTCCGATTCAAAATATCTCTTCCGCAAACTTTTGTTAAGACCGATTCCAACCTGAAATTAAATATAATTGCACTGGGCAAATGCTAAGTTTCTTTTATTTTTAATATGATTCGACATTGAGGTCTGCTCAGAGGAGAGGCATATTTCAAACAGGAAAGGTGGTGCTAGAATGAGATGGTAATCACCAATGGTGATATATTGCACTCAAATGCTGCCATCTCTATACATTTGTACTTGTTTGATTGCAATCACCAACTGCAGCTGATTGCATACATCCACAGTCAAGTTAATCTTAGACTCATCTGACGTTTACACACAATGCACACCTGTGGCAAGCACGCTGCCTCTAAAATTAGACAAGAACAATACAAAACAAGACTGACACTTTCACTTTCTGACCCCGCTGGCAGAAGCCAGTACCATATGTCCTATTCCCTGGCAACCGGGGGCCATATTCATGAAACATTGTGAAGACTTGTTTCCATGGTACAGCCATGTGGTAGTCCTTAGAAGGACTGTTAGGGTATTCTTTCTGAATTGGTCTGAAAATAGCTGCTCAGAAAAGGAGTGAGGAAAGAAAGAAAGATGACGGTGAGAGAGGTGATAAGGAGCATTTCAGTTACAGTACATGCCTTTTTAGCAACTAACTAGGCTAGAAAAGTCACATGAACGTGGCCCCAGGCCGGTTGTAACACACTCACCACATACAAAAGCTCAGATCCACAGTTCAAATTCAAGACACCGACAATAAACAGACATATTGCACTATTCTATGATGTATCACAAACCTACCAGACTTCAATAATGCAATCTTTGGCACAAAATACTCTATCATTTTTTCTTCTAAAAATCATCTTGATAAATAATAACACAAATGCAGCAGTTATGCTGCACCACTCTAGACCACTGTATACTTAAATTACATTACTGTATATTTTGAAATTACTATATTATCAATAATCAATTTTTACAAATAATCACATCGATCACTATGCAAATACGCTTTGGTACTCAAAAGTGATTATAAAATTCTCTAATTTCAATGCCAAAATGGAATATTTCCTACACAGTCCAAACTCAATGAATATCATTGATGCTCTTTGTCTGTGATGCAAATCTCAATAATCTTCAAAGTTGGCAGCATCAGTCTTTCATTTGCAGAGCGTCAAAGTTTATGCTCATCCTTACCAGACCACTGTCTTGATTACTAGTTGAGTTTGCAATGTCGCTCAAATCAATTTCTGTCATAGCGCCACCGACACCACTCGACTCCTCATTGTTTGCGGCTGGGTTTGCATAGACCAGATCGTGGAGCGGGTCTCTATATCTTGAGTCAGAGGCAGGTGAGGATGTCTCAATGCTGCGGCTGTTTGGGCCGTTGCGCTGCCATGCGAAGCTCCTCCGATTGGCGCGCTTTGACAACTTCCTCCTGCTGTTGCCTGCTGGGATACGGTTGAGCGTGCAGTAATGCAGGACGTCTTCTTGGTAGGGGAACGAGCCGGTTTTCTCAATTACCTTCTGCGGCGGGAGGGTGTGCACTTGAGGCGCAGAGGACCTAGTTTGAGGTAATTCTGTTCCCCCCTCCGAAATTACTTCCCTGCTGAGGGGTAAGGTTCTGGAGGAAACAGGTGCAGCCATGGAATAGGGGGGTACATCATGGCACCTCTCACTGCCCTGTAGGGGGCTGGTGTTCAGTGGAAGGGTAGCGCCTCTATTGTTGGTGCCCCCCATGTGGGGGTGACTGGGGCCAACAGGGTGCATGGATGGGGGCATAGAGGAGGGCACTGATGGGGCCAGGGAGGGGGGCATGGATGGGGGCATAGAGGAGGGCACTGATGGGGCCAGGGAGGGGGGCATGGAGGGGGGCATGGAAGGGGCCATCGGTAGGCTACCGGTAGTGACTGTCTGGAGTGGTCTAGAGGCGGGGTGAGGGGGCAGTTGGCTGATGGCGAGCTCAGCAGCAATCTGGGTGTTGGTCTGGCTCGAATCCAGGACTGGCTTCCCCTAGGATGCAAAGAAAGACAAGACATATAGTCAAATTTTCTGGACCTTTTTGACTTGTTCACACTGTAAACAAAATAAAGAAGACGGCATCCTGTAAGCCAAAAGCTCTTTAAACTATCAACTCATCTACAGAAAAGGTTTGTACTGTTTGTTACTGTGTTGTTGTTTTTTATTATGTAACAATTGCCATTTAAACAATTCAATAAGTAATTAATATCAAATGAGTCAATTAATCAGTCAAGAAACAATGCACACATTTCATTTGTATTCGTTCAATTAAGTACTGCATTTGCATTCACAATCCCCCACATCAGAAAACAACGGATGGAACACTGGCATGCCTGAAAAAATGAGATCCTAGCAGCTACACTCTAAACAAATGTTATATAACATTCAGCTCGTTCCACTGATCATCGAATCCAAGGTGACACTCCCATCCCCCAAAATAGACAGAATTAAATCCCAGATACCCACTTCACACTTTCAATAGTGCACAGGCCTCTGTCGGTCAGGTCTATACTTCCACTTCATACGTTGGGTCAGGCCATGATATGAATTGGGTAATGTGGTGGAGGTGCCACCGCTGTGACAGTGATTACATGTATTTTGATCAGTAGTTAGGAAGCATTATCTTGTAATGAATCACGGAAGGGTGTAGTTCCGGCATGGAGATCCTTTGATCCATCTCACTGCACTAGTCACAATAACCTTTGGGATTACCAAATTTGCTGTCATTGCACTGAAATCATACTGCATGATGTGATAGATTTTGATGTATAATTTAACTATGATAGAGTTGTTTAATATATATACTAATGAGCTGTGTATTTAATCATTATTATATTTCTTTTAAATTTCTCTCCTGTTCTTCCATAGACAGAGATTTAAAGAAGGAAACAGAGCAAAGAGGCATAGGCTTTCAGAGGAGGAGAGAGGAAAGATACAAACCAAGAGATATTGATAGAGAGCAAGAGAGAGATACATATAGAGAGAGATTAACAGAGAGAGATACATACAGAGAGAGATTAATAGATAGAGAGATACATATAGAGAGAAATTGATACAGAGAGAGAGAGAGAGAGAGAGATAGAGGCAGAGAGAGAGAGACAGAGACAGAGACAGAGAGAGAGACAGCGAGAGAGAGAGAGGGAAAGAGAGAGAGACAGAGAGACAGAGATAGACAGAGAGAGAGAGAGAAAGATAGAGAGTGAAGAAAGAAAGACAACATGGATAGATCAATATATAATCATAAACACAAATAGACAGGCAGATATACAGAGACATGCAGAGGAAGAGGGAGATTAACATATAAAGAGAGAGACATACAGAAAGAGGAAGTGATAAAGAAAGAAAGAGGGGAGAGAGGAAGAGAAGATATTGTGAAATACAAATAGTCGGATAGAGAGAACTTCAGAGAAGGTAGAGCCGGAGAAAAAAAGAAAGAAGGGGGCATACTATTATGGACGGCAAGAGAGAGGATTGAAAGGAAGAGGTTTCATTATATTCACTAGTTTGCTCTCTCTTAATAAAACAGCTCCCCATTTCCAGAGCCAGAATAGCTGTTTGTAAATGCAAATTCATAATGCTAATTGTAGAAAATTAGATCTGAGCACATTTCATTTTAAATCTCTATCTCTCTCGATTTCTCTCTCTCTCTCTTGTTCTATTTCCTTCTATCTCTTGCTCTCTCCCCTCCCTCCTTTTCTCTTGCTTTGTCTCTCCTTTCTGATATTTATATCTACCCGTTCCATTCGCTCTCCATACTTCATAAGCTTTCCCGACCTTTTAAACCAAAAAGCAAACATAAAAACAGAAGCAGGTCCCAAAGGAAACTCAAGACTACTTCGCACACACCACAAGGATAAAGGACAGGACTCGCCTGGATCGAAAAAACGCCGAGAGGTAATGCTGTGGGAATCAAACATTCACCCTGTATTTTAACTCTACTGATTAACGGAAGGTACTTATCAGCTCCAAACATACCTGACAAGAGTGCTATGGAGGGAAGAGATATGCAGAGGGGTTTGACGCCTGGAAATATTCAGGAGGGTGAATCAGAAGGGCATATGTGAAGGGAAAGGGGGAGGAAGAGCAAAGGGTCTGGTGATCTAGACATGGGTGGCATTATTGGGGGGGGGGGAGGGGGGCAGCTAGGGTAAGAGTTAGAGGGGGGGAGGAAGAGCAAAGGGCCTGGTGATCTAGACATGGGTGACATTATTAGGGGGGGGGGGGGAGGGGAGGAGGGAAGCTAGGGTAAGAGTTAAAGGGGGGGGGGAGAGGAAGGGTAAGAGGGAATAAGAGGGGAAAAGGGGGAGATGAAGGGGTAATAGAATTTGGAAATGGCTGGAAACAGGTCATGCATCCAAAGGAAAAGAATTGATGATGCAAAGATACGGGTTTTCTATGAATAGGACGTACAATTTATATATCGTCGGCGGGGGTGATAAAAGCTCGTTACTCACTTTCTGGCTACAATGATTTTTTTCCCTATAATGCTGTGCCTAAGGAGCAGTGATAAAAAAATCACATTTTTGTTATGTTTGCACCTTCTAAGCACGTCCTCCAAACAACATGTTGCTAATGGTAACCTCAAATCTTGTCTGAGGTGTGTCAGACTAGCTACAACTAATGGATTGTGACTATATTCCAGCCATTGAAACTAAATCACTACATGCAGGTAAATGTTTTGACATGTAACCATGCAGTTTGGGGAGAGCATGAATAGATTTTCATAAAAGACATTTTTAAGAAATGGCTTCTTGCTGAGGAGCCTTGCTATATGAAGGAGGGGCAATATGGAGGGGGCATGGTTAAAGCAATAGTTCACCCTGAATTGCTTTGGAAAAATTCAATTTTTTCAAAGAGATATTCACCATTTCACCTGTGCGTTTGAAATATCATTAGACACATGTTTTTACACAAATATTGATATGAAAAGTAGGTATTCCTTCATCAAAGAACATAAAAAAGGCAATTTATGGAAAAAGTAGCACATAGCTTATGGGAGAGCACCTGGCATGTGATGTTACAAAATTGAAATTTCAAATCAAATAACCTTTTCCTTTGAGCGATTTTTGTCAAACCTTCACAAATAAGTTTCTTTCATGTGTCTCCTTTCATTGAAATTAAAATAATTTCAGGGTGAACTATACCTTTAAGGATGGAGTGCTGAAAGCAGGGTTGAAGGAGTCCTGGGGTGGGAAAGGGAGTGGGAAATGGAATACTAAAATGTCAGGTGGAGAAGGAAGCTCTCTAGATGAAAAGAAGATAGGGAGGTAAGTATCAATAAAATTATCTGATAAGACAAAGAAATGGGAGGGAGGAGATATGAGAGATGAATAGACCAATACAGGAAGGAGAGAGAGAGAGAGAGAGAGAGAGAGAGAGAGAGAGAGGGGGGGGGTATAAGGAGAAGGAAGGAGATTGAAAAACAGGTCTATTCTATTTTTAAAAATCTTTAAATTAGAACCCTTTCCACAACTACCAAGCTCAAACATATTGCCATTCAATCGGTCTACCTATGATTTGGTCTACCACCAACAGTCCTTCAATCTCCTTGATAAGGCCACACTTGTCAAACTCAGAAGACCTGGCCAGGTTTTCCTGCTTCCTGAGTCATAATTCAGTTAAATGCACTTTGCAAGTGTCGATTCATAAACAGGTGAGAGTTTGCACGTATACCTTCCAAGTCCCATCCCTGTCACGTTGCCTGTCTATTCAAGAACGCTACACGAAAGTATGTGTCACACAAGGGCATTATAGCCAATTGGTCTACCTCACATTTGATCGAGTTCCAATTGGTCTAATGTGACTTGGTCTACTCCCATACTTCCATTTGGTCTATCTCCCAGTAAGTCTATTTCCAATTAGTCTACCTTCCATTTGGTCTGGTCCCATTTGGTTTATTTTCAATCGGTCTACCTATGATTTGGTCTACACCCAATACCTTAAAGTTTCCCCTTTTTTGAGATTAAATAAACTCAATCAGGACCATATTATGCCTTTACTCTTACCTTTATCTGAAAAAAACTAACCTTGATCCTGGCTCTTATCCCCCCCCCCCCAAGGGATATACAACTCTAAAGAAATTTCATGTACACTACAGCTCAAAGGAATTAGCATAGGGAAAAGGAAAGGGAAGAAAGGCAAGGGGCCACAGTTTTAAACCGCTGTATATTTTGTCCAGTTCAGCATGAAACATGATGCTTTCCAGGCTAAAGCATCATGTTTCTCATGCTGAAAATATACAGCGGTTTAAAACTGGAGCCCCTTGCCTTTCTTCCCTTTCCCTTTCCCAATGCCAATTCCTTTGAGCTGTAGTGTACTTCAAAAATACATACATGCAAAGATTCTTGATTGAGTGAGCAAAGTAAACATGCCATGCTTCTTTTTCTTCCTATCTTTTTAAAAGCTTATTTTTCTATCAAAATGCTTCCATGCAAATCATATTCATGTTCTTTCCTGTTTGAAAAATATATGAATTTTAGTTGCATTTTCTCAAATACATATTCCGAAGAACAGACTAACGAAATTGAATGAAGCTGCACACAAACTACAAGCATATTGACATTTTCTATTCATACAAGTGTCATACCAGCAGGGTATGAACTCGAACCTTCCAGGGCAAACTTAGTCACCATGCCTAGACTCCTTTGTCCAAGAAGTTTGCACATACCACATCGTGTTCATATCACTCGAAACAAACACTGGTGAGAGCCCTGTGGCTACCATTATCATTTCTAATAACTCTGTCACAATCATCTTCATGGACCATCAAAGTTGGAAAATTGTGGGTAAGATGGCAATAGATTTCTCCACATGAACCCATCATCAAGAGACGAAAATCACTTATAAAGATCAGGGAGATGTCATTAACATCACCCTGGGAAGATTTCCTGAGTTTACCAGGTACCACTGGGGAGCAGTCATAGAGCTGAATTACATAAGAGCAACAGCCGGGGATTATTAGCTCTCAGTGGGGCATGCCAGGTAATATCAAGCACTTTTCATGTAAAGCTGCCAACTTTTAAGCCTAAATTGCAGTATTTCGCTGTTGACAAATCATTATTCTGATGAGAAAAACAGTATTTCCCCATTACTTGATAGAGATTGACACATAAATTTGAGTGCAAAAGTGCAATATATTCACTAAACCTTTAATATTCAATATTCAGAACAAAATACTGAAAAGCCATACTTCTCATTGTTGGCAGCTCTGATTGTTTGTTTTAGGCTCATGCAGATGCTACTTCAACTTTGGAATAGTCACTTCTACAGATCAGAAGGAAAAATGTGCCATGTCGTCATCTTCAACCCAATGCATACCAATCTAATATGGTAAAAACTTCAGTATGAAATAACTATGAAATAAACAAAAATCATAGCAAAAAAAAAAAAATCAATTTTGGACAAAATCATTTTGCATTACCACTGTGCCCTTTTGCAAATGCGTAATGAATTCTGCCTCGTCACTATCAACAATATTTCACCTTCTTGTATTTCAACACTTTGATGTAATCAAGTACGAAAATCTGCAATGACATTCATCGATCGTCAACCAATCACAGTCAATTATTGCAAGCTAAATATAGGACATAACTTTCATAAAAAAAGCTCCTAAGAGTTTCTTTCTTTAAAGGGGTGGCTACATGGAATTTCAGAATACTTTGTGAGTATGAGCTTTCCTCTTAGACACTTCCAAAAAGCAGGTCTAACAGAAACATCACTGTAATGTCTGCATCAAACTTCTATTTCTAACATTCGGAGCACATTTTACACACGCTATATCAGCTCTTTCAACATTGAGATTACTCAAAAGCTCATCACATGTTTATGCCTTGATTTATCATAATCTGAGGGTAAGAGATAATCAAATTAAAGCTAATCTCCTCTAAATTTCATTAGCTTTAAAGGATTAAAACATGGTTAGACAACTACAATATTTCCAGTGCTGAACAGGATTGACGGTTCCCGAACTCAGCAAATTGACTAGACTGAAACCAATTATTAAAGTATGCTGATATATCTGAATGACTTTTCAAAAAATGGACATGTTTGTCATTTCCTCCAAGGTGAATCATTATCATTTGCCTATCCTGGTTCAATCATAGAAACTTACTACATGAAAGACATTAAGGTAGGAATATTTGTCGTAATACAACACTGACCTTAGATCTAAATCACATCAATACAAAAAGACAACCCAAATTAATGTACACTCCAGCTCAAAGGAATGAGCATAGGGAAACGGAAAGGGTAGAAAGGGAAGGACGATTCTTTTTATTTACCGCGGTTTATTAAAACTGCGGCTCCTTCCCTTTCTTCCCTTTCCCTTTCCCTATGCCAATTCCTTTGAGCTGTAGTGTATCTATTTAGCATTTAAACTTTTGATCACACTTCCATTTTATACTAGAGGGAAAATTTACATTCTCTTTACAGGGGCATCGTTTTCAAGCCTAATCATGGAAAATTGCTACATGAGAGATATTTCATTGGAATATTTGTGTTTTATCTACAAATAGGTCAACCATGTGATCTGGGTAATCAATGTTCATTCAAAGTTTTTGTGAAAGCTTTGTATAACACACAATCAACAAAATCAGGACAGAAGATTTAGTTTGAAATTAAAGGATGAAATAAAAGTTGATTACTCACGGTATCTGACCTCAACCAAAACCGTGAAGTTACCCAGCTGTCTATAAACTGTAACTTAAACATTTATCCCCTGAATTTTCATGAATTAATGAATCCCCCCTTTGCTTCAGTCCAAATTGAGTCATGTCACGTTGGATGGTTTCCAAGGCCCTGGATACGAGGATCAATCCGTCACGGCACACACAACCACATGTACCAGACGACCAGTATCATGGTTACAGCTCATTCTGAAGGTTCATTATTCCAAAGGATCATTATTTAAATGTTCCCTCAACTAACCTTCAAAATAACAACCTTTCTTAATAACTAACCTTCACATTAATGTACAAAAATATGAATGCAACAAACATTCAGGTAAACAAACCCTTTTTTATTTTTTAGATCAACGAATCCTCAGGTAAACAAAAACGTGTGTAATTCGAATGACAATTTGGAGCAACAAACATCACTCCAGTATTACATTATGTGTTTATGAAGTATGGAAGTATATTAAACTCAGAAAATTGTTTGGTTATCTACAGCACTCAATACAGAGTGTGAATTGCTGTTTTCCAATAATAACTTTTTGTTAGAATGTAGAATTTCCAGACGCATCACACAATGAAAAAATAAATTTGTCCTGCAAAATGATGCTGCATGAGCAATAATAGCTCTTCACTTTTCACGTCGAGTTCATTCTGCAAGCTCTTATCTTAAGCAGTGAACGAGAAATTTTGCATCCTGTAAAATTACCCGGACATGCACATTCATAAATGATTGATGGCACCTCAGTAAACGCTCTGAAGTTTTTGCAGCATCATGAAAATTGAGCAAGCCAAACAAAACAATGTATATCTTTCATGTTTACAGATGATCAGTTACAGCCCAAAGCGCAAAATGACTTTTCAAACACGGTTTCCTGCAATGATATGAATAATTCTTTGACATGCTTGAAATCCAATGATTTTTTTTTCAACTGCCAAGCTCATTTCCATGACTTGAACAAACCTTTCGTCGCTCATTGCATCATCATGAAAAGCGATCTATCCCTATTAAGTGGATCTATATTTTGACAAAACAGTTGAGGGATAACAAAAAAGTAATTGTAAACCTTTCAAAACTGTTTCTGGGCTTCCAGAAACACACAGGATCTGCACCATGCACAAGGAAAATTAATTAGAACAAGAGCAAACTTAGCACTGTAGCAAAGAGTCCAAACTGATTTCCTACCAAAGTTTCCCATTATTGTGGGTCACTACAAAAGTATCGTCAAGTTGGCACTTATATACTTCAGATACTCCGTTGCAATGCCCCATTCTAGTTCTCTCTATGTTGGCTTTCATTTTCCAGTTTTGACTGACAAAGTTAATTGGCACATTTGTCAGTTTGTCAATTTGTCTTGTCAATCTGTTCCTTACAAGACATTTATGAAAACTATTTGTATACTAAAGTAGACTTGGTTTCCTCCTGTTTCATCTAATTTCCACGTTGTCTTCAAAAGCAACTTGATATTTAGGTTAGGGGTCAGAACTAGAGTAAAGGTTAATGCACATTTTGATAAAGCAATCCTCAAGGGTACTTTCAAGATTTCTGCTTGCAGACAAAATGGGAATTAGACCCAATGGGAGTAGACTAAATGGCAATTAACCTACTTGGGTACTCGCAGCAGCTGACTGATGTGTGTAGTCAGGTCCGTGTCCGTTTCCGTTTTCAAAAGCTGGGTTTGCGTAGAAGCCACCATAGGTGTCCGTTTTGGGTCCAGCACTGCTCCCAGTCGGGGGCTTAGATTGATTGTAGAATCTGGGCAGGATAGAAGGAGGAGACATAACATTTTCAACCAGCAATGTAAATTGATAATGATAACATAAGGGTATTGCAGACTATCCAATGTTTTTATTCAAAGTGATGGTAATGGTGACGGCGATGATGATAATCCACTGTTACATCCCGCCAATATTTGTTGCCTTTAACGTCTATTACTATTAGCTGAACTTTACCTCACTCCCTTTTCATCCAGTACCTTGTTCTTTTTTCTTGTTTTTGCTCTTCTTTCCCACTTCATTTTCTTTTCATCGTCTTTGTAATTATCTTCATTTCCTGTTAGATTAATCTGTCTTTGTTTCCTTCTTGTTCCTCCTTTTCCAAGCCTGTGTATCTTCATGTTAATTCTCATCTTATCAATCTCATTTTAATAGGTGCTGTAGCTATATAGAGCACCTCATTACAGCTAGTATTATTGTCCTTATCGAACCCTTTCTCATTCCAACCCTCTCTTTTCACCTTCCCTCCTCCTTATTCTTCTCTTCCTGCTTCAGGCCTTTCCTGGTCATCCCTTCATATAGCCTGCTTTCCAGGCTGTTGGACATTTATTTCCCAAACTATCATAAGTAAACATAACGGTCAAGTACTGGTACTGGCAAGGTTAGTTCTTCTTACCTCCTGTGTCTAGCAAGTGGAATAAGAAGTAGAGAGTGATTAGGCTACAGCATTCAGACCTATTTATTGTACAATTTAGATTAACAAATCAAAACAGCCTGGAAGGCAGCCTACCATTCCTTCCAACCTCCTTCATACCTTCACAGCCAACTCTCCCCACCCCCACTCACTCCTATATAGAGCATATTCACGGTTCACTCTTTAATTAATTTCTCGCAGTGCACCATCACGTATCACAGCAGATTCCTGCACAATCAATGGAATGCCATCACTGGCTTTTCATGACATCTACTTCCCCCGAAGCTTTGGAATGACACAATGTGATTTCTTTTCTCTCACTTATTATTGTGCATCAATAAGATATTACTTTCATTTGACTTTATTCTTTATAACATTGGGGCGAATTCATTCTAAAAAAAAGGAGATATGTAAGATCGATAGTAACCATTGAGTCTCATGCATAGTGGGACAAATTTATGGAAAAGTCTTCGGTCTCCCTTCCCTGTTATCCCATCACACACACAAACCTTCCTTCCTTATTTGCCAGACTCTCTCACTCTTGTCAAACATTTGGAGACATGGGAGTTGAGAGGATCTTACTCATACTCTCATGTTTGTTGTTTTGAAACCTGTAGTATAAATAAAATCCTTGTCTTGGTATAGAAACCCAGTTAACATTAACAATAGCTCCATTCACACACACTCTTTTAAATGCAGTTTACTCTACACACAGTGTTTTTATATGGGTTAATGTTTGAAGCATATCATTATCTCTTAAAACCTCATTGATATAATCATACAAATAAAGAAACACATGTACGTGTTTGAATATTGCTCTGAAATAAATCACACAATCATCAATCTATGAACAATTTGCAGTTCTACACTGGCCATAATCAAATAGTTTTCAAGGAAACTTGTCACATAAATCATATGTTGTGTCTGTGCTAATTCCACACTGCCTCAGAATGTATATAATAAATATTGCATGTAATTGTCAGTCACTATAACAATAAATATTCACCTACATATTTAAAGTGTCCCTCATTGAATCATACTGCAATCTAATCTTTTGGCCTGAAATATGACTTTATTCAGGAAATTATGAGTATGATGGTCCATATATAACTAATATTGACCTCCACACCATGTACTATATATAATATAGACCTCATATCATAACTCGCTTGTGTTTCCAATTCAGGGATGTTTATATTGGTGCACTGTCTGAGCCGGTGTGCTGGTTGCACAGGAAATTCAGTTTGTCATTTGGAGGCATGGCATGGCATGACTCTTCCACTTTGTCAACAGGTTCCTTCAAGAATACTCATCAATATCGCCCCGACCTTCAGTCTACGGTCAGCTTAAAGGGGCTTTGAGGAAGCTTTCACTTGTCCGTACCCGGAGTGGGAATACACACTATAGAGCGGTCCATGAACTGAGCCAACAAACACATGTTGAGCACACCCACATACACTTCCCCTTTGTGATTTGTGATTGTGACTTGTTATCCACTTTACCAAATGCTTCTGCGAAGTTCTGGATTTGATCTGTAGATAGATCATGATCAAACAATGATCTTAAAATCAAATTAAGTTCATATGAGGCATTCATCTCAAATAGGAATGAGATTATTGTAAAACTATCAGCAAAGGAGAGCAAGGGGTAAGTCTTAATGTTTCACCCAATTTCACCCAAATTCACCCAACTCTTGTCTACCATTCCTGAAAGAAGAATACCCCTCATTTTAAATGCAGAAAAAAAGAAACTGGAAACTTCTCTTCCCATTTACCCACCTGCAGCACATGCACATCGTTAGCACCGTAACCATAGTGACCAGCGTTCCCATGCTGACACCCAGGATGATGCGTGCCTTGGAGTTGAAGGAGTCATCCAGGCTCCCTCCTGGGCAAATTACATCATCAGGGAGAGGGGGAGAGAGGGGGAGAAAGAGGGAGAGGGTAGGAGAGAGAGAGAAAAACGGGGAGAAAGAAAAAGAAGAGATGATAAAGAAGAGCATGAGAAGAGGGGGTAGAGAGAGAGAGAGAGAGAAAGAAAGAAAAGAAGAGAATAATAGAAAAAAATAAACAGAGGGGATTGAGTGATAAAGAAAGAGAGAGAGAGACAGACAGACAGAGAGAGACAGAGAGACAGAGACATACAGAGAGAGAGAGAGAGAGAGAGACAGGGAGAGGGTAAGAGAGAGAAAAGGAGAAGGGAAGAGAGGGGAAAATAAAGAAAGGGGGGAAGAGGGAAAAGAGAAAATTCAACCTTGGTTCAGGTAAAAAAAAAACATATCGCAACACATACAGTAAAGCCTGTACATAAAAAAATTGCTCAAGGTGATAAAAATAATAAAATAATTATCTTAGAACAGAGTGTGGTCTTTAAGTACAATTTACTTTAAATAGATTTCACTGAGAAACCTTGTTTAAGGAAAGCAAAATGCTATTTATATACAGGTGGTCAATAAAGCATGGTTCACTGGAAAGCAAGTGATTCATCAAGATGATTATCCAAAACGGACTTCAACGAAACAATGGCTTTTCCTCCCACAAAATCCAAATCATCAGGACCCAGCATTTGTATCATTTAACAGCAGGACAAAAGCAGACAAACTCGGAAATCAAGACACTTTTAACTCATGACTAAAGAGTCAGGTGTTACCAGTGCACAGCAGATCTTCAATCTGACATTACACAGCAAAACACAACAAACAGACATGATATGTTCAGGCTTCATAACTGGATATTGTTAGATGTCACAATATTCCATACGAAGGTTTCGATTTGAGGTGTATTGTGATCCTTCATGCTACCGTAAGTCTCCCTCAGATTGCTTGTAGGGGAAACCGTCCAATAATAGTGTGAGTCATTGACACCTGGGGTAATTTTGCAGACACAGTAACTTCCGGCCTGGATAGCACATAAATAGGGTAGGTTAGGAGTCTTATTGAGTGCAATGCGAGAGGAGTACACCAAAAATGCCCAGAAAATCTTGCAAGTAGACATCCCTCAAAACTAACCACATATTGTGGAGATTCGTAATTCAAATACCTAAAAGGAAATTGTAATGATACGATACAAACTCAGAAGAAAAGCAATGGAGAGAGAGAGAGAGAGAGAGAGAGGGAGTTACACCTGACATAAGCAGGAAATAATTTTCCTATTGTAGCGGTGCAATTTGTTACACATTTTAGGCAAATTGTGCCCAAAATTTAGAAATGTAGAGCAGTCATTAAGTCATTAGTCTGCTAACAAATATGAGTCAGGTTTGGAGTTGCTCATAAAATTGTCAAATCATAAATTATTCCATGCTAAATCAATCATAACATATATCCAAACAAAAGAGCAACAATCAAATGTGCTCACTTAAGCCTGCAAACATAATTGATGAGCTCATACATATTCATACTTCCACAGAATTAGAAAGAAACCTAGGGGAAAGTCCCAATGAGATTTAATAATTGTGACCAGCTCCTCCTCATAAATAAAACACCTCCGTCTATTGGGTGTGGAATAAACACTGGATGTGGTCAAACCATCTCTAATTTGCATTAAGAGCATCCTGGGACAACATTCTAATTTTGTCTCTCCCGGCCACCTCCTTCATTAGAATATTAGGAGAAAGATCATGAGGAATTTTGGAGTTGCTCATGAGGAATTTTGGAATAGTTGAGCTATGATGATCAGTGAGAGTATTAAGTGTGAGACGCCCAATATATCGTCAGCATTTTTATGAACCATCAAATCTGTGTGCTGTGCTCTGTACAGATTCAATAGTTCATAAAAATGCTGATGATATCTATCACTCTAGCTGTGAGCAAGTTATCTTCATACAGCAACCCTTTGCTTACAAAAATCTAATGCCACGCTTAATAATCACAAATCCTTAGCACATAATCAAGCCAGAGTGTCTACAATCAAATATAAAACCTGTCTTTCTATAAAAAAAAAAACAGCAATTGAATCCTTTCAGACTATTCCATAGTTACACCTGTTTGGAAAAAATCTGCCCATCAAAAGCACCTGACACGGTTAACTCTCGTTACCATTAGGAAGAATGTGTGTAGTAAGCCAATGGGGTTTTCAAGGCCTGGTAATGTAAGGGTTAACTCTCTCATTACCATTGGGAAGAACGTGTGTAGTAAGTCAATGGGGTTTTCAAGGCCTGGTGATGTAAGGGTTAACTCTCTCATAACCATTGGCATGAAGATGTGTAGTAAGCCAATGTGGTTTTCAAGGCCTGGTAATGTATGGGTCAACTCTCTCATTACCATTGGGAAGAACGTGTGTAGTAAGCCAATGGGGTTTTCAAGGCCTGGTAATGTAAGGGTTAACTCTCTCATTACCATTGGCATGAAGATGTGTAGTAAGCAAATGGGATTTTTCGAGGCCTGGTAATATAAGGGTGAACTCTCTCGTTAGCATTAGGAAGAACGTGTGTAGTAAGCCAATGGGGTTTTCAAGGCCTGGTAATGTAAGGATTAACTCTCTCATTACCATTGGGAAGAATGTGTGTAGTAAGCCAATGGGGTTTTCAAGGCCTGGTAATGTATGGGTTAACTCTCTCATTACCATTGGGAAGAATGTGTGTAGTAAGCCAATGGGGTTTTCAAAGCCTGGTAATGTATGGGTTAACTCTCTCATTACCATTGGGAAGAATGTGTGTAGTAAGCCAATGGGGTTTTCAAAGCCTGGTAATGTATGGGTTAACTCTCTCATTACCATTGGGAAGAATATGTGTAGTACGCCAATGGGGTTTTCAAAGCCTGGTAATGTAAGGGTTAACTCTCTCATTACCATTGTGAAGAACGTGTGTAGTAAGCCAATGGGATTTTTTGAGGCTTGGTAATGTAAGGATTAACTCTCTCATTACCATTGGCAGAGAGATGCATAGTAAGCCAATGTTTTTTTCAAGGCTTAATAATATAGGGGTTAACATCACATACTCACCATCTGCCTCATCATTCACACTGATCCCTCCTTGGCCTGGACTCGGAGTCTTAAACTCCACCAGGGTTTTTGTCTGAGCAGCTTGCGTCGTTCTTCGTGGAAACGGCCTCTGCGGAATCGTCCTCATAACCGGTCCGGACTCTACGCCTGTTCCTGGTGAGCTACTGTGTGTTGTGGATGAAAGGTGCGGAGGCTGCGATGAAGGTGCGCTGCTACCTATCGGGCTGGTAGTTACCGTTGTCATCTGGCGTGGTGCTGGCGGTGTGGTTGGTGGCGGTGTGGTTGGAGGTGGTGCGGTTGAAGGTGGCACAGTCTTGCGGATGCATTGGGGATTCTCAGCCTCGGTTGGGAAACTATAGCAGTTGATCTCCAGCGAGGAATGAATCAGGACCAAGAAACAAGACTCCAGGACGGTCACACACATCTCCTGGCATGGGGGCACTTTTGCCCCCGTCACAGAGTCACATTTCGGTGTTGCTAGGGTGCAGAGGAAGAAAGATGTCAGCTCGTGGCAGCCAATAGCTCCAAGGATCGGGATGGCGTTGCTTAATTGTGTTGAAGCCTCCTGAGCAGTGTCATGGTGTAGGTAGTTGGGGAAGACTGTCTGGTTGTAGGGCAGGATGCTCTTGCAGACTTCGAGGCTGATAACTTCACAGGAGTCTAAGACACAGAGAGGGCAACAAGAAGATGGAATGAGAAAAGATATCAAATTTGCTAGAATAAACCGTATTTTCTATGGAGTTATTCTACAGTATCTATGTTGTGACTCATTTTGCCAACTTCAAAGTTGTCCTGTGGTAATGGGTGAATGCCAAGGGGTATTGTCTAAAAGGTTATTGTTAAGATAGAAATTTATTCATGAGTTGTGGTAAACCAATATTAATCATTAGTAAAAAAAAAAAAAAAGACATCATTTCAATCATTCCTTGCAAGGAACTTCCACCATTCTCATTTGTCATTGCAAAAAAATTTTAAAATATGAATGGCTTATTGAGTTTGCTATTGAGGGAAGGAGGGGGAGAGAAAGAGTGAAAGAAAGAGTGAAAGGAAGAGACAGAGATAGAGAGCAACTTGAAGAAAAATATGAAGGGGGAAGGAGAGACAGAGAGGGAGAGAAAGAGAGGGAGAGGGAGAAAGAGAGAGAGAGAGAGAGAGAGAGAGAGAGAGAGAGAGGGAGGGAGATGAAAATATATGAAGAGAGAGAGAGAGAAACAAACAACATAAATACTCATTACAATATCTGAATATCATCTAAAAATTAAAATTGAAAAATTCCCTCAATTCACTTAATTGAAGGTCAGATATACATCCCAAATATGCGCAACGTTGCCAGTACTTATGAACTTATGTTTCTTAGCAGGTATACCATCACTACCTGTTTCAATTAGGAACAGGCTCAATCAGCACGATAAACTCCATGCTTCTTCCGGCTCTATTGATTTGTCAGTTTACGTCACAGCCACAGAGAAGCTCAAGGCTAGCTTTACTTATTTCTTAGAGAAGATCACCATCTACACTCAGGTTTTAAGGTGGTGGATAACAGTCCTGTGCACACATATATGGTTAAACCACAGTTATGTTATAAATGTTTTTGTTTACATTGATGGCACAGGGAGTACAATGGGAAGCTCTTTCATTACAGTTATTTAATTTTTTTATATATGCCCCTTCTGGCACCCTTGTTTCTTATTGTCTATCTCACACATATGTCATATTTGTCTTTTTTGCATGACATTTGTTTAAAACTTTCCCCAAAACCTCACTTCTTTGTTTTGAAAATGTGCTAGTACTTTCATTGTCATTAGTATATCAAGCGATGCCAGAACTACCAAGATCAAATGCCTTAAGTCTCGCTCTGCCCCCCCCCCCCCCAAAAAAAAAAAAAACCCAACAAAACAGGTAAATTGAGGAAAAAAGAATGTTTTCTCATGTCTACACACCAATCACATGTCCATTATATGGTCTTGTCAGTTGGGGCACGTGAAAGTATGGTAGTTTTTTTTGTCTAGCTCGTCCTTTGTTAGACTGCTAGTAGAGGCAATACCATTATTGTCTTCTATCAAAGGTTGACATTGCATTCATGGAGTGCTGTGGTTTGTCAAGAACACATCACGTTCACAACCAAGAAGGTTAATGATTCACCATTCATTATTGTAACAACCATTTTTGTGTCTTGTTATGATTACAGATTGCCTTTGACCTTGTACAAATGTTGCTTTTAGCTTTTGATGTGTGTGAACCTTTGCTTGAATTCAAATGTATGTGCCTCATTCTACAACAACTCTCTGTTGAGAATAGCCCAGAATATAATGGGTCATATCCACATTTTCTTTGAAAATCAAATGGTTCCTCCCATTCTGCAACAACATATTCTAGTTTTTAAGGAATTTAAAGGCCAATACAAGTATTGTTATTGTCCCCAGATGAGGATACTTCGACTCTTGTTTAATTTCAAGGATATTTTCCACATTTTGCTGGGTATGTTTCCTTCTTTTCAGAGATATTTTACGCACTAAATCTCTATGTTGTTCTTGTGTTTTCTGACATGTTCAATATAATTTGGTTTGGTGTGTCAAGACTATGGGACTGTAAATAAATGGATGGGACTGTAAATAAATGGAGTGGCATTCTGCCAAAAAACCCTATGTCTCATTCTTGTGTGATTTCATGATACAAGGAAAAGAATCATCTTCAAAAAAAAAGGTTAATATCACACACATTCTGGACCAAGTGATGACAACATAAGAATACTAAAATGATTAGGACTCAGAATCAATATCACTATTCCTCCTTATAATAAGACTGATTCAAGGATACAGCTCTGTAGAAAAAGTTCAAGGTTCGCTTGGACCATTTTTCCTCGCAGCTTTGTTTGGATAGCAGGAACTGTGGTATGGGAAAGCGAAGTGCATCGGACTGATATTGATTCTTGGAGTAACAATGATTTTTAAAAAATCAATGACAGGTTCCGAACGGATACTTTTAGTGGGTGATATTGAGAAGTGGAGGCAGAGGAGGAAGAGTGGTAGTGCAACCACTTCTGATCACAAATTGCTACACAAGCTCACTGCTTCATTCTAGTTTTGACCCAATCTTTTTTAAGCCTGGGGGGCGGGCTGGCTCTTTTCCACTCACTTACTAAGCAGCAGAACTTCCATACAATCTGTTCCTTGGACAATAGACGACAGGCTAAGATTAAACTTCTATAACAAATACCTCAACAGACACAATTAGGCCGCATCCCTTTGTTTACTGCAGTTTCATGGTAAATTTGGACATCCTTACTGGACCAGTGTTCACAAAGCCATACAATCTAATTTGTGAGCACCAAGTTAAGATAAGAAAATACACGTATAGATTGGAAGATTAAAGGAGAGACAGGGAAAAATGGACTGAAGGAAGAAGGATAGCCTGGCTTCCAGGCTGTTGGGGTTTTCTCTAATTTCTATTTTAATGGTCACGTCTGATTGCAATAATCACTCTCTAGTTCTTCCCCGCCCTTGCAGACAAAGGATGAGAAGAAGAGGATCAGTCTTGTCATGTCTATGCTTCAATGTGCCCAGATTCTAGTTGTTTTAGACTTGTCAAGCACCCTGTGAGCCTGGCTAGTAAAGAGAAGATTTAGGAGGAGTTGAAAGCAATGGGGACCATTGCTTGAATTGCTTGAGTGTTAGACCATTGCGATTGTGTTGCAACTATAACTAATTATAATCACAGTTTATGATACAGGGATTTCTGCTCTTTGTTTATAAATCAATCACAATAAAATACAGAATTATATCCAAATGCAATTTTCAAGACACCTTTTAAAAGCTGACATTTACAACTTATTAATCATGATGTAGATAAAAGCCATATAGGTTTGTAAACTGGTAGATTCCTTTCAAATTAAAATGTTATAAATTAATGCCAAGAAAGTTATTTTTAGTTGGCTTTGATCTTTGATGATATACAGAACTATTCCAAAGGTGTTTGATCCTTAGAAAATCAATCTGCAAGGTTAATGCCCAACCCTGTTGCACCTTGCCCTAAATCATTTAGTTCAATTGGAAGTTAAAAATTGAATCTTTCAACATTTTCTAACAAAATAAAAGGCCATAATGATTCATTCATGCAGCCCAAGTCTCATACTTGGTATGGAATACAAACCTATGGATGCGTACAGATTCAATAGGGGGGAAGGGGAAGGGGACAAAATTGGCTGGTCATCTTCTATTCTGCAGAGAGGATCTGGGAGAGGGTAAGAAATTGCATTCTGATGCCTACAAAGTGAATTTGTAGCATCTGTCATCAGAAATTCATCAACAATAATGGAATGATTGTCCCTGATTGGGGGTGGTGGTAGCACAGGAAAAGGGCCTCTCTTCTCACAGGATAAGGGATTTTATCAGCAGGAAATTAGGGGTTTCATAAAACAGGGTGTTCCTTAAATGAATGACATTTGAAGGTAAAGCATTCCAAAATTATTGACGTTTTTAATGAAAGATAATGATGAAGATACAAAACTGAGAGAAGAGAAGAGGGAAAGGGGGAGGAGGTGGAAGAAATAGGAGCAGTAAAACAAAATGGGTGAAGGGGTAAAGCAGAGGTGAGGAACAAAAGCAATATGTGGAAAATAACAAGGGAATCCTTTTCCTTTTCCTGTATTGTACCTCTTGTTCCCTCTCCTTCCCTTTCCTCCTTCTTCACCTTATTCTCATCTTCCTCCTCCAACTCCTCTCCTCCATTATTCTCCCTTTCTCCTTCCTCCACCACCTCTTCTTGCCACCAATTCTTCTTCTCCTGCATCTCCTCCACTCCTCCCATTCGTCTTCTTCTCTTTACTTCTCTCTCCATTTCTCCCCCTCCACCTTCCATGCCTCATTTTCTCTTCCAGTTCCATATACGTAGAGGATGGAGGAATGAGATGACGGAGGAAGGAACAAGAATTACAGGAGTAGAAGTCAAAATATTAATGAGAATAAGGATATCCTATTCCTACTCATCTCCATTTCTTCCTCTTTTACCTTCCCTCCATCCTCCTCCTCACTCCTCTTTCCACTTTACCCACCTCCACACCTAAGTTCCTTAATTTCATTCATTTCCCATCTCATCCTCCATCATAGATATGCATATGTTTTATCCTTGTCTTGCACTCACAAAACACAGACAAACAAACAAATAATGCTCTACCCCACACATCTTCCACACCTCAACATACAAGTGAAAAATGTATGTGATTCAAAGCTGAACAACATTTCTTCAAATACTTGTGGTTGTCATGGATAATTTAATTTGTATTTTTCTGAAACACCTCAAGAATTAATGACATTTTTTTCTTCAGGAAAATGTTATTCTTTAAGGGGGAGGGGTGCAACAATTCCACCCCCCCACCCCCCCCCCCCCCCCACCCCCATCAATCCTCAACCTACGGATTGACATCTCTGGTCAAGTGATTATTTTCAATCAAAAAATTTGTAGGTGGTAACAAGGAGTCCTAATCCGTGTACTGAATTTTGAGACACAAACAAAGCATTTTGCGCTGAATCTTGCTTAGAACAAGGAAGCGTGACGTCTTCGCTAAAGGCCCCAGGATCAGGAACGCTTGTCATGGATGGCTGACATCAAACATAAGAAATCAACAACTCACCGGCCGAAATGGCTATCAGACCTCCGACACAGCAAACGTAAATCCATACTTGGGTGATATTCATGTTCTCACAAAGATCACAGCCACAGAAAAATCCCTGAATGCATACGCCAGCTAACTCGGTCAGACATGAAGCTTTCAGGTCAAGCAACAGGCAAACCGATCCGTGCTCTGTGCAGGTATATCTTGGGACGCTAGATTCATACAACCGCTGAGAGTAACTTGAGACTTTAACGTAGCCTTGTTGTTGAATGGTAGTGACGCTCGGTGCAGTAGCTAGCTAGCTCTCAGTCCGTCCCGGGCCGCGCGCTCCGGGCATGCAGCGCAGACGACGGGTGAAATTAGAATGAAATGTGAACTAATGTATGGAAGGCTATCCATGCCATAACTTGAATACTAGGTACATGCACAAGTCGTATGGTTCACAAAATACGCCAGATCGAGCTAGAAATGGCATTCATATTTTCAAAAGATACCAACATATCTTCATTAAACGTCATATTGATATCAACTTATCATAATTCAGGCCTACATTGATTTATGCTTTACCTTGCTTCGCACCAAAATAACGTTGTTATGTATTACGGAAACCGTTTGTTGCAAGTGTTTGTTTGTATTGGAAATAATCGGGTTTTTTATGCACCTGTCATTAGTATTTGTAACACTGATGATATTGGGAAATAATTCGTATAGCTTTGCGCTCATGCCGCCAGCCATGAATAATTCTTGTTCGGCGTTTATTTTGAACAGAATTATGGAGAAGTATGATAACTATTTTTGTCCACTACGATTTCCTTAATAAAACTTGATATTGTGTGGTTAAACGTATTGATGATGTCTCCTCGGATAAAGGTTTGTGGATGAAGTATTATCGCTGTGCTGAAAAAACCCCCCCCAAAACAAGGACGTATTATCAGCGATCCTCAAGAGTTTAATTCGCGATGCAATAAGCGATGGACACGAACCAAATAGGTCATTTATGAATGTATTGATAATAGTGGAATATCCATCCCGCTAGATGTCATATGGTCAGATAAATAGATACAAACCACACGTAGGCATTGGCAGATCGTGATGTCGGTTCTCTCGGGCTTGATGATCCGTGATGTGATATCTCACAACATGTGGGCGTGTCTTTGTCACGTTTTCAACCAATCGCGTTGCTCAAAAATGTACCATAGCGAATTATTTGGGCAGCAGGTCATCGGTTGAGAGAAAGGTAGATGTATTATATGTTACAAGTTATCTATCCATCCATCTATCTATCTATCTATCTATCTATCTATCTATATATCTTTCTATATGTCTGTCTTTCTATCTATCTATCTATCTGTCTTTCTATCTATCTATCTATCTATATGTCTGTCTATCTATCTATCTATCTATCTATATGTCTGTCTTTCTATATATCTATCTATCTGTCTTTCTATCTATCTATCTATCTATCTATCTTTCTATCTATCTATCTATCTATATGTCTGTCTATCTATCTATATATCTATCTATCTATCTGTCTTTCTATCTATCTTTCTATCTATCTATCTATCTATCTGTCTTTCTATCTATCTATCTATCTATCTATCTATCTATCTATCTGTCTTTCTATCTATCTATCTATCTATCTATCTATCTATCTGTCTTTCTATCTATCTATCTATCTATCTATATGTCTGTCTTTCTATCTATCTATCTATATGTCTGTCTTTCTTTCTATCTATCTATCTATCTATCTATCTATCTATCTATCTATCTATCTACCTACCTACCTACCTACCTACCTACCTATCTTTGTACCTATCCAGATATAATATTAAATATGTCAATATCTATCTATCGTTCTATCTTCACCAATAATTAATGTCTTCTTAAGGCCTACTTGTCTGCCCTGTGCTTTTTTTTTTCCTTTCCCTAACTTCTCTCGTCTGTTTCTACAATGAATGCACTAGGTGTTCAATTCGTTTCTTGTTCGTTCCTCTGTTATCACCCCTCCTTTCTAGATGACCAGCCCAAATATATCTTATTTAATTTTTTAGTAGTCCTACAACGTGTCTACCATTTACTAAGGTAATTTCCGTACCCGTTTCATGGCACATAATATGATGCTGTACATGGCCATTTCTGTGACTCCTTTATAGTCATATACTTGTTGAACACAATTCTGCACCATAAGAGAGCACAAAGATGACGCACTTGAAGAACTTCCTCTGGGATCCTTGGGGGACCCTCATCACGAACGGACATAACGAAAATGAAACCAAACACAAATAGACTTTTAAAAGTATTTATAGATAACGTTGATAGATTGGCGCTGAGGTTTGTTAAACTTGAATAAGAGAGCATTTACAATCAAGGAATATCTAATTTACATTTTTCCTCTCTAGAACGAAATCCGTAATATCTGTGATTTTGTTCACTATCACGGGCCAACAGAATCAACGAATAATGGTATACCGCCCGCTACGCCGACATACGTGTACATAGTAAGTTAGATTGAAAACACCAAAATACACGACAAAAGCGAGTCTAAAAGCGACAAAAGAACGAATTTGATTTCAAACTGATCTCATTTCCGTCTTCTGCAAGGCAGTTACTACTGCGTCCTTTAGTTCTGAAGATTATTACGAGCAATTTCAACTGAACTGCTGATGACGATAAAGGGCTATCCAAAATTAGATTGTGATAGTCCCACGCGTTGTTATTAATGCAGGAGACTGACTTGTTACTTCTTCACGATTATTGCGTTGGTGTCGCAGGTTTCGATTCAGTATTAGGATCTGGGACTTGGCCAAGCAGGGTCAGTGACGTGGATGTTAGGTAGTCAGTGCTTGTAGCAGTCATGGTTCGAGTGCTTGCCAGCGGTGACGTGGTAGCAGATGATGACCCACGAGCGCAGGCATCGTCACGACACCAATCACAACCAAGTCAGAGACAAATGGCAAGTAAAGCTAACAAACAAACTCAATCACTCCCTCACTCACTGATCACTCATTCTCACTCAGGTTAGTTACGTCTGGGTACGGGCAAGTGGCTCTTTGATTTGTGCAACAAGTCTTTTTTACCATATGCAAATAAGATGATCCTGGCAAGAACATTGGAAAGAGTTCAATTTTACTAGGCAGTAAAAGAGAATTGAGAAGAATGATGAAAACTATAATTTAATGTATTAACTGTTGGATCAATGTTGATCATAACAGAAATGATCTTACAAGTCTCCCATGAGTAAACTAGTGAACCCTCACAAGTACTGAATTTAACCACCCATCAAGAAGATAGATGGTTGTGTTTCTTTGTTTTGAAGTATCGATACACAATTTGTGTTGTCTGTTCCCTAGCAGTTTGATAGGTGTGGTATGCGATAATTGAAGGTATTTCATAGTTTTGTGTTTTATTACAGGGAAGGATCCGCCATGGGGATGACATGGCCCAGGGAGGCTATGGTGATGGAGGAGGAGGGGGAGCAGGAGGGGGTACCTCCATCTTCCAAGTCTTGAATCAGAAGCTCTTAGATGCCGGCATCCCCCGCTGGAACCTGGGAACAACGGTCATCGAGCCGATCGTCACCGTAGGCTTCCTGCTAGCCATGCTGCTGCTAGGAGTAAAGGGCTTGCTGCTGGGAGGGGTGCTGTTTGCCGCCGTGAAGTTCAGCGGTGGTGGTGGTGGTGGTGGTGGTACCGGGGGCCAGAACACTGGACGAAGAACTGGAGGGCCAGGGGGAAGGGACGGTTCAGGAGGGGGAAGGGTTCTTGGTGGCAGGTGATGAAGGTATAAACAAATATTCTACTGTAATTAATTAATGTATGAATGTTTAAAATGAACTATATCTAATTTGATCATTCCACCAGTGTATGGTATTGTGGGGTGCCTTCATAAAATTTTGTGTCCAGAAATACAACGTCTCAAAACACTGCTTTGCCGATGGTTGGACAGAAGAGCTTTTAAATATTTTGTTTGCATGTTTCGAGCTGTCCCTGATTGTCCTTGAGCATGATACAAAAGGGTACACACTTGTTTGTGACACAATTGTAACATGTTCAAGATCATTGCTACATTTGAATTTTCTATGCTGATTGTGACTAATCAGATTTGAAAACACAATTTGTGTGTTACAGAAGGTGTTTTTAACAAATTTGAAGATTACGACTCATGGTACGTTTCAAAAGAGAGTGTCTATGCAGAAAATGATCTCCTAATGGCAGTCATGAACCTGTGGCAAAGCATCCAACTTACAATCATGACGTTGAGAGTTCCTTTCAGATAGCCAGACAGACTTGAAATGCCCTGAGGGGAATCATTTAAAAATATCGTCCTAAATGCCCTTGACAATTGCAGTGAATTGGTCAGAAATGCTCCAAGGCAGGGTGGTCCCCAGTGTAGAAAACATGCGATGCAAACACCATGCGTCGGGTCCAGAAAGTGATTGTGAGCCACGCGTAAAATCACTGCACCATGCGTAAAATCAGTATCAGTCTTATTATTCTTATTGTTTTTGTTTTCTTTGAGCCACGCGTTCCGTAGTTGTGTACCACGCGTCCAGCACAGATGTCTGACAAAAAGTGATATTCTGCTTTTTTGAGCCATGCGTAAAAGATTTTCTGGTGACCACCCTGCTCCAAGGATGAAAAATTGCTTTTTTTTTCAGTACTAGACATTAAATTTGGAAACCTTTTTGTCTCGCCAGAACGAAGTTCGGTAGAGACCTAGTGATCACTTTTCCTGTTGGTCTGTAGGTCTGTTAGTCTGTTACAAACATAATAATTTTTTTCTTTAACTTGCTCTCATTTCTTTATTTCTGCATCATTTATGATCAAACTTGGTACAAGTGATCCTTGGATAATACCACATGTGTCATCATGAGAATGATGGGGTCAAAGGTCATTTAGGGGTCAAAAGGTCAAATGATATGAGGCAATGTGCATCATTTTTTCTCAAAGTTTTTGTTTGACTTGCTTTCATTTCTTTATTTCTGCATCAATTGTGATCACACTTGGTACAAATGATCCTTGGGTAATACCACATGTGTCTCTTCATGAGGCTGATGGGGTCAAACTAAGGTCATCTAGGGTTCAAAAGGTTTGAAAAAAATATTTGAAAAAAAAAACGCGAAATCAGGTGAGACTTGTGGTTCGCAAACAACCTTGTATGAATATGAAGCAACAGGCATATAAAAATCCACAATTACATGGCCATCATATTGTTTTTACATGGATAAGACATTTTCATAAGTCAAATTGCGATATGCCATGGTTTTTGAGAAATACTGGATGGAACTCCACTTTTTTGCTCATGCTATTATTTGCCTGATTTGAAAACGATAGGGATTTAGAGTTGTGGTATGTCACAAAAATTGCCCCAAACCTGTGGAATCACCCATTTACATCTTCTTCTGACCCGTTTGATATGCTTAATTGACTCGATAGTCTCATTACTGAATTGAACGGGTGTTGCTAAAAAGCAATATGAATATAATCATGTTGAATAGAATTAATTAGTTGTTTTTTATATGGAAGATTAGTGTTGGGTCACAATGTTAAAAATTTAATTGGTTTCTACAAGATTATATAAAGAAAAAAAGAAAACCTCCTCAGTTGATCATTCACATGTTAATGGACCATATGCCTGTGAGATGACTCTTTCATTTCATATTTCTTTCATAAATCAGAGCAAATCAACTGCACATTGTACACCGGTAATATGAATGTATATTCCAGTTTTAAAGTTCTTAATAAAGTGAATTGGCTGTTGAAGGAAATATATATTGGATATATTCCACATTCAAATCACTTCTCTCAATCTTGTGTTATATGCATGGGAGAAAATAACCTTCCCCTTCACCCTGACCAGATTTGACTCAAATTGTAATTAGTTAATTGTGGTCTGTTGGCTTATTTGGTAATCAGTGCCTTGCCTTAGAAAGAATTCCTGATTGATTTGAAACAATTGAAAGTCCAATCCCCTATTTCTAATGTATAGTTACGATTAATACAAATTGCAAATCTTTATAAGACAGGGCCCAATTTTGATATCACTGGATAAGTATGTGTAAAATGTTTGATAATTTTAGCAAAGATAATTTACCTTTGATATTTGCTGTCACTGACTGGGTCTCATTGTGGAGAAGGATGATGATATGCTGTCAAATACCGGTATGTCAAGTGTTTCATATTGAAACTCTTGATAAATTACAAAATGGTGTAATAAAATGTCATTGAAATGAAAGTATTCTGATGATGTAATGCATTCATGCTGTATGTATGTACAGTTGAGGCCAGAAGTTTACATACAGCCAGGAAATTCAAAGTTGACACTTGCCAAACATGGAAAAAAAAAATCATATCTGTGCGAGTCACTTCTCAACATAAACATTTCAGATTACACTTTTTTGTTCAGTGGTGACATATCATGAATAAAAAGGGAATATAAATCATAGATTTGACATTTATATGTTTCTAGGAAACAATGTTTGAAAATACAATAAAACACAATAGAATACATTTGGAACAAATATTACTTTTTTTCTTCAATGAAAATTCCACCTGAAATATAATCTAATCCCAATGGCATTCCAATCATGTGAAAGAGCTTAATACGCTCTTTCATTTGATACCAAATTCGTCATGGTAGTATTTATATTTCTGAAGATGTAGTACATTTTACGATGTTTGGCAAGCGAACAAATTTCACTGAAGTCTATGGGTGTAAGTAATCTTTTGGCCTCAACTGTAGATAGTAAATCAGAGTACAGTACTCACACATATACTTCTACCAGTATAAGAAGAATGTTGTATCTTATGTGTGCATGTTTTGAATGTGTGTATGTATGTGTTTGTGTGTGTGTGTTCGTGTGTGTGTGCGTGTACGTTATATCTATGTGTGTCTAGGTGTATGTGTGTGTGTCTAGGTGTGTCTAGGTGAGTATGTTAGAGTGGTGTGTGTGTGTGTATGTTTAAGTCTATGTATGTGTGTGTATGTGTATGTATGTGTGTCTAGGTGAGTGTGTGTGTTTGTGTGTGTGTTTGTGTGTGAGTGTGTATGTGTGTGTGTGTAGGGGTGGGGGTGGACTTACATGTTTTTGTGTGGGGTAGATTTATATGTTCAGGGGGGGGGGGGGGTATCAGAAAAGATTTCATTCTTATGTATTATGGAATTTCTTTATTATCATTACTATTATACATTTCTTTTAGCCTTATGATTATTACATGTATTCTATTTAAGAGGAATATAATTTATAAGTTGCATGTTCAGGTAGAATATGGCACATGCATAAATGTTGTATTTATATACAATTGGTACAGCATGCTTTCTTGTGTTTATCGAATCAATAGAAATATTACGTTTATTGATTTGTAATTCTATGTTATAAAGTGAAATTGTTTATTTCATTATGTGAATGAAATCAAATAAAGAATATGGAAAAAAAATGTGTGTGTGTGTGTGTATCGGAGAGCCAATCTCCATGCCATTTTAAAGGCAAACACCAGTTCACAAATAAGTTGCCCTCAATAGAAGTAGAGCAAACATAACTGAGGAAAATCAGACAACTTTTAGAGAAAGTTATTAGTGTTTGATAAATACAAACATTGCCATTTGGGGGGGAGAATTGCAACTCAGTCATTGGGCGGTGACTTCACAGGTGCTTTGTCCTGACCATCAGTTTGTGTTTGGGGTTGCGTTCTCCCAAGCATACATTCACATCACATCAAACGCATTACACAACACGTTACAACACAAACTACACGGGTTACTGTCAATATGTGCTTTTTTATTGCTGAACATAGCATGGACTAGCATGAATGGTATGATTAAAATGAGTCCTGTTATTCATGTATGTACACATTAATTTCAGATTCAATACACTACAAATCAACAGAATTGGAACATTCAAAGCAGATTAGTTATTTTATTAGTATTTTATTAATCTACTTTTTACTATCATTTACCATATATTCTTTCCTTTCTTTCCATTACTTTGTCATTGGTCCCTTCCTCACCAATGTGACCATGTGGTCATTAGACATTTTGTGTTCAGTTTTCTGGTTTGAGGAAAGGGAAGAAGCAATCTATACATTGTCACAAACAATTTTCTGAGTCTGGTTACGTTTATCTTCGCAAGCAAGAAAAGAAAATGGATTGTCTCGCAGTCATTGCTTGCAAGCAGTGGTATTCAATAGAGTCTGAAATATGACAAAGTGTGTAAAGAAAAGAATGAAAACAAAACACTTTCATGATCAGGTCAAACAACTTTGATTTTCAGTAATGTATCTTGCTATGGTGGATAAAAAGCACAAATGTTAAAATGTTAAAAGCATGTCAAGTTTCAAGGACTTGCACTTGGAAAAAAAGACCACAAAAATACAAAATGGATAAATCAGTATGTCTACAGTTATACTGAACAAACACACAATATGATGTTTCATCACTAAAGATGGATATATCATCACTTTACACTTCACACTGACAATGGATTTTGTTTTCTTTCAATTTAAAAACAATATAACGTACAATCATGAATACACGCATATGTACTTATAAAATACACGACATACTTTGAAGGAAAATACAAACAAAAAGGTGGGTGTAAAATAAGCAATATGACTGACAGAATTCCTTCCATACAATTGAGAATTATAGTTTACCATATCACATGCTCTGAAATGTAAAATAAAAATGAAACCAATATCAATGTTTCTGTCTGTACAAACTTATCGCCCAAGCTTAATGCTACAATCATAAATACAATACACTGTTCAACAGGGAATAGAACATACAACATAGCATACAATATAATTAGGGTATTTTGTTAGCTTACTGTTGGTTGATCTGTTCTCATTGCAAGGATGGAAATAACAGACGATAAATGCAACTGTTTGCTTCCAACATTTTGTTTTTTTGGATAGAATTATGAGATCTATGCTTGGCTAGATTTATAGAAATTTGAAGAAACTGATCAGGATGACCGAATCGCACATTATGCAGAATGCACAAAGCACACATAAATATTGGCTCATTAGGGCTGGGGATTTCCTGCAAGAAAAGCATTTCATCGCGATGTATTGACAAATTACAATCTCCATTACTTTACAAGAAATCCTGGACCCTGTGTGTGTTGCTATGGTAAAGAACTACAGTTATGAAGTCTTCGACTATATATATGTTTCCAGTAATTAACCAAGTTGTCCCAATACATGTACTAGTTCCAGGTAGGGGTTACACACACACTACACTTGTATCTTGAGAAAGATTAAGTATATAGTCTTCAAATACTGATAACAGGTGCATATATTGAACTAGTAGTGGTTTACCCTTGATAGTAGTTGGATATATAGAGATTATGTTCAAAGAATTGCACAATACCAATTCATTATAGTTACATTTTCTTGCGGTTTATATCACAAACCTATATATGATATGATATGATAGATACCATTAATTACATACCTGCATTAGAACAGTCTTCATTATTTCAGGGTATATTTTCTTATATGCCACCTATGTCTAATAAAATACACCTTGCGATTAATATAATTTCAAATATGTACTTTTCATACAGTGTATATTCTGCTCTATCAATATGTGAATATCCTGCTTTTATTTCTTATTTACATATCGACAATGGTCAGTCTTTATTAGACTGAAGAGAAGTTCATATATCTTACCAACGCCACAAATCAGTCAGATTCTTTGGCCACATTCTTTAATTCACGCAGCAACATAAATTAAGGAAAATGAAAAATAAAATTAGTATATTCATTTCTTCATACATGTTCATTTTATACAAATTATACACTATACACCATATTTCTCCTAAATCATAGTATCATAATCAAATGTTTAGTTTCACAACTTCATACACGTCAAGAAACAAACAAAATCCCATGTTCTTACATTGCATCATGTTACATATAGAAATATAGCTTGCAATACCCAGATCCACGGCATTCCACCTGGACCAGCAAAGAAACCGGTCAGCAAAAGCCGAGACACCAAGGGTCAAACAAGCACAACGTCATCAATTCAAACTAAATCGCTAATTCAAAGACTTCAATCAAATTGCAAGAATTGTAAATATCTTGTAAAGGAAAGACCAAACTTTTTTTGCACATGCCAACGTAAATGTATGAGTAAACAAACAGGTAGAGTAGAATGACTACTCTGATGCACAATGAACACACATCACATGACACAGGTTTAAAATCTTAACTTATCCAGGATCAAGCACTACAAATATGTGGTTGGGTAACAACTTTTGATATCAAGTATTAAAAATATTAATAACTGTTGCAAATTAATGAGCATAAATTGCTGCACAAGATGAATCCCTCTTTGTTGGTAGCGATATGTATCAGCTTTGTAATGCTTTTCCAAAGTGATATAAAGGTGAAATAATCTTCAAATTGGCAACATACTGGAAGGGCTTTTTGGCTCTTCAAATTGGCACAGTTATTGCTCTTCATTGTATTTGCTAATTTTTAAACATTTTACGATTTAACTTATTTAAAAAATAAGTGTTGCTAATTCAAACACGAAAAATAGAAGAAAATGTGAGTTCCATACAATTTGTTGTTATTATCAAAGTCCCAGAAATGAGATGAAAATAAAATTGTCTACCATCTTGATTCTTCCTTGTGAGTATTAACTTTATATGTTGACTCCTGGAGATTCAAAATCAATTATCTGAAATGCCTCGACTCTCTTAGTATCAGGGACAACCGTAAGTATCACATTCTGTAAAAGGCTGCAAACATTCAGGTAGAAATGAAATGAAACCATCAGACCTGGGTCCTGCACCACAAAGGCTGAGTTGCAATAAAGTTGCACACAATTACACAGATGAAATGTAACTCTCTGTATCACAAACTACAACTTCCAGCCAATGTTGTTTCTCCAATCAATCATGGCAGATAGAAATGATCCAATTTATTGCAACTCTTTGTGATATAGGGCCCAGGACTGTCCCATTTCTCCCTCTCTTCAATAACATCTGCATATTTTTTCTATAAAGTCTTATTTCTGGACAAAAAAAGTTACATAATCAATTTTAAAGTACTGATAATAATATGCATGCTCATCCCACAAACATGTTTCTCCTAGCATCATGTTATGCACTAGTATTTAGAAAGATTGGCAGTAGCCTTGTCTATAAAACAACGCATGCTCTTAGGTCTGTATCATACACCATATACCCAGTGCATTAAAACACAAGAACAACAGTACTAGACTTAAAGATGATTTTTCTTCTCTTTACAGTGGAAGACCTTGGACTGGTAATTGGCATGATAACGGCAGTACTACAGTGCACATCACAGAAGTTCAAGCTTCATGCAGAAAATGATATGTTTAGCAAAGATAACTATCAAGATGACTAGCAATCATTCAGAGAACTCTTTTTTGGTGATTAGATGTGGCAAAGTACAGAGAATGTGAGAGATAAAAGATGGCATGTTGTATAAGAAAGGAGAAATGTTCGTTAGTTATTTACTTTTGTGGATGTAAATTCCTACGCATCCAAGGAGATTTACTGCATTTCCGTATATCCTAAAAAAACTTGTAACATATCCAGGTAATATCAAAATATGCATTAGTACATTTGTGAAGAGAACAACAGCGCTATTTTATGAAATATACTTTCCTGTGATGATACTACATGAAACGTACTAAATAAAGTATGCCACAAATATGGTATCAGGATAGATGGGAACTGTGCTAAAACATACATACAGAATACTTGTTATTGTAAAGAGTGATGAGATATAATTATACTATCTAAATGTAGTTGATTAAATCCTTGTATGGTAGGTACTTCTAAATTTGTAACAATCATACAGTATTGTATATCTTAATGCAAGTCACAGTTATTTTGATATGAATAATCATGCCAACTCTTCCCTACTCTATAAAGCAGCGTGTTATTCAAATAATCACCACTGCAGCATCATGTCAAAGTATCCAGGAAATAGTACATTTGACCATGACGCTATTGCATATATACCGGTAGATAGACGGTAGTCACTGAATGAAGGTGCTAACTCCCAAACCAGTCACAAAATTGTCACCAGCTCAACAAGTGTAATGATAAACCTGCAATGTAATTCAAGGAATACGCAAAACACGGGAAGGTAACAAACGTTTGTCAATACCGGCAATTCTACTATGAAATAATCAAAATGGATTGAGAGAAGGTGTTATGTTCCATACTATGTAAAGGAAAGATGAGCTAGTGCATATAGTGATATTCAACGAAATGAATTCTCTCTTATACATTATGAAATATTTCATAAAAGACATTAATAGCTCTTTTGTCTTTCATGTGATTAAAAATACATTTATAGTGTGTAAAACTTTGTTTTCAAATATATACTTATATACAAAACATGAAGATTATTATGTAGTGACACGCAAAGGTATTTGTTGTATGTCATTAGGATACATATTACGTTAGGTGAATACTGCATAAATACTTGCTCCATTGCCATCCTCTCTATGCTGTGGTTTAGATGGAGCTAGAACTACCGACAGCATTACTCACACACTCCCGTGAATGGAGGGGGTCAATGTCTATCTCACTCTACATAATCATTTGCAAATGACTCTTGAAAACGTCTCATCTTGTATGATTAGAGTGAATGGGAGAATTCTTGTGTTGATAATGAGTTTGTTTCCTACGTAAGATACCACGACTCGTACGAGTATTGATTTTGCCGAAAACATCAATGTCTACCTTCATGCCATATTATTGAAGTAATATGTTAGTAAATGATACTTGCCACGAAATATACATGCATGTATGCTGCTAATTTGAATAGTGTAAGTGAGTTCATAATGCAAAACTACTGAATTTGTTTTTCTGTTTCAGATATATTTGTTCAGATAAATGTTTCTATAGATATATGCTTACATCTATGATTATGGGGCAATATGAGGTTTGCTTGCTGCAATTTAACTCATAAGCCAATGTCTTAATATTGTATTGAGTTTCACTTTCCTTTTAACCTTTCCATAACCAATAGTACTGGAGCTAGTACACATTCTGCTCCATGAAACTTGGGCCCAGTCATAAGAAGCATCTCCATCATGGTGATGTAGATGTTAGTACTGAAGATAGTACAGATTTGGCTCCATGAAACCTGGGCCCAGCCATCACCCCTAATTTCAACATGGTGATGTAGACGGTGCAACGATAATAGGCGTACCGTGCCCGTTTCCACTTGATGGTGTTTCTGCATCTCTGTTATCGGTCGGCGCTGGGTGTGAGCCGTTCCGCTGCGGGTCGGCCGCTGGCGTCACCGTGGTGATCGGGGATGGTGCAGGGACCGGGGCGGCAGGGCTCGTCGGGACTTGACCGATGGATGCGGTCAGCCGCTCCGGCTCCCTGGCACGGTCAGCAGGAGCCTTCTCCTTATCGTGCTCCCGCAGGAGCTTCTCCTCCTTGTCCCTCTGCTTACGAGGCTTCTTCTTCTTGAAGGCAGACTTGGAGCTGGGCGGCACAGGGTTGAAGTGCATCAGGCAGAAGATGAGGTCTGTGGATAGCAGTGCAAACTCGTAAGGAGGGTTGGTGATCGTGTACCGCTTGGATGACGGCGTGCTGGTCGATGCTGAACTGTCACGGAAGCGGTAGATGCCGAAGCACAGGATGCCGTAATTCTTGATGGCGTCTACAAACAGATCGCCATACATCCCTCCATTCTGTAGATAAAAAGACCACATCAATCCAAAGTAAACACATAGTTGGGATAAATAAGATAAAGCTTCAAGGTTGGTCAATAGTGTTGCAGAGTGGCTGAATTTCAGAGATCAATATTAACCTACTGTACATAAGCATAACAAGCATGATAGTGCCTTGAAAGCAAAACTAATGAAGATTAACAGACTGACACTGTTTCATCCAAGTTTTAGTAGATAAATGAAGGTGCACAATCACTTTCATTAACATTTGAATCAGAAAAACTGCTCAGCTATAACTAGCATAACAATCCAGGACTTTTGGTTGTATTTTTATCAAGAATAAACAGCATTATATAAAACTGGATAAATGATATGATTATTCTGATGAGTTTCTATCAAAACACCACAGTAGAAGAGGGACTTTACTGACCCCATACTGAGCGAAGGGTCCTTCAAACAGGGGCAGCTGGGTAGCCTTGCATCGGTCCCTGTTAGCCAGTAGCTCTAGGTTGTTATGGCCTGGTTTCATGCCTCCGCCCTCAGCTAGAATCTGCTCCAGCTCAGGCGTAGCCCCGCCAGTGATCAGTGTCCGGATCAGCGTCAGAGCGTTGTCATTGAAGTAGGTCTGCAGAGGGCGACAAACAAAGATAAACAGAAGGATGACATGACGGGTCTCAGTAGTAATTTGGTTGATCTCCTTGTTTCAGCTTCTCCACTAATACACATTAAGTGGCTTCAATGCCATCAAGATGATTACTGGCACATCAAGTTTGATTCAATTTTGGTCAAATATTTCTTGGCATGAGCCATTAACGGTGATACGTTAGGATTTTACCTTTTTGTCGTATTTCATGAATGTACTAAATTTGATGAAATTCAGTCAAACATATTTGAAGTTGAAACAGGCAGAAAAAAAGTAAATAATGGAGTAAAAGCAGTATAATGGGAACAATTCTGACTTTGGGCCACTTACAGCGCTCATGAGTGAGTCGAGCACACTGACAGCGAAGGCCGTGCCACAAGCGAAGGGCTGGGTCAGGTAGAGTTCTGTGTCTGGATCATCATCATCATCTTGGTCCAGGAACTGCACGTTGGAATCGTTCACTGGAAGAAAGGAAGAAAGCAACAAATTATTTTCCATTTCTTTCTTTTGATTATTGTAGGGATATCCTGAAAGCTATCAATTTAGTCTTCTTTTGTGCAATCCATCAATAAATGTTTCTACCAGGGCCATGTTGCAGATAGGATTTTTAATTACTGTAACTTACAATCAATTGTAGCTACCATTGCAACAGGTGCACCACTGAGAGCTCATTGGCTGTTGCCAGAGTAGTTACCATCGATGGTAAGTTACAATAATTAAAAACCTTTATGCAACATGGCCCTGAAATATTTATTAATCCATACACTTATCTCATCAAAATGTGCACCCACTTCTTTCACGTGTATCAGATACAAAGTAATTTCCAATCCGTCAACTCAAACTTTATTCATTGATCACTCCTTCTATCTGTACCATACATTAGTTCCTACCTCCAAACAACACCCAGCTCTTTACCATCCCATATATCTATCCATCTTGTTGTCAAACTTACCTAACTCTGTGATCATGGGCACATTGGCACCCACGGCAGAGCCCCTCCTGGTGACTTCATGGGGTCGGCTGTGCAGCGGTGATAGACTCATGGGCATGATACCTATGTAGATGGAGGTCACATGACAAAACAGTGATTAAAATTTGACTAGTAGACTCATAGTTCGCAGATACCCAACTTCACTTCATATAATTTACTTAATTTCATATAACTAATAGTGCACGCTACTGAAGTGCTCTATAACATATATGTAACCAAAAAAGTCACAATATCCCCTGGTCACTTAAACTTCAAGCTCAATTATAACTGCATTTGGGAAATTGTGAGTTTGATGGTGGCATGATTATTACAGTGAACATCAGAGCATGCACTTTACAAATGATGCGAATACTAATAAAGAGATTGTCGGCACATGCAAAAATGTAACAAATACATGTACAGATACTTTTTATAAATATTTGTAATAAATATAAACTTTTCTTTTCATTAACATATCATAATTAAACCTGATTATATTGTATAATAAATATCACTGGGGCATTCTACCAATATATATATATCATTTCCATAGCAATACATATCCAGGAATAACAAATATATCTTGTTGATAAATAGTTTTGCCAATTGCGTACATTAACAGAAACTGTCTATTACCCTAACATCACTCTTAATAAGAGGTATATTTATGCATTGTTCTACTCTACATGTACTTGAATTTCTCAAAAAGTAGCACTAGATTCATCTCTTTGTCTTGTGACATAAATATTTCTAAAGACAACTAATAGTTCTATATCATTTGAAATATATCTGGTGCAATTTTTTTTTCTAGGAGGAACTATCCTCGTGGCAATTCAATTAACACTTGTGCAATCGAGTTTACTGCAGAGTTATAGTGCATTGATAATACTTGTACTAACTTGTACTAGATTTTACTAAGCACTTGAATACTAATTTACAGTAAGTAAAGTGCATTTGTGAAAAAATAGACTTCTCATCATTAAATCTACAATATGTTATTGCACAAATAATACAACTGGAATCGGGGACAAAAACATGAATGATGACTTTAAAAAATGGTAATTTTTACAATCTGTTATCGAACCATAATGCATGCTCCGTGCAATCATTCAAATCAATACACAATGTACATTTCTGACACAAGGAGAAGCCAAAGAGAATCTGAGGAACCAAACATGAAAAAAGTGAATATGAGGCCAAAATGAGAGTAGAGTCTATTACTCTTTTTTATTTTTCTACTAGCAGATTTTCAGAGTTGCACCCTAAAGATGATTTCTGCAAGCAAGATGAGATGAAAACAGCAAAACATGAAATTGCATTGAGTTTAAATATCTTGTTTGCATTTCTCTGATGGCTTCTGAACATTGTCAGATTCTCTATAGCTTCAAATATAGGTATCACCATGGTAAACTGACAATAACATCACAACAATGACAATGATGTCATGATGATGACAAGAATGACAACGAGAATGACAACAAGAATGACGGGTGTGGTATTAGGAAGTGGTTGGTGAAATTTTAAGAAAAAAAAAACACATTTGTGTTGATCTACAACTAAACAATTTTCTTATTGAAATGCATCAAACGCAGTGAGATAATAAAGAGGATCAAAGTGATCAATATATCTATCTCAACAAAGCAAACTTCAGTCCCTCAAATCTGTTTGCTATGATTCAGCACAACCTGATTACTTATTCTAAAATGGACATGGCATGGAACGTCATTTCTAAAGATCCAAAAGATTGGAGGAACGAAACAGAGCAGACTGCGAAGAAGAAAAACAAGAAGAGAGAAAAAAAAGGAAGTGATGAAGAGGAGGAAAAGAAGAAGTAGGTGAAGAGGGAGGAGGTGAGAGAAGAGAGGAAGAAAAAGAAGAGGAAGGAGGAGAAGAAACACATAGAATGAAGCAGAGAGAAGAAAAAAAAGAAATTTGAAAAAAAGGAGAACAATGAAAAAGAAGAGGCCATGAAATTATAGGAAAAGAAAAAATAGAAAAATTAAGAAAAGAGGAGGAGGGTATAAGTGAGAAGCTGATAAAGTAGTACTGAAAGCCTTTGATATATTTTTGTACTTCACTTAAATCAGAACTTAATTGTTACTTAAATTTTGAGAGCTTTACTAAAATCACATATTTGTTGAACTACACAACACCTTTTCTCTTACCGCAGCAGCCTGAACTCCTTTTCTCTCTTGAAGAACTTACCCAATCTCCGCTCAAGCTCCTTCCTTTTTTTTTCAAAATCAATTTCTACTTGCCAAGCTCCACTGCTGTTTGAGCATCTCTCTGAGCCTTTGATACTGTGCAGCGAAGTTCATTTTGTGATCCTAACCACATGAACATTTGAAGTTAGTCATGAGCTACTCTATAGAAAGAATTTGTATTAATAAAGCATGCCATTCAATATGCAATTAGTACATTTCCTAATTCTATGAGCTACGAATTTGAACTTTAAAAATGTGCTCTAACTTAAAAGTGTATGCGTTGTGATATTCATTGGTCAAATGTAGCGTTGAATCTTTATACAAATAAATCTTCTATGATAATTGCTGTTGAGATGACTGTCATCCGAGATCTTTTTGATAAATAATCTATTGAAATATGAGATTCAACAACAGGTCTGTACACCTGAATATCATAGATTAAAACATCTACCAATTCTCACAGAATGATAATTCGTTGGCATTTTCTTTGATACCTTTAAATAAGTATTGCTGACTTGACATTGCAAAGTGTTCCAAAAACAATTTTCAGAGCAATTTTTCTCCCCTCTCCAAGGAAATAAAACAATTAATTTCCTAAAAACTTACCCCCTGACCCATGCAATACCCATTGACATAAACTGACACATATCACAGCAGCTATTAATGTCAACATCAATTCACACATTGCTTCCTCATGTAAGTAACGGTAAACAGAACATCAAACCAGGGACCAAGAGAGTTCTCATCAAGCACTTCTTTAAATGTGAGTAGACTTGTTGGGATGGAGTGACTGATTTTAATGAGATGAATTACATAATTGATAGAAATGAAATCATTACGCTGATTTAAAACACATTGAATGGACGGATTGATTTGGAGAATGCATGTGAAGGGAAATAGGAACAATTGTTGACAAATGGGATATGACTGGGAAATTTGGACTTTTGCATGTAATTCTTGTGTTTTTTTTTTAAATGATACTTAAGCAAAAAAATAAAAGTGTAACAAAGGATTTTAGTGTTTTTCATTGCTACCAGTAAAGTAAAATTAATCACTTCACAGAGGTTTCAAAAGCTTATTTACAAGGCTTAGGTAACTTCAAAATATCATTGCAATATTGAAAAATAGGAACTTTGCTATTTGTTTAAAATTATATGTTTATTATTGTAAAACTCTCCTGGCAGATTTGTAAGACGTGACTACAATTACATCATACTTCCATTTTTTTAGCAAAATAAAACTGCAATTTCTGCATGGTCTTTAGTATGTATGATGGTAATTTTCACAAAAACAACTCAACGGATGGGGATTGAACCACAACCAACACACCCTGAATATCTCTGGCACCACCACTATCCACATAACCATCCTCATCATCCTCCTCATCATCGTCATCATCGCCATTGTCGTTGACGTCCTTGTCGTCTTTCCCGATGGCTGAGAGGAGTGCGTTGTTGTTCCAACCTTGCACGCCTGACTTGGTGAGGCCGACCGAGTCATCAAACGTCATGGCCTTGATGTTGAGCGAGGCTAGGATGGTCTCCTTGTCCTGTAGACTCTGGTCATCCAGGCTGTTTCTGCTGGCTGATAGGATCACGCACATGTCACACTGGTTCACGTTGACAGCCCTCAGGTCAGCCCGACTTAGCGGTGAGCCCTGCAGATAGGATGCAAAGTCATCATGTTGATTAGTAACAATAATGATACAAGCATTATATGAATGTGCTATTTCTCCAGGCTGTTCATGCTAGCAGACAGGATCACACACATTTCACAGTGGTTCATACTGACAGCCCTGAGGTCTACCTGACTTAGTGGCAAGCCTTGCAAGTGGTATCAACTTGAATTAAATGTTGTCTTGTCCTTTCATGGACATTCACTTTGCTTACAAAATAGAATACACAATGGAATAACAAAAAAACCCCAAGATTTCATTGCAACATACAGACATCACAAGTGCTGCAGTGTCATATTTCATATTGTATTGAATACGACTGAATTGTCCTTTATCTTTCTTCCCTACTCACGTTCAGGACATAGACGCTGGGGAAGTTCTTGAGTGTATCCCACTCCCTCTTGATGTAGTCCAGGCTGCCAAGAAGCACAATCTTCTTCAGCTCCTCAAAGTGGAAGTTGCTGGCCCGTAGCGGCATGACAAAGTTGCGCAGCCCAATGATCGGAGAGACCTTGTCCCCAAACAGGCAGCACACCACGTGGGACGTCAGAGCCACGTTGTGAGCCTGCTTCCGATCCTAGGACATCAAGCAAGAAAAATAAACTATTGCATAATCTGGTAAACACATTACAAGTAAGCTCAGGGTGATTCAGCCCCTGCAATACCAAAAGGAGCCCTCGTGAGTAACAAAAGCGCCCCTTTGAAAAATATTAAATTCTCAATAGGGTATAAAGCATTAAATTGTTTAGGGTGACAGTGTCATGACTGCAGGCTTGAAAATTATCCCCCACACATGAGAGCAATCCCCCCCCCATAGCATAAATCCTTTAGTGCAAGATCTACTAAGGGTATTAGCTTAGACTGGGGTAAAACAAGGTTGTCCTGTTAGTCTTGTAAAATCTGCTGATGCTCGAACAAGCCCCCAAAGTTGCGGGCTAGCGACAGAAACACTGATTTATCAGTGGTGAAGTGTGATGAAAGAGAATTGAAAATCACCCTTCTGGCAAACAAACTGCAAAAAGGTTAGGCCTTATGTCAAGCTTAGGTGTAGGAGTAGGTTTAGGGCGAGAGATTGGTTTAGAACGAGGTTTAAATTTCTGTTTAGGACTAGGATTATGGCTTAAAGGGGACATACTGTACTGGGAAGGCAAAAAAGCCTCCAAAATATATTTGTTAGCAATCTTCTTGCCAATGGTCTTAAATTCATGTATAGACCATTGTTGAAGCTTGCTGAAAGTTATTTGCCCTAAAATGATCTACATTTGGAGTAATGAGTGATTAAATCACAAATCCTAAAAATGTTCGGCCCGAACATTTTGAGGATCTAATCATTAGTCATTAATTACTCCATATGTGGATCATTTGAGGGCAAATAACTTTCAGCAAGCCTCTAAAATGGTCTATACATGAATTTAAGACCATCGGCAAGAAGATTGCTTACTATTATATTTTGAAGGCTTTTTGGCCTTCCCAGTACAGTATATGCCCTTTAAGTAAAAATCTTCCATATGACCCTGATAGACTTATAATCTATGGTTAGGGTAAGGAACAGACAGGAAGATAAACAGACAGATGGACAGACAGACAGACAGACGGATAGACAGGACTCATCTGCTTACCAGTAATGCCTCCTCCAGAGACTTGTCTGGGCTCCAGTGGAACATGCCGGTGCAGTCAAACTCAATGACATCCTCGATCTCTGGAAGACTGGCCGCAGCGGTCTCACGTCGCCGCTGGTGGGGGCCAACCCTGCAGGTCAAAGGTCAAAGATTACAGGTCACACACCACACCTTAAAAGCATGCATTACTCTGTGAATACTCACTACGGGGGGATCAAAGACAAAATCTTTTAAAAAATCTAACGAGTGAAAATACAATGTCATATTTTTATTTGGATTAAAACATATTTGCTATTTCTACTAAAAGGTCTTTTGATACTCCTGATCTTTTGCAAGAGGCATCTCTTCTACCAAAACTAATAAAATAAACAAACATTAAAAAGGAAAATTAAGATCATAAATGTTTTAATGGAAACCTCTAAAAATCATATATGTGACCTGTCTGTGCTAATGAATCATGACTTTATTTCTTATGCAAAATAAACTGAAATGGGCCAGTCTTACTCCTTCCTTTTCTTTTCTTTTTTTTTTTTTTTAGAAAAGAGAATGGAAATCATTTAGAAATTGAAATTAAATACAATTTCCCTCATGGTGTGGCTTAGAAACATGTATTTCTTAAATTTCTCATTCAGAGTTAAACTTCCCATATTTAAGATTTTTATGGATTTCTCCAAATTCTATCTGCTATTTAAGGTCTATTCAAAATAAAAAAGTTTCACAAATAGCATTTCTTTAACTTGTCATAGCCACTTTCACAAAATATCATGCATAAAAAATTTCTGATATTTCTTAAATTGTCACTGGGTGTGAATGACAGTACAGGTAAAACTTCAAGCAATGTCAAATATGTTGGGTTTGAAAGTAACTCAATGAATGTCAAAAAGGGAAAAACAAGATGTAGGTAGGAGGATGACGTGAAGCTTGAACATCCAAACCAACAAACTATATTTTTCACACCACACCAATGATGGAGTATAAAATCACTCGGGGAGTTTTGATTCCTTCTAAAAAATGAATGGGAATTAAAAAAAAAAGGAGATGAAACTCCAGCCATTTTCTCAAGAAAAACTGGCTTTAATAAATGGAAGTATACTGCAATGGTAGGCCAGGTTAAACTTAGACACAAAGAAGATATCTGATGAATGATAACGTTATGCTAGCAGAAAGATTAGCTTTGACCCACAAATATGTTAACAAGTTCTACAGTTCTACACTTTGCAGAAGAGAATTCATTAGTTTCAAAATAAATGTTAAACTTAATAATGCAATTTGTAATTTGTTTTAGACATCTTATATCAACCAGGCTTAAGAGATTAAATAAATATAAATGTTGTGAGATAATTAAAACAGAAGATTATTTAATCCAGAAATCAATAAACAATGGAGATAACCGTTTAAACAGCAATGAATTGATACAATTGAACACAACAGAATGGAATGAAACCCAGTGTTAAAATATCAGAATCGGTTGTATAAAATTGTAACAAATGTTAGAGAACTCCAAATACTGACCAGGAGATCTATAGGCCTGAACAGAAGAACTTACTGCAACAGCATTACCAGTAATTACAACAACTTTGCACATGTTAAATGTAGGAAATATATAAAAAAATATTGCACAAGTAAATGAATACATGAAAAAATATCAAACAAATTAAATTCTGAGTTACTTGCCCACTCTTGTGCATTGCTATTTATTGCAGGAAAAAACAAAATTACATTTCATACAATTGACCTCATTATTTAACACCTTTAAGAAAAAAAAAGCGACATCAATTTGTGCGCCAGGCTCGAGCTGAAGTTTTATTGTGCACTGAACCTTCAAGCAGAGTAGACTATCAGAACCATTCCTGTGTCATCTTCTAGACTGTCAGAACCATTCCTGTGTCATCTTCTATCAATTTCTTTATGCACACAAACAGACTTTAACTGTGAACTTTTAAACATGCTTTCTCAGGTATTGTTTTGGATTTAAGATCACTCAAATCGGGTAGATCATAAATGTGGTTACAGTTCATAAGAATGTGTGATTCAGAGTGCACTTAAAACAACTTCAGCGTACAAATGATGAATATAGTCAGGAGACGTTTGTTTGAAAATGACAGCGGCTTTGAAAGTCTACATTTTGCTTGACTGTTCTGTCTACTCTATGGTGGAATGGATGCAAACTAGGGGCAAACATGGACAAAGTTTTTTTTTTCACGAAGTGGGTCAGGTGATCACGAGGGCGACAAATGTGTGGTGGAACACTTGGTGGCGTGTGTGCGTTCTGTAGCGAAATAAATGTCATGTGACACTTACCTAAGGGGTTAATAACCAGGTATATGGCCAGGGTACGGGAGAGGGGTGTGGGGAGGGGGGTGGTGGGGGCGAGTTTAGGGGGGACGAGGGGAGGGAAGGAGGGGGGTGGGGGAAACAGAGGTAAAATAAAACACAAGCTGGTTAATATGTCGTTGTGCGGTCACTGCATGAAAACAAAATGGTCAAAACTGGCTACTACTCCGAAAGGGGGGAAAGGAAACGGCGAGGGAGAAAACTGTTATCAAATGAACCATGAAAGCCAAAAAGATGCTACTGAGAAGGGTTAGAAGGGTCAACGGATGCAGGAGGTGGAGGAGAACCATCACCATGGCAACGGAGCTACGGCCTGTAGGGGCAAAAGAGAGATGCGCACAGGAGGCTATTGTAGTATGTGGAACAGGCTCTACCACTCAAGTCAGACAGGGGACACTGCTGCTACCAATCATAGGCAATGGATAGAAGTGAGGAAGATTACAGGACTCTTAATCAATGCAGAAGGACTCTATCATCATGACATCCCAATCTCGTTTCATTTCAACTGTAACCATTTGATATGATTTCTTCATATATCCTGATGCCAATCTCGTTTAATTTCAAATGTAACCATTTGATAGGATTTCTTCATATATCCTGAAATCAGATGAGAAAGGATACTGTGGTTACGACAGAGTGGTTCAGTCTTGACCCGTTCTGCCATCATCACATTCCATTTCATTCTATTTTAACAACTGTATCAGTTTGAGATGATCTTAAAATCAAACGAGAATTGGAACCATAGTAACAACAGAGTGCTTCTGGGATGAATACAGGTACCGTAATCTTCACCACTGCTATCCACTGCCCTTTAAGAATGAGGTGATTTTTGTTTTCATTTCCAGTGACATCATGCACAGTCTGGTTGTTAGTTATTCTGTGACACTGCAAATTATTATTAATGTTATTCATAATTGTATTTATTTTCACATTTTCTTGTTAGCTTACCTACTGTTTAGTGTTAGGTAACATTCTGTTAACACTGCACAACACACAGTTTTGAAAGAGTATCGTTAGTGCCCTGAAATTGTCAATCATTATGACATAATCTCCCTATCTTAATAACGTTTAAAAAACATAGACATCAAAGACAACTTGTTCAATGCAAATTTGATAACAATTTCACAGATTCCATACACACACTTAGATCATTGAGGCTGTTTCATATTCATGGTTTTCACTTAACTTTCAAAATTCATCCATTTCCTTTCTTCAATCTGTTCCAAACCTCTTATAAATGACAAAGAACCTGTAACGTGTTGTGGCAATAATTCTAACATATAATTTCAAACTACATTCCACAGTATGTCAACTATCAGTTTCATTTCAAAGACGTGTCAATGATAAATAAATAAGTTTGAAAAAAAACCCCTAAAAGAATAAAACACAAAAAAATGTATAATAAATAAAAAGTAATAAACAATAAAACAATTGAACTAATATATGCTAGTACCTTTTGTTATAGATTATAGATTTCCAGAAAAAAATAGAATAAAGACAGATGCACATAGATCTAATATATAAATAAATAAATAAATTAATAAATACATAAATAAATAAGTTGTTAGAGTCACACTGCTGTATGCTTCTACCTAAAAGATATCTGAGAGAGAGATGTCACGGCGTAGATACGTTCGTGTGTGTGTCACAAAGTTCTACCTAAACGTGTGCATGAGGTGAAGGGAATGAAATGAGAATGGTACCCATTGCAGGAAACTCTTAGATCAATCATAAGTCGCTGAGGTCGATCAGAAGTTATGAAGATCATTAGTCAGAAGCAATAATCGTTGGTGAATTGTGATATCAGACCTCCATCATTTGAGTATATTTTCACATCATTTTGAATATTAGTAGAGGTGATATTATTGTAAATTTTGATGTGGGTCAGGTTGCATAAAGCTGTACAATTATGTCAACTTCCAATCAATGGTTAGTTGCATATAAATAGCCAATGAATGTGGAGTATTGCATCTGTTGTCATGGTGGTAACCTAGTTACAATAAGATTCCTGCAATGGGTCCCATATATACTGCACAGAGGAGAACTAGCACAAGTAATATATGGTAGGGGCACGATTTATGTATGGGGGGAGGGGGCACCAAGTGCGTAGCAGTCGGCAGGGGGTCTTTCTACCAAGAACAGAAGAAGAGGCGCTCCTTTGTAATAGTCAAAACTAGTTCAACAGAGAGGTAGAGGAAGGAGAGAAAGGACAGATGGAGTAAAAAAAAAACAGATGGATACGAAACAAGAATTTAGAAAAGAGATGAGGAAGAATAAGAAGAAAGAATATGGAGGTAGTAGACTTCAGAAAGATATAAATTTGTGGTACAAGAGTGAAAGAACAAATCTATGAAGGAAGATAGGAGGGAAGAACAGATGCAAACAGAATCTGAAGAGAAAAGTTTTCCCCGTACAAACATAAACAACTATTCACTTACTAGCGATAGAAGACTTTACCTTACAAACAGATTCAAACTCTTTTTCAATGAGTTTTTACCGCAACTTCCCCAAATCAGGTAAAACATGGCAAATCCCTTTTGCAAACCCAAATTATAAGTTTGCACAAATACAACAGAATATAGAACAAAACTGCTGTTTAAAAGAATCCCCTCTGAACATAGGAACTGAAAACTAAGTTTTGAGTGGAATCATACACTTTTAGATTTAATATCAAATAATTAAAATACGGTATTTCATCATAACACTCAAATACATGTAGACTTATGTACTGATTAACATGATTTTGAACACTGCCGTCTAAATGGTTCTATCAGACTACTCTTTGTAAGTAGCATGTTTTCTTACAAACTTTGTGATAAGATGTGACAAATAAAAAATATGGCGATAAATATCATTGTTTAGTCTATTCTTTTTTAAATATTCGACCAAAATGAGCCATAAACTTAAATCAACAAAGAGATTTAGTTTTGTATGCATGACTTGAATTCTGTCACTGTTTATACTTCACAAAGTGGACCTATATCTTGTTGTTTACGCAGTCTTTGATTTAATTCAATTAAATCGTGAAAGTTTGGTCATGTCTGCAAAAAAGATGCAACTCCTTTAAAGAACATTTTAGAATATCTCTGCACCTGATCAATTTGTAAAAAAATCAACAACAAAATAAAAAAAGTGTGAGTAATAAAGTTAAGAAATTTTCCTTTGAAAACATTAGTTTTGAAAGAAGAATAACACTTCTTCTTCATACCCTAGATTAAATGTGAATAAAAGTTGATTAAGTAACACAATACAAATATTAGGTTTGGAGAAGAGTAAAGCCATTTCAACCCCATATGATTTAGAAATATGTATTGAAAATTTGTTATATTAGTTTTCTCTTCTTCCACATGGTAACCCACATGTATGTGTGCACATGTTATTTAATTGTACAGTTAATAAATGATTTGTAGTAAAGTGTACCAGAAACAAACCCAGCTCAATTAGTAATAAAGCTCCCAAATCGATCTTGAGAAGGGGGAAAGAGAGAAAACCTGACGCAGAACCAAGAGATGACAAAAGGAAAAGGCAGAGATTGAGAGAGAATGAGTCAAAAACAGAATTGGAAAGGATAAACATGAGAAGAAAAGCTGAGGACAGTGGAAGAAGTGAGCCCTTTAAGAAAGAAAATTAGGAGATGAGGGAGAAAATATGGTGAAGGCAAAGAAATAGAACTGAAAGAAGGAACAAGGAGAGGGCGATAAAGGAAAATAGAACGTGGAAGAGAAGCAATAGGAAAAAAGAGACGACCAAAGATGAAATTTCATAAAGCTTTAAAGAAAGAAATATAACGAAATAGAAGAAGTAGTGGAAGGAGAAGAAGACAAGAAGAGAAACAAGATGAAGATGAAGAGTATAAGAGGCCAGAAGTATGAAGGGAAGTAAAGGGTAAAGAGGAGAAAGAAAAGAAGAAGAGGAGAAAAAAAAGGAGCACAAGGAAGAGAGAGAAGAAGACTATGCAAACATTGAACAGGAACTAAATGTAAGGCGATGTTAGTGATCACATGGGTAGGCACCCACCAATGCTGAATGAGTCGTTTGGTCCGGTCTAAGTTGCCATTGGCGTATTTCAGCTTAAGAACGAGCTGGCCCAGCGACCCAACGCTAGGGCGGGGGCAACCTCCAGTCCTGAGGCAACACGGGGAGTGGTAGGTGAAGGACACAAAAAGGAGGAAGACAACAGACACACACATACAAGAGTGTGGCCCAAAAAAGAACGCATGAGAAATGGAGTGAAATGAAACATGAAGTCAATTAATCAATGACCTCTCTTGTGTAGCAAGAATGATAAAAAATAAAATAAATGTAAATAAAATGTCATCTTTTCTTCAGGTGCTTCAGAAAAGCTGAAAACATAACGGTGAAGAAAACTCTTACATATGAGCACAACATAAAAATGACTGATACGGACAGAAAAGTACATTTCCCCCGTTGGAGTGATGTTATACCCCACATAGTGTAAGTTAAACAGATCAAAGTGAAATCAATGTAGTAAATATTACACTTCTATGAAACAATGTATGGCCTTGAAATTAAAACAGTTATATAAATTCTCACAAATTTGTTACTTTCTCAATGGAATTATGTTACAAGGATGATATTAACATGTAACACGTGTATTTCACTGACTTTCATTACAAAAACAAGTACTCAGGTTTTGCTATTATACAGACTTATCAACCATAGTAATTGTACTTTTTATATAATACTTTATATGAAACAAGATCATCTCTAAGTGCTTTAAATTAACAGATACATCATCTATACTTGCTTGCTCCAATATCTGTACTGTACTTTTCCACTATTCTATTACTTCTACTACTACTACTACTACTACTACTACTACTACTACTACTACTACTACTACTACTCCGACCATGTACTTGTACCACTATTTGTCCCTTACTTACACTTCTATTATTTTTACCCCTACCACTAAAATGGTTTTACTACCTAATCTATATATCTCTTTTACTACCTGTTACAAACTTTTCCTTTCTTGATCACCATTCACAACTTCACCACATAGTCATTCTAAGCATATAGCCTTTGCAACATCTGTTTTACATTACTTTAATTCTTTGAAAGTGAGTCAGCTTCATATCTAGATTTACATGCAAGTGATCAGATCTATGGTACTATAGATACATGTATTAACCATGTGTGGTGTAATGTGTACACAGACGGCAAGCCCAATTTACTAAACCCATACACAAAAAGCCCCAAATACTTTATATAAAGTACATTTGACCATCTATGTGCCAACATCCAGCTCTCTTTTTGTTTTACTAATATCTTTGAACACTATACTTCCAAAATACAAGTTTTTATTACACACTATGCTTCATATACATTTTCAACTCAATCCATCGCCATTTGTATTCATACATCAAATGTGCCACGGGTGTAATATTCATTACAATGACTGCTCACGTACAGACCACATGTTATTTTTGTAACCTATCTGCAATTCTGCATTAAAGAGTTGAGTCCAATGTTTTGCAGTCAAACCTGTCTATAATAACCACCGAATGGAACACATCTTTTTACAGTTACAATTGCATGAAAACTGGTCTGAAAGGATTCCACTGTAGTCGTCAAAATAGACAGGCAGTCTTTCTTGACGGTTATCCTAGACATGTCTGACTGCATTAACATCTTTATTTGTATGTCTGTGAATAAATGTACACTATTTACAAGGGATTTTTTACACTAACTTTACCAACTACGGCTAGAAGGCTAACCAGCTAACTTCCCACAATTGAAAAGGCCTATTCAGTGACAAGTGTCACAACTATTTCAAAGTAACTATGTCTATGATAAAAAAAAGGATCGGGAGGAAAGGAATAAGAAAAGACATGCAACCTTGCATCCATGAATAGAGAATAGTTTTAGAGAACCATGACTGTGACTGTGGACTGTGACATGAAATCACATCCAGGTGGACATGACACAATCGCGTATGCATCATATTGCTAAGAGCAGCTGCTAGTCATAAGTGCCATTCTCATTGGGCTTTAAAAAATCGCAAAGTTAGAAAAATCGCGAAGTTAGGGGACCGGGACAATAGGACCATTCGGCTTTTGGTACGGTTGCTAGGCAACTTTCACCCTAACTTCGCATTTTTTCTAACTTCGCGATTTTTCTAACTTCGCGATTTTTTAAGCCCAATGAGAATGGCACTATAATCACAGTTGTGGCAATCTAAACCTCTCTAATATTAGAATGTCAACCTGATAAACCACATGCTGTAAGTTCCACAACCACTCTGATTATGAAACCATTCAAGCTAACATTGAGGAAGATCACTCAAGCCTCACCATTCAACATGCTCACCCAAGGAATGTTAAGTATTGGTTTCAGAGGAGGAGGAAAACTAGACACTAAACACAACATTTCTGTATGAGAATACCACCACATATTCTCTTCGTTTGGGAGAAGTTACCTCTGAAAATGTTCATGATGGGGAGCTTTTTTTCAGATTTTTTTTCATATTTTATACATATTACTTTTCAAATGTGACCCTCACATTTTTATATTTACCCAAAATGCAAAGGAGCAGTTTGTGTCTCAAGACAAGCGTTACACGATGTCTTATTTGTCTACGCACAAGCCCATTGTGTGACAGTGATTCTAACGCACAAGACCCACACAAAGACTCACAAAACCTTGGGGAAACTAATATATCGGTTTTCATTTTCCTGAAAAAGGGGAAAGAATGGTAAAACCACTTTCTAATAATAATGTTTTTACTGTGATTGCCAATTTTCAGTGCAGATTATGTAAAAGATTTATGCAATAACAATTTGTGTCACAACATAAATACAAGATTTCACTTGAAAGCACAGACGATACAACATTTGTGCTAAACTGTGCAGACTGGTTTTAATAACTGACACAAATACGTTCATGACAAAATGTTTGAAGGAACGATCTCGACATATTCACCTTAAATTTCAATAACTTTCCTTGAGTTTTAAAACATATATTTCACAGTGGTAGTGGGTGGGGGAGTGGGGGGAAATGGCCTGTTTTTGTAAAGGAATTCAACTAGAGCCCATGTTGACTATGTGGCACAATTTACACATCTGTGTTTTAAAAACAGGCATAAATATTTAGAAGTTTCCTTTATTTTGGAGGGCATCCATGTTTCAAAAGTTTGAGGATGATTTTGGTCTCCTGAGGCCTATTCTCCTAGATGAGGTCTTCATTCACTTTGCTTATCAGTGACATGCAGCACATTTCACATGGATGTGCTATAGTATTGGTGCATTTGACAATTATCTTTAAGTGGCAGCGGTGGGACTCATGTTTATCTTGAAAAATATCTGTAAAATAACAAACTAAAGAAGTTGGTGTGGGCTGTGTGCAGCACTGCTTTCACAATGGAGTTTGAAGTGGACTCCTTTTATTAAATATTTAGTTTCTAATTCACATAGTGCCCTACTATTGAAGATTACTTGGTGTTGGCAGCAGGATAGTTCACACGCAACGGTTTCCAACATCTGGCAAAACTATGATACACATCTTTGGTGGTTAACACTGATATATAAAGATCAGAGGCCTACCGGGTGTTTTTATGGAAGATATTGGACTTGAAATAATTTTTTCTGGCAACAGTAGGTACATGTATCTCAAACCTCACTGGAGGAATTCGCTCATATTCAAAGTTTTCATTGTTGACTAACATTTTTTAAGCTGAGTGAGCTGATCTTGGCTGACATGTTTTGAAGGTGACACAAATTTTCAGAAATAAATGAGAAAGTTCATCCTTACGAGTGAAGGAATCAACAAATGACTTGCCATACAAAGATTTCTTCTACACAAAAGTTTACAGTCTTTTTAATGTCAGATAGTTATTACCAAAAGAACAAGAAGGGAAAATGGAATGCCAAAAAGTGATGCTAGTTGTTGGAGGATGTTTTGAAACCTCATTTAAAAGAACAAAGTGCTACTAGCAAGAGGCAAATGTGGCAGATTTAGGAGATGCTTCAACCTCAAGAGTTAGCACAGTAAGAGCTGTGTGAAACAATAATAGAGAAATCTCACACTTGCACTCCAAAGCAAAGTGCTCTAAACAAGATATAGGCATGCGAGATGAAACCTATAATCAAAACAAACCATTCGATTTGGAAATCTCAAAGAAACCATTCCAAAGGTGATTTGTAGAACCTCAAGACACCATTCCAAAGCCAAGTGTATCACTAGCAAGGTAGATGTGTAGGGGAAAGGGGGTGATTTTTTTAATGTTTCTTGAGAGGGAACTCAGCGTGGTGGACTAAGGTGAAATGAGAGAGATGTTGCATAGTACCTTCGCAGCATGGTTGAATTACGCCGATGCCACTGAGTCATATTAAAGATTTGTGGGCCAGAGGGTTGAGCCTGAAGGCATAGTGGTACCTGAGGCCTGGCAGACCCACGAGGGGTGCATATACCAGGCCAGCACCACCACCAGAGGGGGGTAGAGAGGGGTGGGGTAGGGGTGTCAAGGGTGACAGTGGTGAGTAGAAGGAGGGCGACAGACAGAGAACAGTTAGGTAACCTAAACATCAGGTCAAACATACATATAAAGGAAGACACATTGGTACACAAATACACCCCTCGTGATTCATCCAACTCCCTTTCCAAAATTACTCACTGTAACCCTCTCATTACTATTGGCATGGAGATATGTAGTAAGACAATGGAGTTTTTAAGGCCTGGTATTGGGAGGGTTAACCCTCTCATTCCTTTTGGCATGAGGATGTGTAATGAGTCAATGGAGTGTTTAAGAGAGAGAGAGAGAGGTAATGAGAGGGTTAATCTCTTGTTAGGGGTAGTGTCAGTGGGAGAAAGGGCACACCAACCCATGTGATGTGCTGGTGATAACTTCAAATGCCCGTTTTCATTTGTGGTTGAAATGTGCCCAACGTGAGAATGACCCCGTACTATGTGTGCAAAATACCAGATGAATCACCCATAATCTTTTTTTTTTTTATCTCTATGAAATTGATTGATGGCCCTATAGTAATTATAACATTTTTATTTACAAGACATGAACAAATGCACACCCTATGGAAGTCATAACCACTCTTAACATGATGTTACAATGAATAATACCCTGGTAAATCACTATTTATAAGGGTTGTAGTATAAATCTAGTGAAATGTACAGCATATTTCTGCAAAAATCCCTCCCACTACGTTACATTAGGCCCGTTCACACACAAGGGAAAAAGTGCGATTTAAAAATCGATTTTCTAATCGCGATCAGAATTTCGAAATTTTTTCCAGTGTGGACAGAAAAATCGCACTAATTACCGCGATCCTAATCGCGATCCAACTCGCACTATTAGTGCGATTTTTCAGAATAATCGCGATTATTTTGCCAAGCGTCTCTTTGAATCGCGCGTGCGCGAAACTCTATTGGGACAGCGGGGTCAGTCTGCGGTCATGCAAGTTTCGCGCATGCGCAATTTGGCCACTGATCGTTCTTTCCTTGCTGGGAAGTGCGATTTTTCTCTGTGTATGAACGGTCGAAAAAAAAAATCAAAATTTGGATCGCGATTGTAATTTCGATTTCCGGTGTGTGTGAACGGGCCTATAGTTTTTACATTATGGTTTTGAAATCTCGGGGGCAGCAACATAACATTGTTCCAAGAAAGCCTTTGCTCCATTACTGTTCAAAAAATGTAACTTACAGCTTGTTGTGCTGTTGTGCTGTTGTGCTGTATAACACATATTATTCTGACAATTACCTTGTTTTCTTCATACAGTTATCTGAGCATTAACAAAGTATACCCAACTTCTATTACACCTATGTAATGGCTAAACATGTCAATCAAAATATTCTCCAGCATTTCCACTTTAAAACTCTTGCTCACTTTACTCTAACAAAAAATTAAAAAAGCTACTCTACTGTACTTCTACTGCTATCACCACACATATACACACATACATTTATGTTATTACATCATGAACCAATCTACTTCAATACTAGCTACTCCTTCCCTTCCATTATACATTTCCTGTTAATACTACCGGTACTCTTGCCCAATACCTAGATTGATACAAATAATATTTTTGATACAGTAAGTAATTCCCGCCAGAAGGTGCTCACATAACTCTATACCTCATGGAGCCTGTGATTAACCTTCCTGTGTGATTGCAATCAGCTTCATTGTAATAAAGTGATAGACGCAAATCAAGTGTAATAAGTTGTAAACATTTTTTAATAAATTGTAATAAATTGCAATAACTTGTAATAACTTGTAATAAATTGTTATAAATTGTAATATATTGCTATCAGGTAGGAAGTTCATCTTAGGCTCCACTGGACAAGATCTTACGTTATTTTATCCCAAGTTGTAAGATACATGGAACAGGAACAAAAAGATGATGTGAATTGATAAACGGACAGACGGACGGACAAACGGACAGACTGAATGATGGGATACATACCTCTCCTGTAATTGCATTCCGTTTGTCTTTCCACCGGGGCTGAGGTTGGATGGGACGGCGAGAGCTGATTTCACAAGAAAAAATGATTGTAGGGTTGGTTATATACACAAACAAAACATCACTTCCACTAAACTAACAACTAAGCACAGTATAACATCATTAAGTGTGGCTAAGTAAGCAAATAAGTGTTCTAAATTTGTTGGCAACACTAGTGATCAGAGGGTTATTGCAGATTAATGACTTTGCAGAGATCATTGCAAGTCAAAGATTTTTGGTAAAGAAAAAGGTAACTTGCACATATTTTCACGTTTCTTGTACGTCAAAGCAGGAATGAAAACTTAAAAACAAATTTGGGTTCATTCTCCTAAGGTGATGCTTTGAAATTCATATTCAAACATTCCTTACGTTTCCTCTCACCTATCCCTGCTGTAATATTCTTTAATTTTCATTAAATGTAATATAAAAACATGCAGTAACTTACAGTTTCACAGTATTCAGGCCTAAAAGGTATGCTCATTGAAAATGAATATAATCCTTTTCATAAATTACAGCATACATCTAAGTGATATTCACAGACACATTTCATTCTTCATACTACGAACATGGGGTAACAAAGGGGTGCAAATATTGGGTGGACAAAAAAATTAAGACAAAAAAATCAAAAAGGGAAATCAAAAGACATCAAAATAAAAATCAAGGTATTATAAACAAGGTTAAAAGAAAATACAACCCAAATAAATATAACTTTCTTTAATCTGAAACCGTAATATATAAAAAGGAAATAAATTAATTTCACTACAAATATCAAAATTGAACAGAAGTGTATTCATATAAACTGATATAACTCATAACTCGTATAAACTCATAAACTCAGAGGTATATTCATATAAACTCATATAAGTGATGGAACAACAATCTCAAAATGGTTAATCAGCTGTGAGAAATCATAAGAGATCATGCATTTATATATGAATATATGATTATAAATAAACATAATGAAGCACATATATGAAATTATGGAATGAAATAACCATAATGTGAGACAACATATAAAGTGATGACTTCTGAAATGAATGAATGTAAATGACAAATGCTGTCATATGCCAGATGAAGTCTCCCTCAGCTTTGTGCAAGCCTTTCCTAATTTGATGAAGCATCACATTAGAAGCTGCAAAATAAAACTGCTAAATCAGGCATGGGCAATTAATGCAGGTTAGGTCAGCCAATCAGCAGCCAGATATGTGCATGATACCTTTCTCAACGACAGCACCTCCTGAATTAAATGTCTGACTACTAATACCAAAAGGCAAGGTGCTATCTTGCATTGTGCTGGCCTTCAAATAAATAAGATGCATAAAATAGTTTCAAACATAGAAAGTATGAGAGAAAGAATCTGAAAGGAGGGCAAAGTAACCATGGTAATCCAGAATATCATTTTTGGTGCAATGATGTTTTGAGACGATACATCACTTTTCAGTCCTTGCACCCATACAATTCAATTGATCGACATCATAACGCACAAAATTAAGTTTGGTATAATATTTTGTCATAAAGTAGTCAATTTGCGCTGTGGCGCTATGTGCGGCATGCTCAGTACACCATAGTGAACTGCATAGTGACAACATCTAGAAAGCTGCAAAGCACCTGCCAGCTTATACACCCAAACATTGCTGGAATACAAGGTTAGTTAATGCAGGCAAGGATACTATGCAATTAGTACAGAGCATATTAACCTATGCATGTATCAGTACAATCATTCTTCTGATCTACACAATGTTCCTGTTTCCTAAATCAATACAGATTGATTTGAACACACCAGTTTGTATTCATTTATGCTGTGTATTTCTCCCTTTCAATCATTTGTATACACATTCACTCACAATGGGACAACATGGGATATATCTTCATCTTTTTATCATCCACCCTTACATTCTTGTACCCAAATCATAAACAGCAGCCATTATGAACAGAAGAACAGGCATCAAGTGTTTCACACCTCCATGACAGGTCACTGCAATATCTCTTAAGACAGTCCTAAAACTGTCGTCAAATTGAGTAACTGATTCCAATCATCATGTATGTCTTCTCAGTGAACTGAGTGTATGAAGCCTGATATAGTTTCTCTTGCGCAACGCATACAGAGCTCATGCAGTAATATACATCATATAATAGAATAGAGAGAAAGTAAATTATACTTCAACTAGATTGGAAAGACATGTGTTCCATTATGAACTGGTACATTGTTTTCTCACAGGAACTTCAGCAAACTTCTTTGACCACACATTCCTCTTGCACAACGGCATGCAAGCTACACCAAGATGCCTAAACCAGGTTTACATCGGTGAAACAATCATATTTTTTGATGTCATATTGGCAACACTTGTTGGTGGGATGGGTCAACAAACTAAACAAGGCCATATGCTATGCTGTGTCCAGCAAATGATATGAACATTCTTCAAATAACTCAGCAGTCATGTGTTGTTGGTTAGAGTTTCAACATGAAATAAACCATATGAACAAAGCTATTGGAGTAGGCGAGTACAGTACTGGTTAGTGTCAGCCACTCAGCCTCACCATTAGAATCCCTAATCGTCCCAATAAATGTAAGCACCATGACAACATAAACTCCAGAGGTCAGCATTTAAATGACAGTCCAAGTGATGGCACACTTATATCATCTGGGTGTCATAATAATTCCAAACATAGCCATCAAACCTTGGGGCTTTCAAGGTGTCATTTCCAGGGGACAGACCAAGTTTTTAAAAAGTCAGAAATTTGGTGCAACAAAGACATGTTCTTGAGCAGTCATGACAATTTAAGATGCATTTGGAAATGTTGTCTTGGGGTCAAATTAATCTAAAATAATGCTGCAAATGTTGGTACAATCAACAGTTATTTAATCAAAAGAAATATGTATTTACACAGTTTAATATGCCATTACAAAGGGAACTTTGGGCAACACACCCTGGGCTGCAATGATTGAAACTTTTGTGTGGTTCAAGCATTTCTAGATTTTTTGCAGCCTGTTAAAATGAAAAAATAAAGACTTAAACAAATCATCATCTCTGAAAAATAAACTTGAAGGATGTGTTTTGTCCACAACTGGTCATTTTTGTCCTGAACTTTCCCATATAGGGCAAAAAAAGCACAAATATATCGGTGCAGTGCATATACCCTTAATAACCATCATAACCAATATTCATCACACATTCCCAGCTTACAGCATGCGTTATGCAGTCAATAGTGAGATATATATACCAGCAATAATACACCTGGGATATATTTAAATATATATACCAATACACAGACATAATATCTTGTGGGTGGGGCTGGGGTACAAGCGGGTGCAATAGTTAATTCCAATACCTACCTGTGTTACTCTCTGGTTCTGAGGGAACTTTTTCCGCTGATTTTAAATAGGGGGGAGGGGAAAGAAGGTTGGTGAGTTTAAATTCAAAGTACCGGTAGGAAGAAAAGTGTTTATGTGTTCAAGAACCTTTTACAAGTTGTTACAGAATAGGATATATTGTGATACAAGATTTGTAATAAACCTAGAACTTTTTTCATTATTCGTCACTCTAAACTTATACAAATGTTTATTCAGTTCCTGTCAATAGATAAGAACACATCATAGCTCATCAGGGATTTCCACATCTCCAATGAGATGGACTGACAAATAGACAAAATATATTGAAAATCAATCATCTTTTGATGAGATGTCATGTTATGTATCAATCTTGATATTTCTCATCATAACCACATGTATAAGCTATATGAGGATAAGGTTTACATCTGCTTCAAGATGAAAATGTAGATTTCTTAATTCAAATGTAAGCATACATGTAAAAGGTCCACATAGTTATTGTTTTTTCATCAAATTATTCATGACAACCAAACAGCTTTTGTTTCTAAGCTTACAAATAAACAGATGCAATACCAGAATACAGATTACATGTAGGTATTAGTATTGCCATAGACTGAGTTTGCATTTGCATGCTTGCTGTTAAGTTACACCTATTTCTATCCATGTTAGAAGTTTTAATAGTAGTCTACTTTGCAGTCCGATCTGGCACAGTTGTGCAATGCTGACTCAACAACATACAACACCAGAAGGAGTATGTGGAACCAAGAAGTTGATATACATACAACTCACTTGGTTAGGACCAAATACAATGCTTCAAAGAACAGGAATATCAGTCTTACATACCATATCTGGATTGATAAACTTTCACGATGCAGAGTGTATTGAAGAAAGAAAAACATGCGGTAAGGGTTGAACCATTATATCTTGAGGGGGGAAAATAGGGGTTTCATCAGCTGATGTGATGTGAGGGACTGAAATTGTGGAAAGTTATCAGTGGCTTGAGATGTGTGTGAAAATTATAAAAGTATGGTTGCTTGAACTGAGTTTGGTTTTGACGTGGCAATGCGGATATGTGTATGTGTTTGTGAATGTATGCGAGTGTGGGGTGACGGGAACATGGGTGTACGAGCGATGACTGACACAACGAATGAAATAGGAGGAAGAAAGGTTGAAAAGGACAATGATACAAGCAAAGACATGATGACAGATGACCTGATAACACAGAAATGGATAAAAGAGAGTGGAAGGTTGCTTGACAAAATGCCCTAGACTAAAAAACATACATGATGCAAAAAAAAAAAATTAAAGTAGGGGGATATGAAAAAGACGTAAGATCAAATGTGTAATAGTGCTGATGGGCAAAATGAAAAGGAAGAGAAAAGGAGAAGAGAGGAGAAAGGGGAGAGCAAAAGAGGAGAGAGAGGGAGAGAGAGAGAGAGAGAGAGAGAGAAAGTCAGCTTGCATCCAGATAGAGAATGCATACATTGGATGAGGGTGGGTGGGAATTTGGGTTCAGAGTGAAGGAAATGATAGATGATGAACAAATCAATAACAAAATAAAAAGACACTAGGGATTGATTGTGAAAATAAAGAAATCAAAAGGCACATTCATCTCAAAAAGTCTGGATAATGGACAAAGGTGAAAGAATAAAACACTGGATCATGCACTGGTCATGCAGGTACATGGTCAGATGGGTGAAGGAGGGACGGAGGAAATAGAGGATTAAAAGATATGACATGCAATCAGGAGACATGCATGAAGACGTGATGAAGATTATATAATGGTGGACGGTTCAAGGAGAAAGGAATGTCACTGGATGTACATGTAGTTGTAGGACATCTCGGATGGACGAGAAATAAAATACAGCGATGGGGACAAAGAGTATGTAACGAAGGATGATCAAAGGGCGAGATGAGAACGTGATGGATAGATGGATGACAAAAGGAATGGGAGTTTGAGTTGTTGATATTGTAGCGATGTGTGTCGATGGAGAGCTGGAACGGAGAGGCTTACCATCTGAGTTCTGTGTTTGTTCTTGCATAGGTATGTTTTCCCCGTTGAAGGCCGTGGGCACTGTAGTGGTGACTACAGTAGAGTGAGAGGCAGAGAAGGACACGTGGAGAGAGGGAGGGGAAGGGGCTGCGTTAGTAGGGGACACTGAATATGCCAGATCACAGAAAAGAGGCGTTCAAAACCAAACCACAAGACGCACGGACGGTCGGACAGACAGACGAACATTCACACGGACGGACGTACAGACACGGTGAAACGAGACGCGATGAACGGTCATCAGGGTTTTGGGGGATAACGGAAGTGAGTTTAGAAGCCAAAGAAATAAATACAAAAAACAGGAGAAGGGGGAAAAAGAAGAAACAAAGGGGTTATGAAAGGGAGAAATTAAAAAAATGTAGAATTCTTGCTGACTGCATGACAAGACAGCCTTGACATAGTTTCAACAAATGATGGTGGTGGTGGTGATGGTGATTGCATTCTGCTGTGGTCGCTAGTCTCACATAGCTCTTATCATTGGATCATGTGTAGAGTGCAGTATGTCATGTGACACAACAGCTTGGTTCTGATTGGTGGAGCATGCATATCCATGTATAAAGCCTGAGCCAATGAGAGCACCTCTGAGGTTCATTGCTAGATAGTGACATTTCAAGCTCGGTTCTTATCAGCTGCAACAAATTTCTGTTAACTTGAACAACAGAGCTCCACTTTGTTAATGGATAATAAAACGTCACTTGGTGACAAGAGCTTAGTCTCTATCCATCCATTTAACATTTATTCTAAAAACTAATCTGATCCTCAGTATGATGTCTCTTTGACTCCAGCTTCTTGAGACTAGAACTATTAGGATACAAGCTCACATGTAAGGTGGAAAAACTGACCATAATCAACAACTTTCAACTCAAACTTTCTGACCATTTACCAAGAATCTCATGGAATTACTCATAAATGTACATCTTAAAGTCGTTCTGGTAATCAGTAATTTGGACATCACATCAAATCTCTACATGCTCCTTAAGAATCCCCCCATGATAGTATGTTTTTATACCAACTTGTGTCTGAATAAGAAGACTAACATTTCATCAATAGGAATAAATTTCTGGTAAAAGCTATGAAATGCATCATGACATGGAAGCTATATTCATTCAATATCTATTCAATGAATGAAAATACAGGCATCTTTGTAGCAGTATAATCATTTGATATATGCTATATTTTCCAAGTTTTTAACAAGCAATACTGAATATAAAAAGCACAGTTAACGATTCCATAAATCACAAGAAGCACATTTAAACTAAAGGCACGTTGATGTCTGACAACTGCACAGGGCAACAAGTAACTTATCTATACAACAACTTATTGATACTATAATCACTACTGCACAAGCTATCAAAACATAATTTGACAACTTTTGTAATAGCCTACTGCTCTTTTATTTTCTTACATTCTGTGCTCATTTTACATGCACATAGCTATGCTTGTAATAGAACATAAATATTGTACTCTGCCCCTTGGATTACTTGCAATGAATATTTTCCCAATCTATTTAAAGAAATATAAAACATGAACTGTGCAAGAAGAAACATAATGAGCAAGATATAAAGGCAGCTAATTGCAGAGTGCATTGTGCTGTTTGACAGTTAATTTTTCTTTGTTCATATTTATATATCATTCATTTGCTTTGCTTCAAGGAATGCGGCTTGAATGTAAACATAATGAAGCTTTAGAGCAATTTCCTAACCATCTACAAAAAAATAGAGTTTACTGGATTTTTTTTTTACAATTTATTGCAGTAAACGATTGGTATCAATGTGTAAAAGTACATGAAGCTGACTGGAATTGTATTTATTGCAGTAAATGATTGCTATCAATGTGTTAAAAAGCACGGATCTGACTGCAAATGTATTTGTTCCAGTCTTCATAATTAACAGTACACATTTGGTCTAAGGAAAAGAGCTTTGACACAGCAAATAAGAAGCATTTTTTATGTTACATCCTATGATATCTGTTTCTAAGCAACTATCAAATACATATAATTTGTTCCTTTTCATGTGCTTTACATTCAAAGAAACCTATGTACACGTGTATAGGAGCACAAGCTGGTATCTTTGGGAAGAAATGGTGCTTAGAGCGCAAGGTGAAAGAAGTGTCATCATTAAGGATATGTGAAAGAACCAAGTGCACACAAGATCAACAAATGCATAATGGGATTGGTAGTTAACACAAAAAAGTTTTTCATGTTATATCACATTTCACTTTAATTTAAGGAATATCATTCAATGTTTTTGAGGACTTTCTAAAACAGACAAATAGATAGATGTACAATTTTGGTTGAAAACCCTCTTTTAAATCAAACTCGCTTTGAGAATCATTCTCTTGTTCTTCTTTTTTTTTTTTTTTTTTTTTTTTTTTTTAGTAAATGAGCTATGAAAAAATCTGTTACAGACTTATTGCTAAAACTACAGCTTTGTTGGGATAAAGATGAGTGAGACATTTTATGTGAATTCAGGCCGTAAATGTGACACGCAAATTTGAGTTTTCCCTGATATCACCAATTTCAGAGCTCAAATATGACCGACACAGAGATGGAACAGACATCAAAGCAGAGGTCAAAGGTCACATATACAGAGTACCAAATTGAATTTTAAAAACAAAATAATTGTTCTTGTGAAGGAAACCTGCACCAATATCAATGTCAATTTTGGAATTGAAAAATAGAATTGAACAATACCATTTAAAAAGGGGAAAAATCTGAAGAAATGAAGATGATCACCAAACCAAATCTAAATGATGCAGAAAGGTTGTTTTAAAAAAAAAAAAAAAATGAGTGAGTTCCATGAAAGCGAGTGTGCACACTTTCTACTTTCAATTATCAATTAATTTTTCTTTATTTTGTGTTCTTAAGTTAAAGATGTGTTTTGATAAGTAAATCCCCACTAATATCAATATCATTTTGAGAAAACCACAGTACAAAGTACAACAAAACAAAAAATCTGAAGTGAGATGATAATCCCCAAAGCAAATGTGAGAGATAAAGAAAGTCAGGAAACTGTAAGGTCCTTTCAAGAGATAAAATGAGTGCATCCTTTATAGGAGTGTACAAGCATTCCTCTTCCAATTCTCCATTAAATTCCTTAACTCTACCTGGTACCCCAAATCCCCAATACCACCAAGAAAATCATTAGAATTACATGGTAAAACAAATTTGTAGACTCAAAATCAATTGATGGAAATGAATGAACATTGAACCCTTTTTGTTTTCATCCAAATGAAATTCATCATTTTGTAATTTATAATGGCTGTTTTCATCAATCCTATTTCAAGTCTAACCCATACTAACTTTACACTATCAATATAAACCTTTTCCCAATTCTATTCTGATATAACTAACTTTGGATGCATTCAAATGGTTTTTAAAGATTAATTTCAATAACAGGGCCCCATTGACAAGCTGTGCTGCTTAGGGAACTCCTGACCATGAACATGTTACACAAGTTTCATTTTCAAGCTGCGCATTGGTGTGTCCTTAGGCTGAATATGTTTATAAAGTTTGTTTGATTTTTTTTTTATATTGTTGTATGTGGAAATGAATACATTGAATGACAATGAAATATATGTATTGCATTACTTTTGAATTGTAATGTTGAATAAACCCATTTCATGCTGAATCTGGTAAATATGTGCAGGCTACCCAAAGTGAGATTGAGATAAATTATACAAATCTCTGCAAAAGGTGCCTGTGTATCAAGCCGTATAGTGAATTGCATCAGTCCAGTCACAATCTTACCTAGTGATGGAGCTTGCAGTCATCTGCAGATACACCTTTTGATATCTTTTAAACTAACCAATATTTTAAAAGCATTACTTATCATTATTAACTAATGTAATGAAAATTATTTAAATTTCTTTTTAAAGGTTTCATTGCTTCATAACAGCTCATGTACAAATTATCACTGAATGTAATAATGTGTAATGATTCAGTAACTTTAAACTCCCCAGATGAGCACACATATGTTGATGTATCCACACAAAATATGCAATGCCAAATATATGCATGATAAATGTGATCAATTTATTTTTTGTCATAGAAATGGTAGAAATGTATTTGTAACATATTCCAACACTCATTAAATTTGTCTTGAAAGATGACCATGTACGCATGAGCATATATGATTCGTTCAATGTGTGGTGTATGTTCAAAATTCATGATGATTTACACAGAACATCTCGCCAACGCGAAACAGCGCATTAATTATCGCAAAGGCAATAGATTTGGGGAATTGCTCTACAACACAGGAACTATTAGCTCTTCCACTTTTTAATTGGGTCACAGAGGAAAAATTTTTAACTTTAAAGAGTTGTCTAGCTTAAAGGGTTCACAAATACATGCTAGAAGGGGGAGGGGGGGGGGGGGGTTACATAATCAGTCTGGAGTTAATATTGTTTTTCACTAGTCCAATAGTTAATCAAAATGCTATAGTTGGATTTTGATAAACGTTGTCATGGTTACAGTCTAATAACATTCGTGCATTGCAGCAAGCCATATCTACAGAACTTGAAACAAGATGCAACCATCTCACAATAAAAGCAAAGTAATTGAATACTTTTCAAGCAGAACATATTAAATGAGATAACAACAGGAAATCACAAAATCTGGAACATGAACAACAAGCAGAATATTTTGAAACAAGTAGAGTTAAACATGGAAAATCAAAAAGTTTAAATAATTCAAAAATATAATGTTTTGCAATGCTTTTTAAAATAGCTGAAACCCAATTTGTTTCATGTTATTTATTAGACATTGCTGTAATGCTTAATTAATAGTTTAATCTGCTTGTATTAGTTTTCCAATGGATCTTTTCATTAAAAGATGAAAGTTTGCTAGATTTCTATGAAGCTTTCAAATTGATAAATAAATTAATGGCAAACGCCAAAAGAGAAAGATACTTTCTAGAGTAGTGGACATTAAATTGCAAACACAAATATATAAGAATAAAAGAGAATCTATATACACAGGCAATTCATACATCTGTTCATTTCTGTGTGAAATTTAGGATATTTAGCAGAAAGAGTACAACATACGTTTTCAGAATACATATTTCTAATATGCACTATACTGGCATGATATGTAACTTTCTGCATTAACCAAAGGCAAATCAGGTTATTTTCTGATATACATATATATGGTCCTTGTAACTGAGGCTAAAATATTATTTTACTTTTATACCCATAGATATATTAGTTCTAAAATCACCTCTCCAAGCTTTTGATATATACAAAACTTGTACAATTATTGTTCACTATATAGTTCAGCTTTCTCATTTTTAGAAGGTCATTGTTATCTAGTTTATCGTAAACCAGAGCCCCATCTCATAAAGAGTTGCAATTTATCTAAATCAATTGCAAGTACAATCTGATATCTCTAATCTACAGAATTAAGATTTATATCAATTGTAAGTTGAGTTGCGATCAATCACAATTCTTTATGAGACGGGGCCTAGAATACACGGTTCCTTTTATAGTGCAAGGCTAAAAAGCATTCTCCGGACGGTTATATGATTACAAAAGTGCACGCAGCAAAGCATTATGGGGGAGGGAAAGATATAAATGTGATGAGAAATTCAAGTAAAACAAATGAACAAGAAGAAAACATGGAGCAAAAAGACAAGAGCGTGAGAAACCTGTGCCTGACGATTGCGACCGCTTCTTCTTCTTTTGGCCGAATATTCGGCTTTTGCGCATCGAGGACACGCGACGCCGACCGAGGTAATCTGATGTGGGGCAAAGTGGAAAGAAATAACAACACCCAAACGATTTACAGAGAGAACGAAAATAGACGAACAGGATGAGAATCCCTTCTCAGTGGAAGGAATCTTGGTTATGAGAGAAATTCAGTGTCACGTATAACTACACCGATATACTACAATGCAGGAATAGACATAGATGCACATGTACTAGTCTACTATCTGGGCGTACATGCAGGCAAGTGAACGGTCATCACGAAGGGTCATCACGAAGGGTCATCACGAAGGGTCATCATAGGACATCAGGTGCTGGACATGCTACTCTAGAAGGTCTGACCAGGGTCTGTACAAGGTTTGACCAGGGTCTGACCAGGGTCTGTCCAAGGTTTGACCAGCGTCTGACCATAGTCTGACCAGGGTGTGACATAAGTCAGACCATGGTCTCACTAGGGTGTGACTACTGTCTAGACGTGCTGCTGGGAAGTAAAATCTGGGTTAGTGGGCAATGGTTAATACCAAACAGACACATAATTAAGGTCACTATCCTAAACCCTTTCAGTGCTAATTGTGCATGTTGTCAATGGTTATACATGCAAATCCCATAGAGCAGTGTTTTACCTGGTACAGGTAGGGTTAAAGGGAATCATTAACCTTGAGCAAGTGGGTTTGAACCAAAATAATCCCAGGACACTTTGTGAAGGAGGCACATTAGAATTCAGAGAAGATTTGTAAAGGGTTGTCCGGGAGAGTTATATATATATATATATATATATTTTTTTTTTATAACATATTTCACGTTGCAGTGCAAAAACGTAGAGAATATCAGCCTAACTGCATCCTAAGAGCCCTCCTCCCACATCAAGTTTATGGAAAGGAAGTCTCACCCATTTATAAAGAGTTTGGAACATTCTGGTATGCTGAAAGATGGTAATATTACCTTCTGTCCACGGTCCAATATTTGTGATACTAATATAAAAATTTCTGTATCAATACTTCTGAACTTTCTCATGTGCCCACCTTGATAAATGTTAGGACGGGGAGGGGTGGGGGGATTAAAAAGAGACATCAAATACTACACAAAAATCAGGCACATTCATCTACATCTAAAGGTTACTGACAACAAAATTCACAAACAGGCATGAGCTTATTACTAATAACCAAACACACCACACACGTTATATCGACAAATATATAGACAAATATATCATAAATGTGCCCATTCCTTTTTCATTTGATAAATTTGAAGTTGTAGCAATCATTATACACAGTTTGCCAGCTGTTATAAAGTGTACTGAAATTGTAGTTTTGTAAAGTTATAACGGTAAAGAGATGGACTACAGTTTCAGAAGAAGAAACTTCAGTTCACACACTTATTTTTCACATAAACAAAAATAAAGTTAGTATTAATTCACTCAAGATATACAACATAGTTTTACTAAAAGGATGGGAAAGTTAAAAAAAGCAAACAAAATTTAATATCTAATCATAGAATATCAATATCTTGTCAGATACTGATGATAGAGATAGCACTCAAGTTTCCACTAAAGATATGAAAGAGTGAATAAATGAATCTACAAATAAAGTAAGAAATGAATTTCTTAGTGTTCATAGACAATCTTTGTTTAATATATAGAAAGATAATTAGCCAAAAGAATATTTTAAGGACAGAAGAAAATCACAGCATATCCAAAAAGATATAGTATCACAGTGATACAGTAAGTCTTGTATGTAAAGACCGCTGAAGGGAGACCAGAGATGTGGCCTTTATGAGCAGATGGTCCTTAGATACAGGTTATTTCCAGACAGGATTGAAGGATAAACATTATTCCAGGGAAACCAAAAGAGCGGCCTGGATAGACAAATGGTGACAGGAGCAGGTTTCACTATCCCAGGAGTGTCCTAATATCTGGGCCAGCCGACATAGCTTTCATGCTCACCATTATCACATCCACACTGCTTGATCTTGTCCACATCTACCACGTCTTCGTGACAAGACTTGCAGAAGAAGTAGGCCCTGTGGAATACAAGGAAACCACCACATCATTGGAAGTGTCTCACATTTAAACACCATCTTCACCACTAAAGAGCAGGGGCCATATTCATGAAAGCTTACTAACCTAGTCAGTTACTAAAAATGCAGGTAGCTGAATGCACTTTAGCAACTAACTAAGCTTAGAAAGGTTTCATGAATATGGCTTCAGGTGCTTTTTTTTTTGAAAAAAAAATCTACCAGAAACAATATTGAGAATCAAATTGGGGCCAGAAATTAAGCAATACTTTATTTATAAAAATCACATTGATGATATTATATAAGAGAGCATATTACATGAGTCTTCAATAAAACTACACTCCACCTTACTTTCCACTTCATGAAATTTTTATAATCATGTAACATAATTTCTGATATAAAGTAGTGTTTTACGTTGTATATGCATCAGTACATCTGTTACACAATTATGAAATTATATGAAAAAAAAAACACAGGCAAATTCAATTCAAATCAACACTTGATTGTTTGCCCCTAGAAGTGGGTGAGAGGACAAGCAGAAATACTGACCTCTTGACCTCCTGAGCCGAGGGGGCCACAAAGAAGCCCAAGGTGCCCTCCTGGATACGCACATGGGGGCCAGGGTTGATAGCAATGCTGCAGAGAGAAAGGAGGGGGGGGGGGGGGGCAAACAAACACCTCTTAGAAATAATTTCTATTTCCCCACAAAGGAGATGCCTTCCATAAAAGACACAGACTTTGTTAAAATTGCATAACAATGATGATTATAATCCAGTCACTGCATAAAACACTAATGTAATAATGTCTCTAAATACTTCAAAACAAAATAGTATTATCCATTGTCACTGGTAAGCTTTATCAACACTATCTCCGATTCAAAGGGAAAATTCGGTACAAATGGTATATGGTAAAGCAAGTCTTTCCCACGTTTTCACACAATCTCCATTGAATCTAGAATGAAAAGTATGGGGACGATGTCTTGACAAAGACTTGTCATGTCACGCTGGTGGGGAACTGAACCCTCATCTTCCTCTCCATACATTAAGAACTTTAGCAAAAGTCTGAAGCACCTCTTTATTGTTATTTTGTACAGGTGCCTCCTAACATTTCAATTCTTGTGTTTTTAGGAGGAAACCACCATCTTCTGATTATATTTTAATGTGTAAATGGTGTATTTTTGATGTTTTTACTTTCATGAAAATTTAACTTGGACTTGTACTTTATTATATCAACAATAAGATTGAAAAGCAAGACAGAACATGCTGACTTACACACTCTCGATGGTATCAATGTTGGCCTCCACTGCAATGATCAGCAGCTTCAGCTTCTGGAAACAGATCCTATAGGAGAAAGGAAGAGAGATAAAAAGAGGAAATACAGGAAGAAAAGAAGACAGGGCGAGGAAAAGAAAAAGAGAGAGAGAGGGAGAGATTGCCTTAAAATTTGCACAAGGGTCAAGAATTATGTAATCTACAAAGTTGTGGAGCTAAATTTACGAAAGTCCTTTTATTTTTTTCAAATTAATTAATTTATGCTAATTTATGCACGAAATCATAGATTTTGGTATTTCTCACTAAATAAAGCCTCAGGAAAAGCAGATTTTGGTACAAATGTCATTCATAACTCCCTCGTCAATTCCTGAAAGAAAAAGATAGGTTGTGGTAATTGTTTCTTATGTATTTTATTGCTTTTCAATTTTCTTATGTTTTTCTTTATTTTTCGTCAAATGTTTTTTAATAATTGCGTGTGGGTGTGTGAGAGTGTGTGTGTGTGTGTGGTAATTATTTACACTATTTGAAACAATGATACTTACTATAAAAGTATTTACATAAAATGGAAACACTCCTGATTTTGTCCATAGGGTTATACACAGTCATATAGAGAAATAGCGAAATTTCAGTGACATGTGTTCAGTAAACGTAATCTGACACCCGCGCGGTAGGTATCAAAATGTGCAGGAAAGATCAGACAAAGAAGTCATGAAATTTTGTTTCGAAATATTGAGGCATGAGAAAATATGAGGGTGAAAGAGTTGTGATTGATCTGGATGTATTGCAAGACACCCCTACATCCAGTATATTACAAACATTAAGAACGCTATACAAAATGATAATAAACCTTGTGCATATATGATATCTATGTAATACTTACTGAGCAACCTCAGGGAAGCTGAGACCAGTGAAGGATTGAGAGAGGTACTCAGTATACATCTCATTGCCACACCCCTCCAGATAGTTGCTCTGCCATGAGCCTCGAGGCACCTGCTGTAAGACGCCATCAAAACAACAACAACAAACACAACCAAATCAGTCTCTGTATGCCTTCATAACTGAAAGGAAGACAGGTGCAATCATGGTCATCATAAACCTACCAATTAAGTGAGCCTACTAAATATGAATATTCTACGATTAACTAGCCTTGAGATTTCGTTCAAGCCCGGTGACATTTTTCAGTCTGATAACTGATGCAACGATGCAAATGATCATGGTTATCAAAAAACCTAAACAGGAAGTATAAATTGTACTAAATATGAATAGTCTGTATTTAACTAGCCTTGAGTCTTTTTTTGAAAGCTCAAGAGCAGTAACATTTAGTGTTAAGCAGCAAAGTATTTCTGCACTACCGTCAAATCTCGAAGCCTCTATAGCTCTCTGTTAAATGATAGAAACAATCATCCAGAACCTTTTTCTGTTTCTTATACAATAGAATAATCAACAATAAGCACTCCCCTCCAGCTTTTGTGCAAAAAACTGTATCGCAAATAGCTTTTTAAACCTTCCATTTTCTCTTTCAAATACAGATTTAAATCCAAATAAACTGTGGCCTTATATTGGTGGAAGCTTAAATAGTATCTGTCTATTTCTTCTTCTCCCATTTGGTTTAATTCCCATTTCACCTACAAGCTCAGCTGATAACTAGGGGTTAGGGTTAGAGTACGAGTCAGGATTAGAGGCCATGTTTAGTGTTAGAGTTTAAAACCAGGTTACGGGTTCAGGCATAGGGTTTTGGTCCAGTTGTTTTAATCTAACAGTGTAGTTCCAATGGATTGCTTGTAAACAGAATAAAACCAAATGGTTCTAAGCCAATCAGATTCATGGGCAATGTGATTACATAACTTCATGAACATCAATTTAGTCAAACAAAGAAAACTGTGCAACGTTAAGTTTAAAAAATACATTCTCAGGAAATATATAACAGAAACACTTTTAATTAAAGAGAAAACACAGTTGCAACTTGGTATTAAAAACCAATAAGTAACAGCAAATTCAAAACTGCTTTTTAAAGAATATTCAACAAAGAAATGCAACAAGAATCAACTGGTGAGTGGGTTTCACAAATTATACACATTTTTGTTAACATGATATTACTTACAATTGCAGTAATCCTAAAACTACATATTGTAGCTTGAAAAATAAAGACCTTTCTGAAACAAAGTCCATCTTGCTGGATTTTTACTAGTTCACCCAAACTTCATATCATATTTCAATGAAATGGTTAATTATTGTAAACCATGGTTATAACTATGGTTATGAATATATATTTGTTAATGAATGGATGTATCATATAAATCATACAGTAAATTAGTGGTGCAGGTGGAGCAATCTGCAATTGTTGATCGGTTAGCTTTGGGATGCAGTGGGAACAATCTCAAAGTACTTCATCTAAATTTCTGCACTATATCATTGTTATGATAGGGCCCGTTCCCATTGCATCATAACTTTTAAAGATGGACTCTCTAGTGCACCTTAGAAAGCCATATAGCCTTACTATGTACAGAACATTTTAGGTTCGTCGCGCATCTACTCTGGATAATGGAAATTCAGAAATATAGCGACAACAAAAATGACTTTTAAAAAAGGCATTTTGCTATCACACATTTGCTTAAAAGTCTCTACATTTGTCAAGATCTATGCATGGGGTAAAGATGGATCACCTTTGGGTAGATCTACAAAAAAGCTAATGAAATAGAAACAGTATATAACAATCTATGAGCAGGTATTGGACAACTCTTTTTTGACATGAAATATGCAGCGGTGATTGTAAAGACATACAAGCATGGTCTTAGATCTTAACAGAAAATTAAATTGTCTGAGAGAGACGTCTATTGAAACACATGTTTTACTGCACCATCAAAGGCTACACAATACTGTGCAGTGAGCGGGAAGACGACTCGCAAAATATTGAAACAAAAAACATAATTAGCACATCCCAGCAGAAAGGCCATTGGTGCAAAACTCTTGTTTTGTGCTCATGCGATATGCTCTTACAAAATATAGATCGTTACTAACATCTCTGGAGAGAACAAAACACGTGAATCAAAACAAAGAAAAAAGAACATCACAACTGATTTAAGTTCCAAATTAAAATGTATCAGGTAATGAGCAGCAGCTGACAATATTTAGGTGACCAAAGTTTTAGTAAATATCTATAACATTTCAAAAAAATTGTTACTTTTTAAACAATATCACTCAAAACTACATTGTGAAGAAAACATCTTCATTGTTTTAAATGGTTGAACGGGAAGGCTTTAACCTAGCAAACTGAAACAAACAACCAAACGTCTGGTTAGATGCATGATACCATACATCAACAACCATTTTGTGTGACATTGTGTTTTCCATAGTAAATGTTTAATTCAATGACACAATATTTCATTACATTTTAAAAATGGATTCGCTAGTGGCACAAATACATTAATAATTTTGTAATGCAAACAAATCTATGGTCATGATATTATATGGGTATGGGTGAACACAACTTTACAAAAAAAAAAAATAGAACAAAGCATTGACAAATACAATATTTCAATTAGCATTTCATTAGTTGATTTGAATGATTGAACATACAAATAAAAGGGTTGTTACATGCATGTGCTACTCTGTGATGGCTACAGGGGCAATGCAAAGTTTTGTGATGGTCACAAAATGACATGCCATGTAGCAGACTGGGGGGAACATTGAGGTGAGGGCATCGGGCATTATTCTGGGGGCACACACGTACATGTACATACATGGACATCCAGACAGAATACAGCATGGTGCAGTATCGCAAGATTCTCTTGAGTCTCACATCTATTCTCAACACTTCATGTACAGACAGACAGACTGACAGACTGACAAGTAGTTGGTGGAGTCTAGATCACAAGTGCCATGCTGTGATTGGTAGCTTGATCGAGGAGCAAGAAGTCGCCCCTGTTTTTTTCTTTAGTGTGAACTCATCCACTTCAACATGTGATCAATACTGATGACACAATTCACAAATAGAGAGAAAATAAATGACACGACATCAGTGCTGATTGCGATGATGATGCCGAAGACGAGCACGATGATGAGAAGACACAGATAATCAAAGAAAAAACAGCAGCAATAATGGAAAGAAAGTATCAAAAAACCATATGGGCAAGATCATAATGAGACATGGGCCACACTCGATATTCAAAAGAGATTGGCAGACAGAAGTTGCGGACGGGTGGGTGCATATATTTACCGGACTCGTTTTACTTTGCTTCGGAAGAAATGGCGTGTTGTAGCCCTGTATAAACCGTTTTCGCTTTTTTTTTTGGAGACAGCCAGAATGATAGGAAGAGTCAGTGTCAATGACGGGGAGTTAAATTTCATTTTATTGAGCTATTACACTTGAGATAAAACAAGCATCTTTGGGAGGTTTCTAACTCTTCTTACAGACTTGCTGACTTGAGAGGTAAAACAATTTACACTGCTCATGCAAAGATTAATTATAAAAAATCCTACAAAACCAGCTATTAAGGTAGCCACTATCTCAATGATAGACAATTTCTTTTGGACTTCTTTTGTAATTTTATCCCAGTAGTTATTATTCTTTTAATGTTCAGGATTACAGGGACGTAAAAGTCAATTTTGACTCTCTAGCTATCACATCAATAAATCATCTGAGCAGCCTTTGTAACCATTCAATAACTGTGTATTTCTTATTAATAAATTGCTTTTTGCCATGTTCCAAACAGATGAAAGGGCCGATGCTTATTAAAAGCTGAGCATATTTTAGTTACCCTAGTAACTTATGACATAGAATATATTTTTTTCTGAAATATAAATGCCTATAAATAACAACTATCCCCCTTTTAGCTCCAGAATGCAATTCAATATCCACCTGGTAGTGAAACTAGTCAATGATATTTGGTTTGTGTTCCTTGCATTATCAGAATGGCACAACAAATAACAAGAAATGAGAGATTTTCAAAATGAAGCAACAGAGATGAAGTATGGTTTTGGTCAGCAATGGTCAGATGGAGAGATTGATTGGTCAGAGAGAGAGAGAGAGAGAGAGAGAGAGGGGAATGAGTAGGGGGTATGGCGGTCATCCGCCATCTCAAGAGACCTGCGCCTGATAGATTCTGAAGCAGACCAGGCACAAACATCACTGCTCCTTTGTCGTTTCTATGACAACAAACATTTCTGAAAAATTATCTTTTATATTTTTTTACAAGGCCATTCTGAGAAAAAAAAAATCAGGAAGGGGCAGTATATTTGATATTGATGCGACTATCAAACGTTAAATTGAAAATCAATCATTTCAACCTCTTAAGAAATGTGCGGATATCTGTGCAGGCTCATCAAATTGGCACCAGAGTCATGATGAAATTATCAGATTGTTTGTATGAATACATATCGCAATGCACATTGGATGACATTTTCTGCATCCCACTGCATATTCCTTATTGCATATTGTTATTCCCTCAATGATGTGAAATTGTAAGAATCCATTTATTCGATGGGTGAATTTGATTTTTTTTCTCTGTTCATCTTCAACCACCTCCACAAGTTTTGTCTTCATAGGAGGTAAAATACTCCTTTGGGATGGATTGGCAGAATTTATCACTGGAGCAGTGTGTGTATTGTTTAGGGTCTTCTTCAAGACTACAGGGATCTATCAAGCACAAGCTGCAGCTCAGTCGTACCTAGAAGAGAAAGACAAACAGTTGAGGTTAGTCTACGATGGCACACTTTTTTTCACACTCACAAAAACTGTCTGACAGTAATTTCTAACGGGAAACAAAACTGGACAAATAAAGTTTGAAATGAAAAACACAAATGAAAAGAAATTTAGCAGACTACATTTTCAGGTGGGGCGGGGTGAGGCAGATGGGAGACAAAACAAACAGAAATACATTCAAAGTAAACAAGTGAAAAGAAAATGAATGCAAATGAATGTTTGAAACAAGAGGGTTAGGGTTAGGATTAGGGTTATGGGTTAGGGTTAGGAGTGGTGAAAGATGGGAAGCAGAGTGCAGTTTAGTAACCTGTCAACGTCATAGAAACAATCATTTCAATATTGAATCTTTTTTATTCTGTACTAGGTACATTCCAGGCTATTCATTTATTGTTTTGTTTAAATAATATTTTCTATAGATTCTTCCAATGGCAAAAATTGAGTATATTCAGTACATATGGTATGATTTGCACTATAACCTAATATTTCATATAAATGTGTGAGCTTTTTGACTGCTAAAAGAGAGATAAAAGTGTTTTCCAATTTTTGCCCTCTTGAAAACAAAACAAATTACATTGGATATCAACAGTAAATGTTAACGCCATTTTTAGAGTTTTACAACTATATATTTAATTAGTGGTAGCTTTTCTCAGCTTATAACATGCACCAGGATCAGGAACGTTAAAACAGACGACAGTGGGCAGTGTAAACGCACCCCCATTTCAATGAAAGAGATCATCAATCAAGCAGTCTTTTCAGATATTACTTTCTAATCATTTTTTTTTCTGTAATCAATCATAACAGACAGGTGTGAAAGTGAAATGAAAGATGGAAGCCGGAAGGGGGGAGGGGGGAAGGGAGAGTTGAAGATGGATTGTCAGGTGTTAACGGTTCTCCACTACAAGTCGTTGGAACAAAAAAAAAGTCTGGGGAGTTTTGAGCTCTGATCATTGGCAGCCTCTTGATTACTGGACGGGGAATGAATAATTCATGCTTGATGTGAGACTAGCACACGGAGGTGGGGAGCTGAGTTCAAACAGATGTTGGACAAGAAACAGTTGGATAGTATGAGGACAGTCCACTTTAATGTGCAAAAAATGAAGCATTGGTAATTTGCCTTTGACATTTGAATACAAATGTATATATTGGGGATGAATTTTTATATATAGCTGTGAATATATTATTTGTTAAAAAGCCAAAATTAAAACATTTGCAAAGGTGTTTTTTTTTATGATATATATGCCAGCAATAACATATGTGGTTTTGCATTTTTATTATTAGTTTTTGTACTTGAAGGTTAGCAAAAATTTGTGGGGGCTAGCATTAAAAAATTGCATATTAGCAAGAATAATAATGACTGTTTGGGGTAGGGGTAAATAAGAAGTTGTATGCTAATCATTCACCAATGCTTGGTTACGGGCTTCTTGGTTACAACATAGATGATGGCAAGTCTTGCAGTCAAGACGTTTGGTGACTTGTCAAAGCTTTTGGTCTTTAGCTAGATACGAATGCGAGATTTGACATTCATTGTAACTCTGTGTACAAAGATCTACTCTAAACTGAAAACTTTTGAAGCATGCACGAAAAAAATGAACAGTTGAAAAAAAAAACTAACACAATGTCTGCAGTGGTCGATAAAATACACCACATGTGACAAACGAGAGAGAAAAAAAAACTGTCCTTATCTCACCCGATTTGGACAAAACCACACACCTGAGTTTCATCAGTGGGCGCAGCTAAAAGGCCGGAGTCATCTTCAGTCTGATAGAGGGGTGGACAGGTCAACAGGGGGGGGAGGGACAGCAGTTTACACAAAAACCCGATGGGAGGTTTTAAAAAGGTGACAGGAAGAGAGGGATGAAGAGAGAGAAGTCAGATAGAAAGACAGACAGGGGGATTGACAGACACACAAATAAAATACGGCAAACAACAAAACATAAGGAGAAACAAAACAAAAGAAAAGAAATTCATAAAGAAAACATAAAAATCAGACCAGATATTAAATGAAAGAATAAGAATATTATCATAGTTGAGAGCAGAAATGAAGAGAGGGTATTTGACGAATGACAAGAATGAACAATCACCTTACTTGGTCCTTCAAAGATATCTCACATTTTTATATTCACATGAAATCACTTACATTACGTGGAGAGAGATTGAAAAAGTAGAAAAGTGCAAGAAGAAGGTAGAACTGTTACAGACATGGAATGACATAATACACTTTCGAAACAGAATAGAGGAATTCCTGGAATAATCTTTGATTGTGTATGTAACACAACACTATCTGAGATTCAAACTAATCAAGGTTATTAATCACTGTCAGAAGTGTTTATTCTTCATTGCAGATATATCAAATACAACATTAAAGTAAATCACATACTACATCTCATACGTAAAGCTAACACAATCTACTTTAAAAATAATCTTAAACTACATTTACATTTGATCATTACACAATAAAATCAGCCATTTAAATGTGACTCTGTTGAGATGTGAAGAGGCATGTGATGCGATGAAGCTAAATATATTTCGAAGCTAAACGATGAAAGTTTATCTACTAGAGAACCCTTTTGCAAATGAATACGCAGTTGTGAGTATAGGCTGCAACATGAGAGAGGTACAATGATTTACATGTTGATAATCACCAGTAGAACTCATTCAACTGATGGGCCCATCACCATACACAACTCACTCAGATCGCTCATAGTTTATTTAAGTAAACAAATGTCCTTTCATAGGAATCACTCAAACATACAGTCACAGGGCAGTAGTGATAAAGACTACGTCACTTATGATCAATGGAGTGCATTGAATGGAATGTTTGCCACATGTGACTTTTTTCCACAATTTTCATAGACCAGCACCTGATCTGACACACAAAGGCTTCAGGATATCAAGAAGGAATCATCTCAAAATATTGAAATCATTGCACTTTTAAGCAAATCAGACCCAGTGATTAGGGTAGAACAGTTCATTTCATTTCATTTATTTATTCATATTTAGTCTGCCATGATTTTGGCTCATAATCACTACCACTACTACCCCTTTTCTTTAAAACACAAAAAGAGTACATTTAATTCTTACTCTAGAAACTTTCAGGAAAAGGAAAATCCTCTTTTAAAACCAAGTTGATTGAGAAATGATCAGAAGAAACTGTTTCATTATCTGTCAAATTCTTTTCTGTAATTTACAAACAATTCACTAGTCAGCACATGAGTTTGTACATATCGCATGACCTCTTTACAGCCAAATTCTGCCAAACTATAATCGTAGGAAGCTGGGATAATGATTTTGTGTCTATCAAACTGTTCCCATGGAGAATTGCTGACATATATAAATAATACAACTAGTACAAGCCAGGCTTGTCTTGGTTTCAGATGTGTTATGGATACAGCTTGTTCCTGTATACTGCAGGGAGTAAGGGGAAAGGAATGAATTTGTCTTTAATGGAACATTTTGGCCAATATATTTTAGATGGCTTTGAAAGATGTTAATCTGCCATTACCTTTGAAACGTGGACCACTTTCACAAGGCAAGAAGTTCTCATTTATCTAGAGTAATCCAGAGTATGTGTTTCTCAGAGTGATATTATTTCTGCATTAAGTTGAGCTTGGGTAAAATTGCATCACAGATTGGACTAAGAGATCTGCCATTTCATTTGATACTTAGACCACTCTTATTGAGTGAGCAGTTTTCACAAAAATAAGCATGGAAAGCAAATCAAATATCACATTGTCTGGTTAGTCAGGTAGTTGCCATCTTATTACCTCGCTTCATTTCTGAGAGGCACTTGCCCTAAAAAATTGCTCCATGCATCCAATGAATTGGCCAATCTTTCGGTACAACCCAACTCACAGAGCATTATGACCAAAGCTCTACTTACAGCAGAATTATCACCACTGAATAATACATGATATGGATTACTCTGATAAAACTGAATGTACTTGGTTTCTGATTAAACATTCCATCTTCAACTTGGCTTTAAAGGGGCAACATATATATTTCTCGGATGTGGAATTGATTGACAGCTTTTCAGTGGAATGGAATTATAAAGAGTCCATATACAATATGATGCTGGTTGAATAACTATCTTGTAAATGGAAGATGACCAATGCGTTTATTATGCTGTGAATAAAATAATGCATATTAGTATACAAAAGTAAAAAAATATGGGCAAAGATGCTTCATGTTGATTGAGTTAACATGTTGAAATATCTGCTTGAGCTAATATCATCTAAACAATATGACACTTGAGGTGAATATCTGCTGAAATGATCATCTGGACACGGTTGCATATATATTTTCAATTGTTGTAACCTACCATTAATGGTAACTACCATGGCAGCAACCAATGGGCTTTCAGCTTTCCTGCTGTTGCTATGCTGGTTACCATCAATAGTAAGTTACAATGGTTAAAAACATATATGCAACATGGCAATGGTTGAACAAATAGTGGCAAAAATGAGCTGGAGTGAATATCATGTTGAAGACAATGTTAAAGTCAATTGATTTTTATTATTTTTTTTTTATAAAAAGACAACAACATCCTGCGATACAACATGACTTTCCACCCCCCAATTAATATACTTTTTGTTTGTTTTCATTCTCATTGATTTCCATGACAATGAGGTAAGTGAAATAGAGGTTATGATAGTGATCCTGGCTTTGAATATGAGATACTACTTTTTCTACATAAGTGGTTGTGTCCATATATGGTGTATAACTTAAAAGATGAACAGAAAATGTCCACCTTCCTGTCATGGTACTTTGCTCTCAGGAGATTTCCTTGTGATATTTCTTGAAGAAAGATGCTTGCATTATGAGAATAGCATACTACGCGTTTCACGGTATATCAAGTGTAGTCTTTAAAAAGACTTCAGGGTTTAGTCTTACGGAATTGCTCTGTGAAGAGCTAGGTGAGAATAAGTGAAAATATAAAGTAAAGAGCAAAATGTTCTTTTGAAAGAGGTTAGCATTAAAAGGTGTGGAAAGGTGCTCAGGGTGCAAGGAGAGATATGAATGAGAGTAGAGAGTAAAAGAAAAGAGGATTCTTGTGTGAAAGCTTAGCTCTGAAAGAAGTTGCTTGATCATTCATTTATTTTCAACAAATTGTGAAAAAGTGAATACATTTGCAATAATCAATTACATGATTGAATAAAATGAGCTGAAAAATGATTTAGAGAAGAGGGAATATATTTGATATAAAAACAGTAATGAAAAGTAATTATGCCGAGTGAGGTGTGATTGTGGTGTAAAAATTGGGATTAAAATATCATGAAAACTATGTACTGCTATGCAAATAGACAAATACTATATGAAAAGTGTATGATATGCAGTTTGTGTTGTAGAATAAAAGATGAGGTATTTGCACTAGTAGTTTATTGCACTGCCAGCTGTAGTGGAAATCAAGGGAAGAATCCAAGACTGTGCACAAGCAAGTAGAATCAGAAATAGAAGTTGAAAACCTGTGGTTAACGCAGTAGTAGTATCATTAGTAATGATAGAAGTAGCGTCAAAGGAAGTAATAGTAGAAGTAGTAGTAGAAGTTGCAGCAGCATCAGAAGTAGCGATTCATAGTTGTAGTATCAGAAGTAGTGAAAGTAGTAGCGTCAGAAGTAGTAGTAGAAGTGGTAGCAGTAGCATCAGACGATGCGATAGTAATAGCATCAGAAGTAATACTAGTGGCAGAAGTAGGAGTACTAGTAACAGTAGCAGTAGTAGTAATAATAGTAGCACTAGCAATGATGGCATAGAAACCATAGTAACACTTCTCTTTCATATAACAATAATAGTAAATCTAGTATTAATAAACAATAGTGTTTACTGTCATTGTAGTTCCCTGATCACTTCCAGTAGAAAGTGAAGTAGGTCCAGTGCTGTTTAATTAGAAATTGGTAAAACAAAAATGGACATAGTTCACATGGTTGTTGTTTTTGCTATCTACACTAGAAATTTGTCTTTGAATTAATTAGGGAATACATTCTTAATGATTTTTTTTTATTTCAGCTAAAGTAAGTGACACTAATCAAACCCTCCTACAAGTATTCATTACCACACTCAAAACCTCATACTTCATAGAGTAATTCCAGGCAAGGATCATTTGAACAAGCAGATTATTCTCACAAAGCAGGTCAATTACAATTACAATAAAATGCTGACAAAATTTATTTGCAAATATTCTTTATAATTATGTTATGAAAGTATTTTGCCCTCTAGAAACTCTAAAAATTATGATTCAACCTGAAAATAAGAGTACTATCCCCATATCTATGTTGGTACATTACAGTTTACAACTTCATCTTTTTTTATCATGGTTATTATTGTGAAAGTTTGCATGCAGACATGTGAAGAATATCCATCAATTCAGGGGAAAATGTGTACAATGCTTTTGCTTTAGGAAAATAAGATGTGTAAGTGTTCTCTTGAATTGCTTGGTTGACTGAAATTGTAGTCAAATCAACACTTACAATACAGAAGGTTATGCAATGTGAAGGTCATGTAATGGCAAGGTCATCATGCTATACAAGGTCAATCTAATAAGAAGGTCATGCTATTACAAGGTCAATCTGCCATGAAGGTCATGCTCTGACAAGGTCAAGCTAATCTGAAGGTCTTGCCACAAGCTCAGCTAAAATCAAGTCACATGCTATGGTCAAATAAAACAGCTTAATTGTCATGTCAAATCACACACTGGAAGAACATTCCAGATGTAACCTTATGACTGTTATTTAAATGCACAATCAATATGTCTATCATAATCAGTCAATTTATTAATTCAGGCATTGCAGTGCAAAATCAATTAATTAGCATAGTCTACAGTTCAAGTGAAATCATTGCATGAATGTTGTGATTGGTATTGATAATAATGATAATGACATAAGAAGATGTTTCATATGTCGAATATCAGTGGATGTACTGCGCATACTTTGCATGCTCTGTGTGAATAAATGATCTTGGATTATAATAGGCAGTGATAGATGGATAACTAAATCTTTAGGAAATGTCCTTCTTCAGAAATCTATTGTCATACTGTAGGATTGTTTAAAGGCTGAGGAGATTTTGTCAAGTATTTCTTGCATTACCAAGGAAACAAAATGACACTGAATAATTGGTCAGAGGCATAATTTATAGTCATTGCCATTTGATCTTCATCCATCTCCCCTTAAAAATATGCTGTTAGGCAAAATACAATTCTGAAATTAACAAACATTTAAATACATGCATGGTAAAAGCATTGGTTCAGGTACAATTTTAGACATACCTAAGTGCTGTTCAATCAATATGACAAGTTCTTTGTTTCTGATAAAATCAATGAAATGTATGAAATCATTGAATGCTGTGTATTAAATTAATGTAGTACTTGTACATGGTGAATGAAATGTGGTAGTGTGTTCAAAGAATTTAATGTTTTGTGGAGAGATAATTGATGATGTGGTAGGTTCCATGTTGCTACTTTGGAATGGAACAAAATGCAGCATAATATCAAAGTGCATGGAAGAAGGCTATAGATGCAGAATGCAAGGATGTATGGAGGCATGTCTCCATCTTCTCTAGTTGCTATGGTGACAGCTACCAAGCAAAGGACAGGCACTACATACACGGACATAGCGATAACCAGAGCGAATTTTACTCGGAGGATCGGACGAAATAGACTTAGCAGCTGATTCAATCTGTGAGGAACATGAGAGTGACATAAAAAAAGAGGAATAAAAGATGAGAGCATGCAAGGTAAAGGAAGAAATGGTTCTCTCTCACTTTGCCGAGTTGGAGTCACGAGTTGTGGCGATTTGATGCAAGCCTAAACTTGTGTGCAACTCCTGAAACTTGTGGAGAGCTGCATTTTTCCTTGAGTTATCTCGAGCTTTGGAAGTTACAGCGAGTTGATTACAGAAGAATTAAGGTACCGAAAGCTCACTGGGAGAATTGCGAGCAAATTACAAATTAAGAGTTGAAGCGAGCTGAGCACGATTTTAAACCATATTGCCCCAGGTGGTAAATAGTTTGAACATATGAAAAACTTATAGGACATATCTGGATGTTTTGTAGAGTTGCGCAAAGCTACCCAGAGTTGCAGCTATTTTCAAATTACATTTTGAGCTCCGCATGATGGTTGAACTGTTGCGAATGCTTCTTCCAGTGGCAAATGCAAAAGCTATATTCCATGACTATTAACATCTTATCTTGCCAGAATTCATAATTCCAACTCAGCGAAGTGGGAGAGCTACAAACAAAGCCAAACTCCACTCCAAATAGGCAGCCCCAAAGCATGAGAGTGCTTTTACTTCTTCATTATTTTCTGCATTAGTTTCTTCAATATTTTCCAAGCTGCTTTTTTGACGCAAAACAGAGGACTGTCTATTACATACACGGACTACGCGGGCAGCTGGAGTATGCTGAGGGAGTGGAGGGGGTGGGGGAAGGGTTGTTGAAATAGACTTTGCAGCATCTTCAATCTGTTAAGAGTGGGAAGAAGTAGAAAGGGAAATATAGAACACAAGCATGCAGCAACACAGCCTCTAATACTACACAACAATGCTAGAGCAAAGGGCATGCAGGATAGTTATCACATGGAGAAGCAAACATTGTTTGAGTCGATTTTAAATGTTTGTTTTCAAAAATATATTAAGAAGACAACCCAAGTTTGCTGCATGCTGTTTATGTATAATATGTCTTGAATTTAGGCCTTAAAGAGCCATTTTATATTTTGATCTTAACCTTTGACCTTCATCTTGCTTGGCCAGAAATCTTGTCAATTGTTTATATTGTCACAACTCTGTTTTTTTTTTATTTAAATCGGTCCTAGATTTCTGGAGTCATCATACACTTAAATTATCAAAATGTGCTACTTCTCTGAATATCTTGGACCAATCAACTGCAAATCTATTTCTTTTGATTAACTTCAGTACCACAAAAACTAGTCATTGCAAAGATGTGGTCATTGGATCAGCCATTTCCATAGCTTTGTACCACTCTAGTAATTAGTCACTATACTCAAAGTTTTTATGTTCTTACTAAAACTTTTCACCTGTAGAAAGAATAATTGCATAAAATGAACACCATACATAGAATTTGCATTCAGCCAGGAGAAAAAAAGGGAAAAAGTGTTTACAAAAGCTGCAATTTAGGAAAGAAATGGATAAGAAAAATCAGGAATTCAGCCAGGTTCATTTCATCTAGAAGCAGGGGAAGAGAAAACATGCATGCATAAATAAATACACAGTGGATTAACATGCTCAGCAGGAGAGAAGAGGGATATATGATGACATATTCGGTACCCTGAGGTACCAAAAAAAAAAAAAAAAATCGCCATTTTGTTGACTTTTTTTTTTTGCGCGCTGTACCCTGGGTTAACAAAAAATGTGCAGAAGTAATTTTTAGTGTTTTATACAGATTTTTTTTCTTGTTAGTGGTATTATATATATATATGCAAGACATAAGCTTCAATTATATCAAGGTACTCGAGAAGTTTGGAAAAGAAAACAGGTCTGGACATCTTTCAATAACCATCAACCCCTTATGAGCATGTCACCTTAGAAAAACAAACATTCTTCATGTGATGTTGTTAGTATTATAGAGCTTATCATGTTATGATTTGGGTTTTTTTATAGATTTAACTCATTTCTATGTTGTTTTGGTTTCATGAATATTTTTTGTTCTACTCTTAAAAAAAAAATGTATGCCAGTCATCCCCAAAAGCAATAAAGAAAAACAATCTGAAAGTTACATGAGAGAAAGAGAGAGAGAGAGAGAGAGAGAGGGAGAGAGAGGAAGAGAGAGAGAGACAGAGAGAGGGGGAGAAGAGAGAGAGACAGACAGAGAGAGACAGAGAGAGAGAGAGAGAGAGAGAGAGAGAGAGAGAGGAAGAGAGAGAGAGAGAGAGAGAGAGAGAGAGAGAGAGAGAGGAGAGATGGCAGATAAAAGAGATACCCCTCATGGTAGAGAAACTTGAAATAGCATAGCCTCCCAAACACAAGTTCCCATAGAGACCACGATTTATGTTTTCATCCAAAACCTGTATATATAATAGTATTGTTCAAATATGATCATATGCTGATTTCTGTAATAACAATTGTTAGACACACAGATAAGTATCTTATGGGCCCTGTGGGATGTTTCACCAAGCTGTTCGTAAGTTACGAACAACTTTATGAACGACTGGTGATCCCTTCTTGTGCTAAATCACATTCTCAATGAACAAAGTGTGGTATCGCTTTTAGCACAAGAAGGTATCATCAGTCGTTCGTAAAGTCGTTCGTAACTTACAAACATCTTGGTGAAACACCCCCCTGTTGAGCTTGTTTAAATATGTGATATATCATCAAAATAGGGTATTGTATGAATATATTGGCTTTGATGATTGGTTAGATCAAATGTAACAAAACATTTTGTTTATGAAATCAAGGATGGTGATGATACACCCTTATAATATTTATTCCAGTGCTGTCACACTTTATATCATTATTTGGTTATAATCATCAACGTAAAGAGCAATTCACCCAGAGTATTCAAGAATCAAAAGGAAGGGACCAGTTAGAAACAGCCTGTTGTTATGTCTTTAAGTGTCACCGTTTCTAGAGATGTGCAAGGTTAGATCTTCTCATGAGGTTCTCCCTGAGAAAGAGACATCGACACCTTGTCACAAGGTCAAGACAGGCCAGAAATGTTGGTTGACCGAGGCTTACAGGGAAGGGATAGTGATGGTCAAGATTACATTACCACTAATCACAGCACAACCACATGTCTCATTCTTGTTTGATTTCATGATCACAGGAAGAAATTACTTCACCCATTTTTAACTGAGCCTGTATATATGCAGGGTGGATTTTATTCATTCAGATTCTGAATGACACGACTCCCGCGTAATCTGCTGTTCAGAAATAGACGACAGGCTATGAATAACTTCCTTAGAGGGTACAATTAAGCCACATCCCCTTGGTTACTGCTGGTTAATGGCATATCTTGAGATCTTTACTAGGCTCAGGGTTCACAAAGCCTGAAAAATCTAAACGTAAGCAATCAATCAAACTGATTGAATTCAATCATGGAAATCAAACAAGATCCGGACGATAAAACGATTCTGCCATGATTACAGGAAACATAATCTTCACCTCTCCTATCTCATCCCTTTAAGACACATCTTGACTTGCTTTCAGGGTTTGCCAACCTTTAACTCTTCATGTGTCTTGTTTGACCACTAATGCACATGAATCCCATAGACCAGCAGTTGATCTGCCATACAAAGGGTTAAAGGGTGCCGTGTGTATGCACGCAGAAGAGAAGACAGCACGCCAAGGTGGTGGGTTATACTACCAAGGAAGAGTTCCTAACTCACGTATTTGTCTTGTGGCGTTATGTTATGATCAGGGAAGGGCTCCCCCTCTTGTTTAGAGGTCAATGCCTGAAATAAGTCTTCTGTCGACATATCTCTTTTCTGACCCCGAATCTGCAATGGAGAATGGTCAAACAGGAGCGCATGAAGATGTAATCAAATCATTTATTAAATCTCAAGTTTCAATTCATGGCTAAATAATGAACTGTATTGATTAGAAGCTGTGAGTGTTCCATGATTATTTCCCTTTTTCTATATATGTTGATGACATTTTTTTTTTCTCTGTCTTCACATCTGAAGAAGAAAGGCTGGGGCACTTGATAACTGAACCCATTTTAACAATTTTTATATTGTGACCCAAGAAAGGCATAACTATTGATACCATGTAGACAATATGAAGAACGCTACTATCATGCTGCCAGATTCAGACGGACTCACTAGTCAATATCACATGATTGAGCATGGCATTGTATAACCATCGCTCTATGAAAATTAGCTTGATAATTACTAGAAGAACAGTCCATGTGGAATGTGTTGTTGTCATGGTGATCATCACTACATAAAATTAATATTGTCTGAGAGGATTATTCATAAATTACAGCTAATTTTGTCACATGTGTTGTAGGGAAGAGCAATGCTTTGAACGAACAGTAAAGGTCCTGAATAAAAATTGTAGGACTCTCATTCTACATCACTAAATTCAAGCTTCCCTGATACATTATTATAAATATAATTGGCTTTATTTTTGTTTGGTCTTATAAAGTTGATATATTTCTGTACATATTTGTTTTTGGTGTAGCTGTTGGTATCCAAAGAGTTTTTTCTTTGGGCTATTGAGTTTTTTTTTTTTTTTTTTTTACTTTTATTTCAAAAGTTGGTATTATTTTTCAACTTGGTATTAAATGAAATTTGCAGAAAATGCTAGTATTGTAAGCATTTGGATTAAAAAAGAAAATGACTAGCATCCACTGTTGGGAAGCAATAATTAGAACAAATATGCTATCATTAATGAGAAGGAAGGGCATTCATTAAAATAAAACAGAATTTCATGAAAGATGATGAGTAAAAACAATTTTTTTTCTTCAATTTCTCCTGAAATCATGCAATATATTGCATGATTTTATTTGTACTAGCTACAAGAAGTACTGAAGGACCAAATGTGCAAATAAGAATTTGTATCTTTTGGTGATGAGTGATAATTTCGGTCCCTTTCTGCACATCACTATTGCAACTTGATGCAGGCGTCATAGTAACGAGTCACATGTATATATTTAAGGTACTTGATCAATTCTACATAAAACCTAACCAATTTACAAAAATAATAGTTCACAGGAAATACAAAAGTAGATTGACAAGATTAAAAATTAGATTAAAGGTCAGTTATGAAATTAAGTTGGAGATGAGATAAAAGATAGAACAGCAGCATATATCAAATACTGGCTTCTGTTATCGTTGCAATTGTCATCAGTACCTGTTTACTTTGGGAGAAACATATTGTAATATAGATATATATATATATATATTCAATAAAAAGGAACATATCAATATAACAGAGATGTATAAAGAGAATATTCACATTAACTCCAATCACAGACGAGAGGAGGGAAAATATATTAGAACAGTTAATGAAACCACAACTCCAATTCTTCAAACAATATGTATCAAAGTTGCTATGACTAATTCATGAAGTATAATACAATTGCACTAAATAAATAAATACATCATATAAACATAATTTTTAAGCTAATGATGCGCTTGCCCCCTTGGCTAAAACTGCAGATAACACTTAATATAAACATGTATATAAATATATATATCAATATGTATATATATATATAAATGGGCGCATATATAAATATATATTACTTCATGCAGGGAATCAAGAACTCTTCTAATGAGCGTCCTACATTCATATCATTTTATGGTATACACAGAAAGGAACATCCTTTGAGTAATAATTTGTAGATAATTCATATACAGGGCTCTTCTATAAAAGAGGTCTTCAGGCTTTGAAAAGACTTTGCCATTGTTTCAAATAAAACTGAATTAGAAATTAATAAATATATCCCTTTTTGTGGGGGATACATTTCTGATGTATTCTATTCTTTGCGTTTATGTTGAATACCAATAATCAATGCAACTTAAAGTGCTTCAATTGCAAATTACTATAAAACCCCCGATATACTTCACAAGTGGAGTCTATACAAAGTTTGAGTGAGTGAGGTACAACCAAAAATTGTACCCATTAAGCTAATCTACCCTTATTCAAATCAGGAAGATGTGTATAATTGATGTACTCTCAGCTTTAGTATACAATGCACCAAGCAGAGAGAGAGAGAGAGAGAGAGAGAGCAGTAAAAATACACAACAGAGTCACTTGACACAATGACAAACTATGAGTGTTTCGTATCATCACTACAACCCATTGAAGTATGTACAAGAAAGTATGGCTTCATTTTCTGCTGCACTTAAAACACATTCACTGCTGAAGAAGAATCGTGGTGACGGTACATTGACAAATCAGTCCTGCCCATTCCTGAGGAGAAAAAGAAGTGTTAGTGTTGGATGAGAGCATGGAGGAGGGGGAAGACAGGAAGGGAAGGGAGGACATCCGTCCTTCAGGTTGGTCCCATCTTATAAGACAGGTATAGAAAAGGGGTACAACAAGTGGGAGGAAAGACACCTGTCGTAGGTTAGTGATTAAGAGTTTGTGGTTAAAAGGATCAGATGGTAATAAGGGAAAGGTAAGAGAAAAAAAAAAAGAACAAGAGTACTGGAATAAGAAAGGGGTGGAGATGAGGTTTTAGTGGAAAGTAAAGTTTTCAAAGTATTTCCATTAAGGTATAATAACTGCTCCAAGAAGGTAAAAAAGGGAGGGAAGAGAGGTTGGTACAGGGGTACACTTGAGGGTAGAAGGAGGTTGGTATGTACCTCACAGTTGAAGGAGGTAAAAGAAGGGAGTACAGGTTATTGATAGAGGTGTACAATTGAGGGTAGAAGGGGGTTGGTATGTACCTCACTGTTGGAGCGCATGGCAAAGAGGTTAGCCATGATGGAGGAGAAGCCTGGAGCCAGGCAGCTCTGGGCGATGAAACCCAGCTTCAGCTCTGCAATGCAGATTACATCATCCCCATCACGCCAGTTCCAGCTCGGGATGTTCAACAGGTGCGCCTATAGAGGGAGACAGTCAAAATGAGAGGGGTGTGGTGGAGGAGGGGGGAGACAAAAACAGACATAAAGAGAGACTTGAAATTTCTTTTTTACAGAGTATATCTTGGAATATATGAAGAATATAAATAATAATAATAATAATGATAATAATAATAATAATCATAATAATAATAATAATAATAATAATAATAATAATAATAATAATAATAATAATAATAATAATAATAATAATAATAATAATAATAACAATAATAATGATAATAATGATAATAATAATAATAATAATACTAATAATAATAGTAATACATAGAATTTATATAGTGCACTTTCCATCTTAATTAGATGCTCAAGGCACTTCAGAGCAAATTAAAAAGAAACCCAATGTTTACTTCATGCAAGAAATGAAATGGATTAATTTTTTTTTTTATCTCCTTGAACTCGTTCTTTACTGAACCATGGACCTATCATGGATGGACTGCGCTCGGATTGACTTCCTTTGATCTATGAGGTCCGCCGCCTCATAAAAATCCAAGACATTCAGGTGTTTTAAACAACTAGCTGTATTTCTAATTAGGTAGTGCCTTCCTCTGAATAACAAAAGAAAATCTGTTTTGAGAAGTATGCCAACCGTTCAGCCTTCGCTGGGAGCTCGTTGCTGATCTTTTTACACACACTGTGAATTAGTTTTGGGGTAAGCGAAGGGAAACTTTGAAAAAATTATAGAAAGAATTTGGTCCGTAACTTTTTCGGACACCTCCGCACACGAAATTAAGGTTGTTTCCATGAAAGATGAAACACTCAATAAACGATTTACAAGATATTTTTAAGGAAATATGATTTGGAAATGTGTGATATGGAGACATTTCTCTGGCATGTTTTCTACAGTATTCTCATTTTATCACAAAAACGAAGCAACAATATAATCTGAAATTCACAGAATCGTATCTTTATAACATGTAATACTACTGCACATGCACTTCAGTTCATGTAGTGGTTCTGAAATCTTCTGCGCATACAGAATATATATTCCTCAAAATGCATCCTACATTTTGTCATGCTTGTTTGGCGGCGGATCTCCCTCGATCAAAGAGCCAAACGCGTAAAATATTCCATTGTGACATCAATGCACACGACTGCTGTAGGAATAAATTATACTTCGTGCTGACTCCATTCCTTACACCTCTCTGACTGAACGCGCATACATGCATGCTGGCTTTTACCCATACAGATACAAAGCAGCATGACTCCAGAGCAATCTGCTGTTCAGACAATAGACGACAGGCTATGAATTGACTTCAAATTCCTTATGGGGTACAATTAGACCACGCCCCTTTGGTTCCTGCAGTTCCATGGCAAATGTTGACATCTGAACTAGACAAGAGTTCACAAAGCCAAGGGTTAATCCTCTTAGGATTACTCATCCATGAAGGTCTAAGAAAGCACATGTCTGGAGATAATCCCTTTGGTATCTTTGATCTAGTTTTAAATTTGTTCTGACAATTTTTTTATCACTGGACCTTTCCCATACCTCCTCAAAGCTGGCACATACAAGGTGCGTCTTCATTAGCCCGATCAGACAAAATAGCGAGCTACTTTGCTGATCCGAGGAACTAGCCTGAAGTTGCAATCGCGTCTTCATTAGCTCGAGCTCGGGATACGTAAGCTCGAAACTCGGGATGCATAAATTATCCCGAGTTTCGCACATACCAGCAGTGTGCGACGGGAATAGGCCATGACCGCATGGCTTCGGTTGTGAGCTCGCATTCACGCACGTGTAAAAACCTATTACGTAAACAATGCCTCGTGGGCGCTGATGCATGCCGGGATCGAGAAATTTTCAGGCTAATGAAGACGCTCCGAACTAGCTCGAGCTATTTCGCGAACTAGCTCGAGCTAGCTCCATCTAACCCAAGATTTCTTGGGAAATTTTCTCGACCAAATAGCTCGCTATTTTGCCTGATCTGGCTAATGAAGACGCAAATAGCTAGATATTTCGTGATCTGGCTAGCTAGCCGGATCAGAACAAGCTCGCTATTTTGCCCAGCTCGAGCTAATGAAGACGCCCCTACAGAGATATCCCTTTGTCTGTCAGATAAACTGCTGCTCTATGGGATTTGTGTGGATTACTTAGGTCCATCAAAGACACATAAGGAGTTAAGTCCTTCTGTGTCAGATAAACTGCTGTTCTATGGGATTTGTGTGTATTACTTGAGTAAAGGTCCATCAAAGACACATAAGGAGTTAAGTCCTTCTGTACCAGATAAACTGCTGCTCTATGGGATTTGTGTGGATTACTTGAGTAAAGATCCATCAAAGACACATAAGGAGTTAAGTCCTTCTGCGTTAGATAAACTGCTGCTATATGGGATTTGTGTGTATTACATGAGTAAAGGTCCATCAAAGACACATAAGGAATTAAGTCCTTCTGTACCAGATAAACTGCTGCTCTATGGGATTTGTGTGTATTACTTGAGTAAAGGTCCATCAAAGACACATAAGGAGTTAAGCCCTTCTGTCAGATAAACTGCTGCTCTATGGGATTTGTGTGGATTACTTGAGTAAAGATCCATCAAAGACACATAAGGAGTTAAGTCCTTCTGTGTAAGATAAACTGCTGCTCTATGGGATTTGTGTGGATTACTTGAGTAAAGGCTCCTCAAAGGCACATAAGGAGTTAAGTCCTTCTGTACCAGATAAACTGCTGCTCTATGGGATTTGTGTGGATTACTTGAGTAAAGGTCCATCAAAGACACATAAGGAGTTAAGTCCTTCTGCACCAGATAAACTGCTGCTCTATGGGATGTGTGTATTACTTGAGTAAAGGTCCATCAAAGACACATAAGGAGTTAACTCCTTCTGTACCAGATAAACTGCTGCTCTATGGGATTTGTGTGTATTACTTGAGTAAAGGTCCATCAAAGACACATAAGGAGTTAAGTCCTTCTGTGACAGATAAACTGCTGCTCTATGGGATTTGTGTGGATTACTTGAGTAAAGGTCCATTGAATTGAAACTGCTCAATTCATGTCAAGAGTACTACCTGACTGGATTGATTGACTAAGGGAGAAATTTGAATCTTCCCTTTCCTAATAACCATTCACTGCTGTCTGAACCCTGTCAGTGCAAAGGTTGCATATCATAAGAGGTTGTGTGGTATTTAGATCATCCCTTTCTCAACATCTTCATGAATAGCTATTGCTTCATGTCCACACTTTGTCAGTGTTGAACCAGCATGTTGTAGATCAAAGGTTAGATGCATCGGTGCGGATCTTATTCAGCTTTCCAACCTTTTCGGGGTTACTGTTTTCCGGGAAATATTTTAAACGGTTTATGTTTTGGATTCAGCGTCACAGCATGGCTTCAGAACACAATCTACAATATTTGACAAAGATTATGCACAGTTGAGAGCAAACATGGGAATCTGAAAAGATTGCTGCATGTCTGTGAGGGCTTTTGTATTTTTGGTGGGAATATTTATTCTGCTTCTCCCTTTTATCAAGAACATGTCATGCTTGCCTAGTTTCTGATAATCTGTTTCTGTTTAAACACAATCCAACCATGATCAGAGAATACAACATGATGAATAATAGCTTTATGTCAGTTTTCCTCCATCACTGTTTGTGTCATTTTAAACATAAACAAATTATCTTTGCACCAGTTCTATTTGAACTTTCAGTTGATGTCTACTGAAAGAAAATGTATTTATGGACGGATTGAACAAAGGGCATAGATATTTCATAACCATGAGTATTGAAATATTGCTTTCTTGTCACACATTCCTCTCACTTTCAGTATCAATTCAAACATAAACAAATGTTTTTTGCACCAGTTTAATTTGAACTTTTATTTGTCCTATCATATATATAATTATTTTATTTTTGTTTTATTATTATTGTTATTATGATTTTTTTTTTTTTTTTTTTTGGGGGGGGGATGACCAAAGAGCATTGATATTTCATAACCTTGAGCTCTAAAATACAAAGAGAAAAAAAACAAATAACTGTACAATTGGAAAGACCATGAACTTTACGATAGATCATGCATAAACAGTGTATTGTGATGCTTCAGACAATAATGCTGAGCATTTGAAAATCAAATACCGCCTACACTTTGCTAACTTGCCAAAACTAACATAACTCTTGGCACTGACATGTTATCAAGCTGCTGTAGTTAAACTGTTCTTCCCTTACTCATTTCACTCAATGTTACTTCATATCATGTAATCTCCCAATACAATCACTGCAAATGTGGCATTCACTTACTCCCATAATGCCTACATTAGGGGCACGTTTGTAAATGTTTAATTTCCAAGCCATAATCACAATCTCAACTGTCTGATACCTACCTCACATATCAACTCATTTGTCACCTTAGCTATCTTGTAAACTTCTTTAATTGGAATCTGTAACATCTATCATAAAACATTGAGTATAGTCTGAAAATGAATGGAATTTGCAGCTAATAGTACCTTGTTGTGGTACTGCATTAGCTGGACAATGACCCGGATGTGAGGGTGGTAGTTCTTGACCGAGATGACCCTCATGATGTTAGCTGCATCCTCGGCATCGGGGTCAGGGCAATACTTGTCACACAGCACCAAGCAGCCATCAGCATCTTTCATCTGGGTTGGCAAGTGAGAGAGAAAGAAAGAGCAACAGAAAGTGATCAAGAAAGAAAGAGAGAGAGAAGGAGAGAGAGAAAGTAAGGAAGAAAGAAAGCTGGGATTGGACCACAGCTCACTACATCCTAATGACTTTAACAATCCTAATTGTTCATTTTCCTAGCTGGTCACTTTCAGAAGTTTACTTGAACATCTAGTCAAAGGAATATATTTTTACCTGTATACCATCCTCTTGCAATTTATAGACCACTAATATCACCATAAAAAAATATGTTTTTTAATTTTGTTTTCCCTTGTGATCATATTTTCCCTCAGTGCTGCAAACTTTGAGAAAATAAAACCCCTCGTGAAAATATAGCTCAAAGAATGTTATATTACACTGCCTACCAGTCAATATCTGTATACTATCTGATAAAACATCCAAGGCCATCATGGTAAATCATAAATATGAAGTTGATGTAATGAAGGTAATCTGACCTTGACTCTCTCGAGGTCAACTGAATTAAGGACGGATCCCTGGAAGTACTGGAGCTGAGTGAAATGCCGCTTGAACAGGGCCTGCAGCTCCAGGTCTGGAACGGCCCTAGCAACAAGAAAACAAAACAACAACATATAAGAACAACAATCATAATAATATGAATAATAATAAAAATAATCTTAATAATAATAACTTCGCATTTATATAGCATATAATAAATATTAAGTTTCTCTGTGCACTTAATATCAACATAAAATATACCAGATGTTACATAAAATAGTGAAGTAAACCTTTATACACATATTTATATATAATATATGATATAATTTTATCTTTATTCAATGACAAACAAAAATAAACAACTTTTATGAACAATGAACACAAGGTATCACCAGTAAGCCGATGGCTTGAGAGGTGTAATAACCTTGAACACACATATGCATCTAGCCTGTCTTCCAGGCTGTTGGGGGTATTTCTAATCCAAACTATTCATAAGAGGGTTTGGCTACAGTAGACTAATCATTGTCAAGTTCTTCTCTGGCTCATTTTGTCAGCTCCAGTATAATGCAGACCTACACATATACCTACACAGGTACATGTACATGTACCTGGGAATAAAGTTTATGGGCAGAAGCTATTTTTCAAGTGTTATATCAGGAAATGAACACTCTAAACTTTGGCTAGATTTTAGTGAAAGGGCTTTCTGGGGTAATTTTCAATTTACAAAGAGATTTTAGGCATACACCCAGTAGTAAGGATAGCGCGCTCCATCCTGTAAATGAACAAAAAACAAGTCAGACAAAAATCTTGGAACCAGACGGGATTTGAACCTGCAATCCACTGCTCACCGGGTAGTGACTTAACCATGCAAGCTATTTGAAGTTCAGGGGTCAAGACACGACAACATGGAAACAAATACCCTAAAGAGTCTTATTTCATCTGACTCTTAACTTTGTTCTGCATCATACCCTATGAGGATTTTTCCTCCTTCTCAGTGGCTCATTTTGCATTTGCAGGGGCTTCTTTTCTAGTTTAATGTCATAAAACAAACACTCTAAATTAAATTGTGCATTGTCCCCAATGAAGATATTTTGTTCATAGGGGCTTCTTCCCCCTGAGGCCCCCCCCCCCCTCCAATATTATTTTCTTGCTGAGGGCGACCAACTGTGTTCATAGCAGTCAATGCTGTGGGTTCTATGGAGGATGATGGTATTTATGTCTGTGGGGTTTAGAGATGGGGTCATTCCTACCTACAAGTCACTGACCAAGCAACTATGCAAAGAATGGGTGCATTCACACTCACAAACCCTGAGAACGAAACAAAATCCTCTTCAAAATTATGCATTTTTTTTCTAAATCAGGGAGTTAGCTCAATAAGAACAAATGTCCACAAAATATTCATTCTCAGCTGCTTCTTATTTTGACACTTTTCCCAACTGATTGGATTTTCTCCATTCCTATGCATACCAGTAAGTCTCGTGAAGAATTCACCAATGCAAACATAGTCAGCAAAAAGAATTGTTCATCCTCTAAAATGCCCTTTGGATCACTCATCACAGTAATCAAGAGAATGCTAGTGTTTGGACATGACCATTTCTCCTGCTAGAGTATAATGTGAAACATAGTTCAGGGTGTTAATGTCATACCATGACACTTCAACAGAACCCCCCGCAAATAATTCCCTTGAACCTGTCTTTATAGAATTGAATACATTACAACATGATTTGTTACTTTATTGTTATAATCCTAAACATAGAAGTGATGATGGAATGATATCATATAATGCATCGGTATGATGACCCACAATTCCAGATGTCAGGCTGTTAACAATAAAATCTTCATTATGTTTTCTTCTTTTTCTGACATTCAAACCCTCCCCCATCTCTCTCTCTCTCTATCTATCTCTCTCTCTCTCTCTCTCTCTCTCTCTCTCTCTCTCTCTCTCTCTCTCTTTCTATTCTTCTAGTCACATGCACACATCTGAATGGGTGTTTTTCTATGGGCCTGTATGTGTTTGCTAGGGGTGTCTTGGAAATGTTGAGTTTTCTTCTGAATCTGCCAAGTCAGACATGACTGCATGGATGAGCGCTGGGAATTGTGGCATGTCACTGCAATGACTTCAGCCTCGCTGAACAATTCAACAACAAACTCTGAACAGGCTTTGAGGGAAGGGGAAGAAGTTGTAATGATGGCGGACCATAATCAAAGCACAACCATTTTGCCTTTAACATTGGATTTGAATTTAATTAAGTTTCAATAATTTTAGCATAATTTTGAGAAGATGTACAATACACTGCTCACATTTGTTATAATGCACATAAAACACATTTTTCTGTAGCTAATTTCATGAAAGATTATGGAAGGAGGAAGATCATGTACCTACATGTTCATAATATAGTCATGTAGTACTTGCATTATATCAAGCTTTAACTCAGCCAAACTATGTGTACACTGCCTATAACATAATCAAACAATACCAATGCCACCTAGCACATCCATCAAATTTATTGAGCCTTAAACTTCTTCTGCAAGGCAATTTCAAAGGATCAAATTATATTAGTGCATTTATTAACACAATGCAATATGTGACAGTTATTAGTGTGGGTTATATATTTTAATGGGATGCCTACTTTACATAATGTAAATGAAGGGCAATAAAACACATTTTAATAGGACCGAATTCATAATGAAATTATTTTGTAGGATTCGTGAGAAGATTATGATCAAGCCACCCTGTAGGAGAGAAAGGAGAAGATGACTTTGTGACATGCTCAATGTAATGGATAGTAGATGTAAATATTACAGGATCATAGTAGAACTTTTCTACCATCTCATCACAAGTCTTATATCCTTCACCAATGCTATTGATTACCTAGAAGCCTAAAGCCCTTCACTCTTAAGTACTGGGAAGGCAAAAAAGCCTTCAAAATGTAATTGTTAGCAATCTTCTTGCCAATTGTCTTAAATTCATGTATTGTCAAAATCCTCAAAATGTTCGGCCCCAACATTTTGAGGATTTGTGATTTAATCACTCATTACTCCAAATGTAGATCATTTGAGGGCAAATAACTTTCAGCAAGCTTCTAAAATAGACAATACATGAATTTAAGACCATTGGCAAGAAGATTGCTAACAATTACATTTTGAAGGCTTTTTTGCCTTCCCAGTACAGTACATGCCCTTTAAACCACAATGTAAGTTACCTCATGCAGAATTAATCGTATACAATATTAGATATGCTAGCATTATACAGAATGAGTTGGTAACACTATAAAAGCTTTTTATCTGTACATATTGTGAACATTATCTATTGTATTTCATTAGTTGTATAACATCCACTTCACTATAAAAGCTTTTTATCTGTACATATTGTGAACATTATCTACTGTATTTCATTGGTTGTATCACATCCAATAAGCTGTGTGCTGCTAATTATATTTGATCATATTAAACCATATGAATTGAATTGCACTGAATTGAAAACTAAGCCCAATTATTAATATCATTGATATTGAACACCAATGGAAAGATTGCTGCATGCGATGGATAGCAGATGAAAACATTACGGGATCACGGAGAAGCCTTTTCACCGTCATCAATGATTTTGTAACCTTTACCAATACTATCAGGTTCCTTGAACCCTGAAAGCCCTTTACCCTAATGTAAAAACACAATGTAAGTTAGCTCATACTCAATTAATTGTACACAATACTTTGCAGAAAATTATGATTGAATTATACACAACAAGTTTTTAAAAAATGTATATCTCTTTATGTGTACATATAGCTAACATTATCTACTGTATTTTATTGATGGTGAAACATTTCCAGTACAGCATCATACAGCTAATTAACTTTTCATCTTTCTAAATACTTTAAAGGTCCCCTGACACCAAAAACATATAAGCACTTATTTCATGTAGTTTTTCATGGTGAATTCGAAAATGATAATCATTTCCCGCAATATCGATTCAGTTTAACACAAAATGGGAAAATCATTAAGATTTGGGAACGCCCACTAAAATTGTTGACAATACCGGTTGCCGATGACGTCATCACCGTGACGTCATCATGGGAACACAAAAGGCAAAGGCTAGGCGCAGTGAGCGTGAACGTACACAAACAACGTGTGCTTTTCATGTGTTTTCACGTGTGAGCTTAGCGTTTGTTCCATGTGAGTTACTGTTCAAGAGAGATCAAATCAAGATGGATGATTTGCTAGACAGCGACAACGAGGAAGAGCGGTATGCAGCGTCTGATTCTGAAGGAGAAATTGATGATTTTAATGAGGAAGGAGAAGAAGAAATACCGCTACCGGCTGCTGCGCCTGGCCCAGCCCCTGGCATATTGCCATACCAATTCGAGCCTGAGCGTCGTGCGGAAGAAGAAGAGGATGGTGACGCTGCCGCTCGCTTTCATCGAGAAGACATTGATGGAAGGCTTGGAAATAATCATTGGTGAGGATAACATGAAATGTTTTAGCTGTTTATTCACAATCCAATACTCTGTATTTTTTAGGAGAAAGATAATCAACAAACTGTACATGTAGCATGTACTCGCGTGCGTCGCTTTGGCTACACGATTACTGCGACCAGCCCGCTCACGCAGCTCGCAGGAGCAATCCCGGGGTTAGGTACACGAGTGTAGGCCAGCACTACTCCCACTCTCTGAAGGCTAGCCTCCGCTACGGTGTTGTAGTCGACCGGCCGAGGCCGCCCGTATTGCGTGGCGATGGGTGTATGATTGCGACGGCCGAGTTCGTTCCCACTCTATTTGTAATATCATGTGGAGAATAAAAAAAACGTCCTTAGTTTGTTAATTGTGTAAAGTTAGATTTTAAAGTATTAAAACCCAGCTCAGTGACATTATACAGTGCCAATGTGGCAGCGTGTTTCAGCTCACAAAGTTCAAATACCGGTATAAAAGGCCACAGCATTAATCTAGACTCTAACTAACAAAAACAATAAAACATCAAAAGTAACAATTTGTCTTTTCTTACAGCTCTGCTACCTCGTAGGTACACCAAATTTTGTCGAGCCAGCCTTGAGCGAGTTTATGTATGTTTTCCTTTTACATTTGTTTACTCTCTATTTTCAAAGTTGGGAATATCGTCCTTGTGACTAGTGCTACGTTTGCTCCTCTACATCATGTAAATACTGGGTGTAGTTGATACCTGTAGAAATTGTTTTAAAAAATACTCTTTTACATAATCATTGATGCAGGTGTTCATGCAGTGGAGGATGTACCCCAATGCCCAGAGTGGTCGAGTCGTACTGCTGTAAGGAGATGGACCAGGTTGTTGCAGTCATGGATGCCTACGAGGGAGCGGAGCTGGACTGTATTACAGACCATCCTGGTTTTAATACAGTTTGCCTTGACCGATGGGTGTTGGACACCGCCTATCTGCAATACCGTCAGCAGTATGGCCAAGACGTGAGGCGAGATGCCTCTGATAATGAGTGAGAACTTTTTTCATGTACAGTTGTATGAATTTTGTGTAATCAAATGATATGAAGATATGCCCTTATGCTCATTGTTAGGTTATTGGGCTCTACTAGTTTAATTATGTCAAAATTTGCCAAAGAGTTGTTGCACCCTATAAATAGTTTAAAGTTTATTCAGAGCCTGTTCTCTATTGTCTGTACAATAAATTATGAGGGAGTCATGCTGCTCAGTATCCAAGTAGAGGAGCCAGTCTGCAAATCCATGGGCTCAGTGAAGAAAGAACCATACAACACTCAAATTGAGTGTGCAAGCATGAATGCTTTTACATTCAAATTGTAATTATATACATGTAACAGTGTGGTATTGATATTTTATAGGGATACAATTTGAACTTAGTGATATTTATATTATACCAGGTTAATGATAATTGGGGATGGGTGTCTTGACTTTGATGGTTTACTCTGTCACATGTACTGTAGATGATAATTTGTTTTTCTAATAACTTGTGTTTTTCATTCATTTTCTTTTATCTACAGGAAATACAGACACGTTGGGTATCGGCAGCTTGCAAGATGGTGCTGGGGGTTCCTTGGCCGATCTGTACGTGTCCCGCTACCATCCTGTGCAGTAACACAGATACGGACAACTTTTCCTTCTGCTGTGTACAGAGGATTTGAGGAAGCATAGATTTTTCTAAACGTAGATAGGATAACAATGCATTGATGTGTCATAACTTAATATTTGATCGAGACAGGCATAGATCTATTTCATTCGTGAAAATTAATTTCAAATCATTAAGTGATACTTCTCAATTTCAGCGGGACTATCCTTATACATTCAAAAGCCTTGGTCTGTAAGAGTCAATAGCATATTTCAGGGCAATTTCACTGTAACTAACATTACCCGATATGATTTTATATTTACTATTTGTTTTATAGTTGGCAAATTATTATTTTTTTTTTTTATTTACTCACATCAATTAATGGGTATGAAGAAAGTTGTAGAGGAGTATCCCTGACATGTATGAAGATATTGATGAGCAACAGGTTGGACGAGAGGTCGCTGACTTACTTCAGGTGATTGACCCCTAAGACAAAGTTGTCTTGTACTCATTACAAGTACATGTATTGATATATAAATATTGTCTAGCATTTGCACATTATTCAGTGGAAGTCTAACGGTTTCATGTCCTTTTAACCTGACTTTAAAGATGGCCTGTCCTTTTTACAAACATCTGCAAACATGTATACATGTATTTCGCATGTATCGTTGGTATACCAACTGTGAAATTGTAAGGTCAGACTACAAGTACATGTACATGTACTTTAACTCCCGACCGTTGATTTTTGAAATTACAACTATTTTTGTGGTACAAGAAAAAGAAAGCGTGATCAATAATTGAAGATTATTTCCTCAAAACCGAATAATATGCTTTGTCGATTCCAGGGAAAGAGGTTATTGTAAAGCCACTTTATCTCTCAAATGATGACAAAGTCAGGGAACTTTCAGAATTAGGTCTGCAAAAGGGATGGGCTACCTTCAATCAACCAAATATCACTCAACTTAAAGAATATGGAAAAAAAAAATTATCTTTCACACTTAGTGGAAATTGTAGGGAAAATATTCAAAGAACACAGAGTCATTCATTCAAATTTCGTTGTCTACAGTCCTACATGAACATGCATTTAATTTTATTGTGAGAAATATGAAGGTAATTAATAAAAATAAAGAGCAAATCATATTGAATTTGAAAGATTCTTGCACTTCATGGACATCTGGGGTGTTGGGTTAGTGGTAGATCTAGGAATGTACCTAAGAGATACATTTCTTCTATGTCATGTTCAATATGGTGTGTAATTGCCTTTCAGTTAATGTGAAAGGTGAGGTAGGTTTTTTACTGGTACATGTAAATGCAACATGATTCATATTGTGAAAGATGTAGATTGTGATGGAAGAAATAATACGAATCATATAAGAGAATCAAATAATCAGTTGGCTCACGGTGAAGCAAACAAGAGAGGTTTTGATGTTTCGACCGCAAAGCTGCTAGTCTTTATCAAGCAATGAAACACAAGCACAGAAGCGCTCAGTCTCACTGCTTGACAAAGACTAGTAGCTTTGTGGTCGGAATTTCGACACCTTTCTCATTTGTTCAAGAGAGCTTGAGACAACTAATTTGATTCTCTTGTATGATTCATATTAGTGTGCAGTGTTTCTTTTTCTAGAACTAGTTCAAATAATATCATGTATGTGATTTCTAATATATTGATGAATCCATGCACAGTACATGTACATGGAATGTGTCTTTTATCTCTGCTTATTATTATATGTATAACAGTTTTCTGGAAATAAAGGTATTACAACTGACAAACTACTTTCCCCTCATTTAATGTGGATGAGTGTCCAGGCCATTGTAGTATTAAAATCACTAAGTAATGTATTGAAGGCACTTCAGTGGAACCTTCGTTGTAAAGAATACCAACTCTTGTTATAGCAAGCTTTCACTTTAGCTGATATGTAGGATGACAAATTTTGATACTGACAAAAACATTTATTTCATGTCTTTGTTAGCATTTTGTAAACATAAAGCTCTACTCCTTCGTTTAAATTTGCAGTTTCTAATAGCAGTACTGCCTCATATGACTTAATTGAATGAGCTGTAAAAATGTTCCTAAATTAATTATTCTACCTAAAAAATACAACACATGTACATAAACAATACTCACATAAAGAGAAAGAAACAATGCTTTAGTTTTTAGCTTGACCGCAACATTTTGTTTTATATACACAATGCTGGCTTTGAAGGTTACAAAATGAATAGTTCTTCTCTCATCTTTGAGAAGCACCAACATGTCACATACCTATAAAATAAAGCATGCTTGGTCATGATTAGTTGACAATTGTTATCAATGAAATAATGGTTCACACAAATATATTCACAATCTTTGTGCTTGCTACCACAGAAGGACATGGTAAAAAATGGAAGTACACTGTAGATGATTGAGAAGCTATTAAAATGTTAGTTAATTTGTTGATGTAGATCACTTCCTAACTTCCATTACTTTTGAAATTTGCTGAAGAACAAAATTACATGGTTAGAAATAATCTTGAGTTCTGGTAATGGCAAAAAATACCTTCTCATAGAATCAGCAGAAATTTGCATAAAGTATACAAAATAACAAATAATAACTGCCACATGATTTGTAGTAGAGTGATATTTAGCAGCTGAGTTAAGATGGCCCCACAAAAAAAAAGAAAGATCAACGAAATGTTTATACAAGACTTGTTCTCATGCTGGAGTCTCTAACTCTTTATGTACATGTACTTGCCTTATTAATAAATGTGACTACCAACAGGTGTTTGTCAGCTTGTTCATATTTTTCTAGCTGAAATGGTGGACATTGTATCTACAGCATGAGAAACATTTCAGATTACTCTCATCTAATTCCTCTCGACTAAACTTTTTCTAGTGAAATATGAATATATACAGTACACCGCCCCACCCCCCCCCCCCCCCCAAAAACAAAAAAAACCACCTGTAGTATTACAGTACATACTATACAATACATTTATGCCAGGTCTAGTAATCCATTTCTAGGGGCCGAAATTTACTACATGTACATTGTATTATGTATAATAAACAGAGAGACATGGTTCAGACTTCAGTCAACATTTCCTCCACAGGCAATTTCTTCACTAAAGGAACTCGTAACAATATACCAAACCTGACAAAAAAATCATAATTTCAAACCCAATCACAACTCTAACCCTACATCTAACACAAAATATAGCCCGAAGCAAATGCTTTGCACTGTATCAAACTATCATTTTGCTCTTAGACTTCATGTAAAGGCACTTCTGGTTGAAAGCAGTTCTGGTTTAACGCTTGGATCTGTCTCATACATGAAAATATACCTCGGTTTATTGTGTTCTGAAAATGTTACACAAATTCGGTCATTTTAACCACATTTATATAAGGAATCCCTTATTCCTCATACTAGACAGTGCTTCAGATATCATTGAACAAATTGTTTCAAAATGGTTAACATAAAACAAGGATTAATAAAATTATTTATTCCTTCTTTGTTCAAGAAGTATGTTTGAGTTAATACATGTATAAATTTACACAAAATTAGATTCTTAAGTATTTGAATTGTGCCTGCCCCCTCTCCACAACACATCTTCAAGCACATCAAAAATATCAACATCAGATCTACCAACATTGAAATTCGCCAATCAGGAAGATTTGGGGAAATTTCATCAGAAATCAGGGAGATGTCTAATAAATGCATACAGCCTAATGACAATAATCGATCAATAATCAGGCAGATTGGGTGATGCGATGTAATCTAATGCAGTAATATTGGTCTGTTTTCAGGGAGTCTCCTGCGAAATCAGGGAGACTTGGCAGCATAATCAGAAATAACTGCTGCTGTCGTTTCAAAATTTGCTCATGACCTTAACACAATTTAATTTACCACATATGGCACAGGATGCTTCAATAGAACTATAAGCCAATAGTCACTGAAACCTTGATGATCAGTAAACTAACTCAGTTTCCAGTTACATAGATGCCACATGAATATTCACTGACAATTAATCCATGTTCAGTCATCTAGATTAAAACGACTGCGGTGTTGCTGCACCAGTTCCTCCTTGGAAAGGTATGTATGTTGACTGCACAAAGATGGGGGGGCAGCTTTCCGCTCTGGTGAGTGAGGGCGAAAGTCTGTGCTGAGTCTTGAAATGTCGGTCATAAGATCATCAACGTATGCTGCAATTAAAAAAAAAAAAGACATACAGGTATGTAGATTGGTGTAAGAATCCGACCATGTCATTACATGTATTGTATGTTGTGACGTAGCGATATGTAGCTAGTGAGATACTTAACTATGTGATGAAGATGACAATGATAAAGATTATGACACAATGATGCAACCATTACAATTCCACTTTCCTTTCTTTTTGTAAAAAAAGAATACTGTATACATGTACCTGCGATATAATAATAGTCTATAATGTAATTATAGCTAATAAGAACTAATGCTATTGGGCTTGCTGCGGACCAATCAAATGACATCCAGTGTCATCCACCCTACAGAAGGGTTAGGGCCCACACTATTCTCATTCTGCCATGAACAGGGCAATATAATTATTATTTTGTACAATAATAAAACAATAATTGTAGGACTTACAGAATGTCTTGGCTTCCTTCACAGCTTTGACAGATGCTTTCCCTGGCTTGAACTTTGGTTTGCTGACCTTGTAGCGTTTCTCACCCTTCACTGTTGTGGCCTGCTTACGATCGCTGTTCTCATTGTAATCCATCGCAGCAAGTGAAAGCCTGGGTTGAAACGAAACAAAAACAAAGAATAAAAATGAGTGTACTGAATTAGCCCTACTCAAAATGAGGGAGGGGTTTGGCACCCCCCAACCCCTTCACAAAATGCATGCCTGCCACGGCATCACAAGGCCCCTTTTCTGACAAATGCCCCGCAACTTGAAAGACCAATTTTCACAAAGTTGTTCACAGCATGGCAAGGTCGCGCAACATTGCAAAGTCACTGATAGGGTAATAAATCTACAAGCATTTGTGTCCAATTACTGCTTTTACAAAATAACTTCAAAACACTGTTAAAAAGATTTTTAGACGTTTTTCTCAACCTGACTTGCCTTGTTATCATCAATATACACTTCTGAAACATAAACAAATCATAAAAATTAATGCATTTAAAATTTAAATGAGTAAAATAGGCATCTTATTTGCATCAATTATAAAGTAATAAACAAGACATTTTAAATCTCCCAGTTTGAATCCAATTAAATCTGATATTTTTTTCCCTTGCCTATTTCTTATGCTACAAATTATAAAATACACACTGCTAAGGCTACACTTTCTAAAGAAAATATGGTGCATTTACTGTACCTGCTTGTCATGCCTTCATACGAGTATGATTTAAGCTTGGGCGCATAATGGTTGACTAGACTATGAAAGGCCTCCAGCGACGAAGTCTGCTTATCTCCTGACAGTTTCTTGACATCATTCACCAACATCGTATTGGTCAGGATGTCATCCAGCTTCTCACAGGCCTTCGTGCCTGAATAAATATATGGCAAAGAAAAAGAAGTATATAACACTCTTGACTTTGAGCTGTCATAGTTTATAATATGTTGACCATAGTGTTATGAGCTTGGGAAAGGCAAATATCATCCTGAATTCTGAAAATGAAGAAAATAAAACCCAGCACTAAATATTCTAGATTATAAATGAATGATATGTTCCAAAAGAGAGAAGACTTTGTCACTTTTTTTGTACAAAGCAAATGGTGAGGTTTTTGGTTTGATATGCATATTTTCCCTTTTTAGGCTTGCTGTGTAATCCCTTCAAACTGACATAAAGAATTAGAAACATAGAATACATTAAAACATCCATGAAAGAATAAAATAAATCAATTAAAATAGAGACAAACAATTTGCATGTATGATGATATCCAACCAAGTTTTAAGAGATTTCTTGGTAGAAGATTAATTTCAAAAAGCCTTTTTCAGGAGTATTAACAAAAGAAATATTTATGAATGAAATAAGCAGCTTTCATTGTAACAAACTATTGGCCCTGACTTCCTGTGCACAATTTCTGAACGTGCTGTTTCCTAGTTTCAACCTCCCTGCTACATGAAACTGGAAGTAATTTTGTGAGTGGTGAAATTAATACGAAGGCACAAAAAAGAAAATACAATGTCAATCTAGATAAATTTACCTGCGTTGAGCCACTTTTTCTGGCGACCTTCAGCTGCCTCATCCTTATGAAGGCACTTGGGAAAGGTCTCCGAGTGGCCTTGATGAATTCCTTGGATGTGGTTCATCAGAGACTTCCACTTGGCCACCCGGAGAGCATCCTCCTCCTCTTTGCATGTTGCTGCCACCCAGTACATGTGGTTATTGATGCTTTTCTCCCAATGAAGCAACTCTTCACACCCTTTTTGTTTGGCAAGGGCGTGTACCTTCTTTCGAACACCTGATAAATATGAATATGAAAAGAGCAATACATAACAAAACTTTATTTGATAATAAATTCTTGCTGAGTATAGGTCAGAAGAAAATGACACTATTTTCATTCTTTTATCTGGGGAAAACAAAGAGTAAGCACAATGTTCAACTCATACAAAGATAAATTTCCAGGCGTACATAAGAGAGGAAATGAGACCAAAGCATTAATAGCTTGCCTAAATACAGTATGGAAGATATAAAAATACATATTGGAACAAAATAGTAAATTATTTTTCTTCATTATTCGTAGTAAGCATATGAATTTACAAGTAAAATTTATATCATAGCAATATAACATTATGGATCTCTAGGAATAATTGACTATAGAGAAAATCGTTCCATTTGAATTATATTTCATGTACTTGCATGATCGTATATGTAATTTATACGCAAAATAAAAACAAACAATTTTCTCACCTTTCGCTACATGCCACACATCGTAGACGTGGATGGTGTCTGGGGTCTTCTCTCTGATGTGCTTCGCAAGCTGTCGGTGCCTGTCAGTTACCACCTTCCTAATAACCAACCCCTTTCCAGACAGGTAGCTCGTTACTCGCTTGTAGCCTTCCAACTCCATGTGATAGGAGCTCTTTACCTCGTTACTCTATAATGACAAAGGATACAAATTAAACTGCACATTACATCATATGAACAAGTACTCACACAATACTACTTTTAGCTCATATGTTGTAAATAGATAATCCTTCAGAATAATTCATTTAAAAAACATGGAATAAAAATATGTCAGGTGGTAAAGAAATCAAACTATTGAAAGGTACCTTGCATAGTGTATGCAATGCATACCGATACTCATGATTTTTATTTTTATTTCCTCACAAATATTGCAGTGATTTTTTTTAAATTTTTTAAATTTGTTCATTTTTTTGTGAGTGTTAGGTAATAATCATCAAATTTTATTTTTCTAACTTCAAGATGACCTCTTTCTACAAATTAATTTGCATGATAACTTCGGACACTCAATTAACAAAAAAAAAAATACAAAGGACCAGGAACTACAACTTACCTGAACCAGCTGGAAGTCCACAATCTTGTTGATGTTCAGCTCTATCGCAGTGTACACCCCAAACTTTGCAGAGTGGCCAGGGCTGTCTGCTCTCCCATCCCCTCCAATAGTGAGAGGAAGTCCCTGGTCAGCCAGTCTTTGGATGATCCTTTCTTGGGTCAGCTGCCATTGCTTCGTGATTGCAGGGTGGAGGATCTGATCTTGGTGCCTAAAGAACGTCCTTTCCGAGAATGTAGTGATGTTGTAGCTCTCCAAGACACGAAGGGTTTCTCGGCAGCTCCCACCTGCAAACAGTATGGCTGCTGACAACAAAATGTTGCCAGCAGGCAGAGAACCGATCCACGGTTGGCTCTCCCATGTTGTCGTGCTGGCTGAACATGCAAGGCACTCCCTCGTCACCTGAAGCAAAGTTCCCAACTCTCTCCTGTGGAGCGTGGCGATCCCGGAGCAGGAAGGGCAAATCCTCAAAAGTTCCAGTAGCTTGGATTCGAAGATTATATACTTCCTCTCCACATGTGGAGGAACACTTCGCTGTTTTGGCTCCCATGAAGTCCTTGGGCTTTGACCTTTTCTCCTATGTTTGAAAGACATAAAAATAATCATTTTAGAAATACTTTACTATCATTATACCACATACATGAAGGTATACCAACAATACATTGCAAAGAAGAATAATTGTATGTTGACAATATCCAGGGTGTCCCCAATCTAGAAAATGTGCAGAGCAAACATGATGCGTCAGGTTCAGAAAGTGATTGTAAGCCTGTTGAGCCACCATTAATTTACTGCACAACCCATTATATCAGTATCAGTCATTCAGTTCTGTTATTCCTATTGTTTTTGTTTTCTTTGAGCCACATTTTGCCCTTTTGAGCAGTACATGAAATAAATAGGAGCTGCAAACAGCAATGCTTCATGAATAGTCATAAATAGGGACTCAAACAAACAAGCAACAAATAGATATATAGAGTACTGGTGGACAGTGCCAAGGGAATTTGGAGTACTAGATCCTTAAAATCATAAGAAGAAACTCACCGTCTTTTTCGAGGTTTCTCCGGTGTGTCAAGAAGATGCTCCTTGTCTGATGATGATGAAGAAGATGATGACGATGGTGGTTCATAACCAGGTGAGGAGGGTTCTTTCGTGTCGCTCTCTGGTTCTGGTTCTGGTTCTGGTTCTACATCTCCATCTTCATGTTCCTCTGGTTGATCGACTTCCTCCAAATCTGCAAGGTCGTAGGAGGTCCCTCTAGAAACTAGAAGTGATAGATCGTGTTCCACCTGACAGCCTGTGTCACGTACTTGAACACTCTTTTGGGTGCCTGAAATTAATCATAAATGTACATGGTCACAAACTGCCCAACAAATATGATTGGATCACTTTAAAAAAAAAATGGTTTCGGAAGACATGCCACTCAACAATAGATCATGTTGGTTTGAGGGAGGTTTCGAACAAATTGGCACAACTACAAGAACAGACGTTTTTGACTGACATAAAATAGTTGAAATATATATATATGCATTAATTTGTACATCATTTATTCTCATGACAAATTTTTCTCTCTGAAATTGCGAATTTATTGCTCAACTATTGATCATTTTGCTACTACCTTAAAAAAAAACAAAAAAAAAACGGTTAAATCGAATTGTGGGCAGTGGCACAAAAATAACATTCAGAATAGCTTTATTCATCATTTCCAAGCAAAATTAGTGTAACTTCTGTACATAATCTTATTTAATGCATGGTAAGTTATTTTCATATCAATTCTGCCAAACAAAACTACAGTACAGTATAAACACTGCATGTTTGAAACATAAAGCCAAGTTAAGTTGCTAGAATACCTTTTTAAAGCACAATTCTACCAACTGACTGACAGGCCTTTGAATAAAATTTAAAGTTTCCAAATTTGTACCAATAATAATCTAAATGAGGCATAGTGATAGAAAATAATCTACTTACGTTTCACTCTGGTTGCTACAGAAACCTGTGTCCCAACAGAGGCTGTAAGTTCAAGCTGTACGTCCATAACTGAATCCTAGAAGTATTATTGATTGGAAAGAAAATAAACATAATTATTTAGCTGATATGTATTCCCCATTCATGGTTAATGTGAAAAATTTAATACAGACAGACTGATTTTCACACAAAAGACCTTGTGTTTCATCTCTCATGTACACCATTTTAAAAAAAATCAAATTATCCCATGCTGGTTTGCAATTGATAACATTGAATGCAACTACCAGCCCTCACAAATTAATATTGCATTTCAAGGTAGGCTAATATTGTTTGTTAGTTCAAGAACAGAACTATCTCAACAAAATATGTTCTGCCAAAATGATTGGAATATGCATACTTAACAAATTAACAAAGAAGAAAATTTACATGTAGTTTAGCAACTTTGCAGCTATACTTAACTATGGTAACATAACATAATTCAATATGATGCATAATGAATTGAAACTTCTCATTTTTTTGGAAAGGGGTAGGGGGCGGGGTTCAACAAAACAAAGTACCTGTTCGGTGATGGGTCCTGAAGGCTCGGGCTGATTTTCATTTGCCCAATGGCTGCATCCAGGCTCAGCATTAATATCGGATGGAGATTCCACTGACGACTGGTCCTCTGTTGATGATAGTTCCTCTGAATCTGGAACTTCTTGTAGTTCTTGAGAAGATGTTGCCAGCAGTTCATCCAGCATCTGTGAGAATAAATAAGATAAAAATTAAGGAAAATAAAGACAGTAACTGGGGATTGATATTTTACACATCTGGGCCCGGTAGCATACATGTGTAAAGGTTTGCAATCAATTGCAAATTTAAAAGACAAATTCTGATTGATTACTGGTCAATCATTTGAACAAAAAGTGCATGCAACAATGATGATGATTGGCCATTGCCATTTTGCAATTGATCGCAAACCTTTAGGTTTTATGTTACGGGCCCCTGAAGAACCTGTTACCTGCCCGGCTGCCCCTGTTTTTTAGTATTGCATAGAGTCTACATTGCACATGGAGTTGGGTAAATGCACTGTCTATATGCTCCTCTAAGAACAAGATGTAGCTCCTCAAGTTTCCTTAGTTTAATTCCTCGCACAATCGCAGTCACAAAGAGAAACAAAACCTAACTTGTAATGTACTTTAGAGTTCTAACATGTCTAATCCTAAATCCAACGCCGGCTCTAGCCAAAGCAGGGCCTCCCCATTTTTGAGTGTGCAAAAAACATTGAGAAATCAATAAAATGAAAAAGAGGAGGTGTGATGTAGATGACAATTGATTTATTTCCTCACATTAACAAATGACAAATGAACGAGGAACTATTTTAGAGATGCAAATTACGACGGTGGCTAGCTCTATAAAATTCAATTTGCATGTAAACTTTCAAAGGCAAAGCCAAGTAAAAATAGTATGGTATGCTTACCCTCATTTTCTTTCTTTTCTCCGCTGCTGTCCGAGTCCCACTCCTTTTCATTTCCTTCGGCTTCGATGTCTTACTCTTTATTGTGGGCACAGCATCATCCCGTAGCCTCCGCGTTCTCTTCATGTCAAAAGTAGCATGCAGCCCATCATCGAAGTCGGACTCTAGAAAGTGGTCGCTACACACCATGCTCCACTTGCTTGGCCCGTCCCAACTCGCTCTTGTCAACTTCACTTTTGATGTCCACAATCTCCTTAAATTTGGCTCTTTTGGGAACGAGTGAAGGCTCACACCTTCCTGGGCAGTATTGCTACAGCCCCCTACAATACATCTCGCCGGCATCTTAACGAAATCCGAATAAATATGAACTTTTGCAGAAGAAATGAAAACTTTTTGTAACAATCGAGAACTGGCTACGCTATAACACGCAAACACAATAGCCCCAAACTTTTCGCAGGCGCTCGAACGCTGAACTGCGTTTATTGACTTCCCACGATGACGTAGAGTCACGTGATATGCTTGTTTTCGGAGTTTCGATCGTTTTTCTGGGGGCGGGGCTTAGAAGCGTGATAACTCATTAAATTGATTCACAAAAACCGCTGTAACTAATTAATCGCTTATGGGAGAGAAAAAAGAAGTACCTCAAAAAATTTTAAAAAAATATATATATCATATAAGTGCAACATGAAGTTGGATGTCAGTGGACCTTTAATTTGAAAACTCAAGGAAAAAAAAAATCATTGTTACATTCAGTGAAATAAAAATGATACATGGGCTGAACCCCTCTGAGTGATATAAATAAACAACACATTTCTTGGGGTGTATATCATCTAGTGCAATTGAGAAAGACGCCTAAAATCACCAATCAACAACAAGGGAATTACCCCGCCCCCCCCCCCCCTTAAGCAAAAAAGAGCCCCAGTAAATACCAACAGCGCCCCTGTGAAAAGATACCCTGATCCAGGTTGTTCATCTTGGTGCCTCCAGGGTGAACAAGTATTTTCCCCCTGCAGAGCATGTATCCTACCCCACTAGCCATGGCATCGAGAACAAGAAACCTTCCACCCACCTAACCACCCCTACAATGTCTTGTCACACTCAAAACCCTTCTATCTTCCCTTTTCAGGTGCAAAAAATATCTGGTTAAGCCCTGGTTCACTCACATTTCAGGCCGAAATACATAAATCACTGTGCGCTTCATATCCCGCATCATTCATGTATGATCGGCACTGATTACTAGCGGCCCTGCGTTCTTTCAAGCTGTCTGCACCAATACCTAGCCGCCTCAGAGAAATCTCTTGATGTTTGGAGCTACTGAAGAGGATATTTGACTCTGAGGGTTGGTTTCACTAACACAAACTGATACCAGTACTAGTTCCAACATTGCTTAAAGTGAGATCTATCATCAGGGACCAGTTTATGCTGGGACGTAATACACAGTCTAAGAAGTCAGTACAGGAAGTGTGCATCCCTGTTTCTGTAAGATCTCCTTTAAAAATGAGAGCCCAGTTTTCCAATTCTGATCACAACCAAGACAGGCACAAATCTGGCCATAAAAATAATGTCAGCACATAAACTTAACAACAGTAGTTGTGCCAATTTAAAGATCAAAAGTGTTAAAGAGATATTTTCAGCATGTTGCCAATTTATAAATGTAGTGATCAATTCAAGTTTATTTCACATTTCATAGTGCATTCATGTTGTGCGGGAAGGTATACTCTTTTACATAGATCTGTTACCAATTTTAATGCTCAATATCAAAATTAACAGTTTGAGACCAAAGATTTTGTTAGCTAGTCACTAATGGGAGTAACAAACATCTCCCCTCACTTGAATAGATACAGAGAATCTGGAGGAACTTATTAAAATGAACATAGCAGACATGTTTAGGTCAATACACAATCCAGTAATTTTGCTACAGCAGAATTTTCTTTTTTCCATGGGGGAAAGTGTTAAAAATTTGTGTAAGTTGTACATGTAGCCATGTAGCAGTCTATGTGGTTATGAACAAGACTTGGAAGAAGAATTGGAACAAGAACTAATATTTCCTTTCATTTTCACTCTTTGACTCATGAGATGGTACTAGAAGTTCTTCCAATTTGCCTCAAGATATGCTCATTAAAGAAAATATGTAACAATGGGTGCAGATTCCCTTCATATGTAATGCTAGGACTGGTATCCGTATTATGAGCAGTTTGTAAAACTAGGACTGGTATTAGTATTAGGATCAGTTTGTAAAACCGACTCTCTCTGAAGACAGTCAGGCACAGATGAATTACAGGAGTGTGGAGCCTAAGCATGCTCAAGATCTTCTTTCAAGTATATCCCTCTGGCTCAGAGGTAAGGGATGATAGTATGCAGTTAGACCCCCCCCCCCTTGCCCCTCACACCCACCTCCAAGCCACATCACCTCCTACATTCTCCCTCTCTCATCACACCCTTTTGAAATAATTGATTCAGGTATGTCACCAATGTATTCAACAAATAATATACCCTATAAACTTGTATAATTCATTGTTAATAAAAAAAAAAGTGAAAGAGGGTTTTCTTCTCGATGTTTCCTCCCTTTTCTCATTATTCCTTCCTTTCTTTACCCCCCCTCTGCTTTTATACTCCCCCCTCCTCCTCCTCTTCTTCCTCCTCCTCCTCCTCCTCCTCCTCCTCCTCCCTCACTTCATCTTCAACCACCTCCTCTGCTTCTTCATCCCACTCTCTGTCATCACCTCCTTTCCCATATCAGTTGATGGTAGAGCTAGAAGTAGAAGTACTACGACATCTTGTAAGGACACGGATTGCATGTTCCTACGTGTGCTCCAAGAACACATCCCTGAAATATGACCATCCTAATCATTCTGTTTAATCAATCTGTACAATCTGTTCCTGCATCTGCATGAGCCAAAAGATAGATTCTGTATCAAATGTATTTAAAAAGTGTCTCTGAGCACTTAAAAGTCCTCATAATATCAACTGTAAAAAGTCCACAAAATGTCAACTATAAATGAAACATATGTGTATTCATCGTGTAGGTCAGTGAATGTCACCTTACCTTGTCTGACGTGATCACCTGATCAGAAAAAACATTAAAACAAAAGAATTCCTCAAGGAAGAGCAGTGTGGATACAGTAGCAGAGTACTGTCTGTATGATATATTGCATAGCTGGGGTAGCTGTAGTTTGCACAGTGTTTCGTAGCATGTTAGTGCTGCCCCAGTTGCTTGCCTGAAACAATACAGCCCGTCATAATCATTCTCAGGGGTATATCTCACAACCTATAACGTACCCAGTGGTGCAGTGTGTGTACTTTGAAAAATTCATTTGATTTGCTACTGGTGTGCTGCTAATGCTATCCATACCTCTACCTCACCTAGTACCTGTACAGTTTCATACACGATGCTCTTGTACCAATTAGCTTTAGTATGTGGCAAATCACAGAAGCCAACATGTGTAAAGTTTTAACAAATTATAGTTTTCAATCCACTCCAGCACTGCTGCATGTTGTTAATAATACAACAGCCAGCTTAAATCTGCTGTGATATTTTCTATCATCTTCTTTAATCCTTCCGATGCCATAATTCATGCTGGTCTGTGGGGTTTGGTTACGTAACTCGTGAAAAAAGAAACTCACAGCACATAAAGAGTTGATGAAGACTAGCTATGAAAAGGAATTATGTGAATTAAGTTATTGTGTGATCAATCTTACTAGATGCAAATGTAAGAGAGTTTGACAACAGAACCGAGTCTATGCCTACAAGGTATAGAATCTTATTACTTGAAGCAGTTTGTTAAGACCGGTTTCCATTCTTCTCCTTCTGCGAAAAAGTACGGACTAAAAAGCGCCCCCAAGCTAGCCCCCCGGCCAGGTTTCCATCTAAGATACGCAGCCCTGGAAAAATGCCATCAGTGCGACTCAGACGCCGATGTCCCTGAGCAAGAAACTTAATCTGAGTGGCATCTCTGTCTATCCTGCTCCTAATTGGTGATTGGCTACATGTCCTTCAAGAAGCCCTCAAGGTGTATGTGTGCTCCTGGAAGAGCTACATGGAGAGAAGTGGGGCCTGGGCCCGGGGGCCGGGGGCCCGGGGGCCATGGATGCACTTCCACAAGACCAATGACACACCTTCCAAATGACACACCATAATGGACATACTATATTGAATGAATAACCTGTCATTTAACATTCCAAATCTTCTAATACCTTTAAAAGATTTTTAAGAGTATCTCATGAAAAACACTTGATTGATAATGCCCTGTAAAAATATAGAACATATTTCATCTAACCCCTTTTCATTTTTTTTTTAATTGCAGGGTTCTAGGTACAAGATATTCTTCATATTTTATAGTCCTACCATATTACATCATAAGCTTGTTTTCAAAATGTTTTCACAATTTTTGTTGTTGTTTATGTTCTGGTTCACTTGGTCAAAGAATTTGTAAATATTTGTATTTCAGTTACTTTTTTTTTTTTATTATTTCTTTCAAGGTTTGTAAGGTTATTTAAAGGAATGTAGCAATAAACATGCTATTCAAATCAGTACAACTTTTTCCCTCCAAACCCCAACAGAACCCATAATCATGGCAGAACTGGTATTCACAAACTAATACAAAATACAAACATTTTGACTACAAAAAATATCTCAAAAATATCCATTTGATTAATCAAGTATAACAAATAATTTTGAGGAGAAAGCAGAACCCCCAAAACAATGACAAACCACAACAATGGCTGCATTTGATGAACACACAAATATATTTGGCACAATAACATGTTGGTGAAAAGATTTCCACTTAAAAAATTAATTTCAGCCTGCTCTATTGGCCAAACATGTGACATTAAATTGTTGCAGAAACTGGCACAAAGTCTTTCCATGTTCGAAAGGGCAGATGACTCATGCATTACCACAGGGATTAAAATGCTCTTAAACGAAGACATAATCTGACATGAACTGTGCGGCAGGGGAGATCAAGACGAGTTTGGCGCTAAACTGACTCCATCCAATACTCTTTCTGATTGACAGTAAGTGTGAGATTGAGGCTGGACATAGCCTCCCATCCAGCCTGTAAGGCATTTCTAATCCTAAATATTCACTAAACAGGTCTGGCTGCAGTAGACTAATCATTCTCTACTTCTTTTCAGCATAGTACAAAACTCATAAGTATCTGAGAATGGAATAGTGATTAGTCTTGTAAATACTAGATTATATTTTATAATATGTCCAAAAGCCTTTAAGTCCAGCTAGGCTGATGTAACTGTAGCTAGTCACTTGGGGAGATGTGGGGGGACCAGTCGGTGATGGTTTTCACTCACATCCTAGCTAACAGGGGCAATAACAACACATGCCAGTTTGATGCAAGCATCTCAAGTTTGATTTGCAACAGTCTAAACTAGCCTAGGCTCTAGGCTGTGGAGTTCATTTTTTTTTTTATACTGTTGCAACCATAACTCAGTCTGAATTCATAGACTATTCCTGCATCCCTTCCAAAGAAAGTAGGGAGATTGCATAGAAATGTATGAATAGTGTATGCTTTCAGACTCAGTTATGTTCGCAGTGGTGCCTTCGAAAGAAACATCTATTTTTATAATTTGATGGGAGGTAAGGGATAGTAGAAGTGTAAATGTTCACAGGCTGTACACAATAGCAGAACCATTTCTACCATCTTTATCTGGTCCAGATTATGTTTATCTAAATAATTTGATTGTTTTGACATGATTCCTTCCAGGTACCCTAAAAAAAACAAGAATATGACCTGTCGTCATGGCAAAAAATAGCAGTCTATTGATTACAAGTTCCAGTAGTCTTCACCACTACTACCCCAGACCTTCCAATTCATTTCATGATCAGGGTTTCATTTTTCCCTCTAAGGTACGTTAACACACAGGCAGTTTGCTGCTGTTCATGCTCAACAAAGTCATGGAACAGTTCACATGGTGACGTCACTCCAATAAAGTCATCGACCACTTTGGTATTAGAAACTTGCTACATGCAGCAGTCTCCTTCATTTGTCACAACAGGAAAACGCTAGCAACAAAGTACAGATGGTGAGTGCTAGAGGCAAACTGTTTCGGTGTGAGCGGAGCGTTAAGGTTGATTACAATGTGTGGCTTACGTGTCAAGGATGACGATCTCGACGTTGACATCGTCTCTGTCTTTGTGAAGGAAGTCTTTGAGGAAGTTGGACACGCTGTCATACGTGATGTGGCCACACACCACGATGTGTCTGCAGAAACAGAGTCAAAGAAAATACAAGAAGTTATAACAACAGTCAGTGGAAATGAAAGACTTACACCAGGAGCTCTGGTCGACTTAGCACCTGAAATGCAAAATATGAACCCCCACTGACAACCAAAGAGCCCCTGGGGTCATTTGCAATTTTAACTTTTGTGCAAAAATGTGTTTACATCATACATGATATATAGTAAAGATATTTTGTTTCTTAAGAGTTCATGTAAGAAACAGAGTGTAAACATCATGTAAAGTAGCACAATATGACTTTTTTCACATGAAATATTCTTTTCCAAGCACACACACGAAACATGTAAATAACACAGTACATACATGCAAGTACACACACACATAAACACATACACACACACTTGCATGTATACACACCCACATTCATGAAGTATGTTTACTGAGAGATTTACAAATACAATACAAAATTATTAAATTAGATACATATAGTTACAAGCAAATCAAGTATGAAGAAATAAACATACTGTCTCCTATACATGGAGACAACTTCACAAAAAATATGTGGAAACAATCATACTAATGATAACATTTCCAACCACATATCAATTAAGGCAGAGTCATGATCACCAGGGCCAAAAGGAAAATCAAAAATACATTTCATTCTGCCAGAGAACATTTGCCACACACAGAGACACACTAACATATGAATACGATGAATAAAATATAAAGATAGCTCATGAGCCCTAGCATGATGTTGCCATAGCAACTGAATGAGATGGTGGCAGCTTATTATTGCAATGCCCAGTTGATTGATTTCACACACAAGGCCAATTCACACTATGCGATATATCCGAGGTCATTTTCCACTGCAGGAAATAGATCTGAATAAATCATGCTATATTGCCGTATGTTCAATAGAGCTTTTCACATCCCATCCTTACTTAATCTCTAAATCCTTTAATTTGCACATAGCACTTTCAGTAGGTTATTCACCCATTATCAGTTGCATCTGAACGAGCATTAGAGGTTAGAAACCAATTAAAATAAGCTAACAATCTGTCCTTGGGCACTAATCACATAAAGAGTATAACTCTTTTGCATGCTGACAAATGGCTGGTTTGTGAGGTTTGCATGCATCGAAGGTGAAAAAATCCAGAAGTGGCACATATATTTACAATTTAAGCAATATTTATACAACTGGCCATGTGCAAGTCATGTATGTGATGTCTTATATGATGAGCTGAGGTGCTGTCTCCAGCTAAAGTAATTCATGGAATTTTGACGGTGGAAACATGGCCGTAATTAAAGATCTGGTAGCTTTTTGAGTTGTTTATAATTTAAGCCATAATAAAAGACTACCAAGCCTCCCGACTATGCACCCAAGAGGAAGGAGGTTTATCTCAGCATCTATACAACACCTCCCCTCAGATGTAAACAACAACCTCATTAATCACAAGTCATCCATGATTATTGCCCCTTCTCTCTCTCTCCCCCCCCTCTCTCTCTCTCCCTCTCTCTGTCTCTCTCTCTCTCTCCCCCTCCCCCCCCCCTCTCTCTCTCTCTCTCTCTCTCTCTCTCTTTCACACACTCTCTCTCTCTTCCCCCCTCTCTCTCTTTCCCTCTCATTCTCTCTCTCATTCCCTTCCCCCCCTCTCTCTCTCTCTCTCTCTCTCTGTCTTTCCTCTCTCTCTCTCTCTCTCTCTCTCTCTCTCTCCCTCTCTCTCTGTCTTTCCCTCTCTCCCTCCCTCCCTCCCTCTCTCTCTCTCTCTCTCTCTCTCTACCTCTCTCTCTCTCTCTCTACCTCCTCACAGGCTCCTGACAACTACCCAGGATGTAACATGCATAGAACCCTTTGATTAGAAAGAAACAGGGCAGTGGTACAAAAGGTCATTCATATTGAAAAATACAGATTTGCTTTGTTTATATGGAAGAAATGTTAATATTTTGATGGGAAAGGAAAACAAATTGAAAATTTGATACACTGCTAGATATCAGCAACAATATCAAGTTGGATAGACTGCAAAATATATCAAATATTTGTTAATATGGTGTGTATCTTGTTTTTGAAGATATTTGATCTCTAAATTCATCCTAGATTTGTACAAAATAAAATGAGCTGACATGAAATAATGCTATATTTCCTCACATTAGAGAGTTTGGACAGATAAATAAATAAAATTGGATTTGAAGTTATCACAGAGAAAAATTAGATGATCTCTTGATATCTTTGATGCTAGAAATCTTACAATAAAGCAACAAACACTTTAATTTTAAGTATTCAAATATATTTGATTCTACAAACAGGGATCAGAAAAAAATTATTTAAAAGAAAGATTTCCACGGACTCAAAACATCATCTGGAGGGTGATGGAGTACTCCCACAAACAAAAGGAAATTGGTCAGAAATTTTGACATATCAATTTGCTAAGAAAAAAAATATCCAGGGTAGATCAAGAGAAAACAAATCAAATTACATTTTGCTTTTGGAACTTGATATGTTTGATTGCCATTGAGCTAAAAACTACATTCCATAAAGACAATCCTCATTTTAGTGAGGTCATTTATATCATGACCCTTACTAATAATCATATACTTTATCATTACATCTCATGTCAGACATTAAGAGAAGTAAATGATAAATCATTATAATTATAAGTCACAGTTTGTAATTCTGGACTTCAAGTACATATGAAGGGAAATTAAACTTTAGCCAAATCATTAGCATAAATAACAACTTTCTGATAGCAATTTTGATTACTATAAAGAACCTCTGATTGCCCATTTATCACAACAATTCAGTGACGAATTAAGATTTCATAGCCTTATAAGGACACATTGACAAATAATACTCTAAACTGCAATACAGCATATAAGCATTTAAGCTTCTTTACTAAATACAATGGTTGCATTAGTAATGACTCAGTTGCTTAATGAAAGAGAGGAAATGGAATTAATTGGTCTTTACTGCTCCAACAGATTTAAGCCTTGTAAAGCTGTATGGCATGAATTAAGGTTTGCTAATGAAGCTACTTTACTATGGGTAATAAATTATGATTTGCAGACATATACTGAGCCAGCTGGCTATGTTTAGGATCTTAAATTGTGTGTAATTTATGAAACATTATACGGGCTAGCTTGCTAAGCTTTCATGACACTTACAATTTTTCATGATTTATTTGATTCAAAGGTATCGTTGGCCCAGCATAGTCCTGATTGGCTAGGCATGTTACTATTATATCCCTGTTCATGGGACAAAGAACACATGCACACTATATGTGTACCATCTCCACCACCTGGGAACCCTTTCCCATGGATAAGTACTGACACTGGGTCAAGATCATCTCTTACCCATTTATACTCCTGAGTGGGGAGCGGTAATGTGGATCAAGTGTCTTTTGTATGCCACAAGTACCATGGTTGGATGTCACCCTACGACCTACGGGAGACAGCCACAGAGTACCCACAACCAATCAACTACACAACTACACAACTACACCAATCAACTACAGAAACAATCACAACCAATCAACTACTATACATGTATACATGTTTGAGTTCAAATCCCGTCTGGTTCCAAGATTTTTGTCTGACTTGTTTTTCGTTCATTTACAGGATGGAGCACGCTATCCTTATTACTGGGTGTATGCCTAAAATTTCTTTGCAAAATGTTTGAGTTTGTTGTTGTGTGCTGTGTATTCCTTTTTCTTATATATCTATCTCTTTGTATGCCAGATAAACCACTGCTCAGTGGGTTTTGTGTGTATTAAGTGTGGAAAAACGCATCAATCTTGCATGAATCTCTAAACTCACTCACTCCATTGAAAGGAGTTTCATATCTTCATATGATTTCATCAGATTTGTTTTCTTATTCCCAATTAAATAATCATAAATAATCCTAAAACCAATTCATATTTATTAAGCTTAGAACAGAGCAGGTGACCTACTCATTGAGAAAAATATTGCAAACAGGATGATTTTAATAACAAAGTACAGAGCATCTCCACAAGCAACCTACCAAGCCCCCCCCCACACACACACACCTTTACCAACACACACACACACACACACACGCACGCACGCACACACACACACGCACGCACGCACACACACACACACACACACACACAAACAAACCACAATGCAGTCATTCCAAAAGAGTTCCAGCTGACAGGTAAAGTGATATTGACACAATTTGAGCGAGAAAAACCTGCTGAGTTTGCCTGGCGTGATGCCACTGCTTCACCACACCTCAATGACAACACAAATCCAAAAATGATTCAAAATAATTATCAATCAAATCTAATAACGTGACCATGGAGAAGCCCCATGCTGTCTACACACCTGGCTAGTCAATTCTGATAGTTTGACTGCCAGGGAAATGATTGGCCACAGTATGACCCGGTTGGCCATATTTTAGCTTCGCTCAACTCAAACTTAGGCCATTATTAGGCTTGTATGTGATGAGAAATATGAACAATTATGGAATACACCTCTTCTATTTTTATAAGCATGGAAGGTGTATTGTTTCCTACTGTATTGCTTCGATACCTCAATCTTTATCACATGGAATCTTGAGCTATGGTAAGCTGAAATTTGTGTTTAAGGTCAGGGGGCAAATATTACTGACCATCACATAATTATCATCATCACCATCACTATCATCATCATCATCACCATCATCATCATCTTCACCATCATCATCATCTTCACCATCATTACCATCATCACTACCATCATCATCATCACCATTATCATCATCATCATCATCATCTTCACCATCATTACTATCATCACTACCATCATCATCATAATCTTCATCACGATCACTTTCATCATCACCAGCATCACCATCATTATCAACCCATCATAACCATCATTATCATCACAATCACGATTTTTAACACAATCATCAAAATCATAATTATTCCCGTGTTTGTTTTTCCACTGACAAAATCCCACTGAATAAAGCATTTGCATTCACAGATGATGCGCCCAAATACAACCCAACTTCGATATGGGATTTCCTAGGTGATTGCACTTCCCTAGTGATCCCTGCAATAATGACCAAATAATTGGTCTTGATTGGTCATCATTATGTGGTAGTCCCACGCGGCTACATACATTCATGAGGTAAGAGCGAGTTTGTAATGGGTTTATGTTGCACTTGTACATGTCCAAACAAAACATCACAGGAATAGAAGATGTACTTTATCTCTTGCCATGAACTTACATTCATAATTCCTCAGTTTTTCTGTGTTTAAATAGATACTCTGAATACCCATTAAAGGGAATACACTTTGGAGTTGTAGCCATTCCTCATTACAACAAATACCAAGAATACCACAGGAACGCAAAAAGATGCATTTCCTACAACCTACATTTATAATGACTGAAATCTTCTGTGTTTAAAAGCAGACTGTGAATACTGCTTACAGTGCATGATATCTAGAATAGTAGCCATTCCTTAATAACGAGAAATACCAAGAAAAAATCACAGGAACAGGAAAATAAACATATCCTCGCATCATCTTACATTAACATTGGCTCAGCTTTTCTGCACGTTTAATTTAATTGCAGACTTTGAATACAATGTACATCCTGGGATATTAGCCATTCCTAGTAACGAGAAATACCAAGAAAAACTCACAGAACCGAGAAAAAAATATCTTCCCTGCCTTCATCTTACAGTCATAATGGCTGAGTATTTCTGCATATCCAAGCAGACTCTGAATACAGTTTACAGTGCATGCATGCTGGAATAGCAGCCATTCCTTATAACGAGTAACAATTAGAGATTCAGCCAGCCTCGGGTGGCGGACGGCAAACCAAGAATAGAATTCAATCGGCCTGATGGGGCTGATCGCCCACCCCTCGGACAGAAGATGCCTAGCCTTCATTCCAGAGGTACACGGGGATTATTAGATATCAGGTTTCTCCCATTGCTATGTCTTATGACAGGATATCCATTTCAAATTGATTTCAGTTAGAACTGCTCTTTACCTCACATTTTTTATATGAGTCCTACAGCATCTGCTTTGACTTTATACTGAGATAAATGAAAATTGGTGTTGTAGTTAGTATAAAAGAGACAAGCAAATCATCCATGCAATTTTATATCGTACACAATTATTAAGCTCTCTTCTTCTCTCTCTCCTTTTTGCAAAATTCCTTCCTTCCATCTATCTCTCCTCGATCTCATCTCTTTCTCTCTCTTCTCCCCTTTTCTCCTTATCTCTACCTTCTCTTCTCTCCTCCTCCCCTCATCCCCCCCTCTGCCCACTCTCCCCCTCTTCCTTCCCCTCTCCCTCCTCCACTCCTTCTCCCCCTCCCCTCTCTCCTTGCCCGCATCTTTCCTTCCGGTCTCTCTCAGCTCCTGCTCCTCCTAACCTGTATTGATACAGCATTTTCACCCTACTCACCCTAATGCATCTACCCTTCCCCTCTCCCCATCCCCCTCTTCTTCCTATCTTCCCCTTCTCTCTCCCCCCTTCCTCCTCCTCTCCCCTCTCTGCCCGCATCTCCCCTTCAGTCTCTCTCAGCTCCTGACCCATATTGATACTGCATGTTCACCCGATACTTTTGATATTTAACTCACTCCTGTTGGCAAGTCCTCTCTTCCTGCCGTTGGTTCTAGTTGATACAATAGGCCCGTTCACACACAAGGGAAAAAGTGCGATTTAAAAATCGATTTTCTAATCGCGATCAAAATTTCGAAATTTTTTCCAGTGTGGACAGAAAAATCGCACTAATTACCCCGATCCTAATCGCGATCCAACTCGCACTATTAGTGCGATTTTTCAGAAAAATCGCGATTATTTTGCCAAACGTCTCTTTGAATCGCGCGCACGCGAAACTCTATTGGGACAGCGGGGTCAGTCTTCGGTCATGCAAGTTTCGCACATGCACAATTTGGCCACTGATCGTTCTTTCCTTGCTGGGAAGTGCGATTTTTCCCTGTGTATGAACGGTCGAAAAAAAAAAAAAAAATCGAAATTTGGATCGCGATTGTAATTTCGATTTCCGGTGTGTGTGAACGGGCCTATTGTCTACAGCCAAGGACAGATGCTATCCTGAACACAACTCACAATTGAGTCATAATAATCATCAGGGGACTTATACACAGAAGGGGAACATTACTCATTTTATTTGCGGGTTCTTATAAATAGTCACCATTGATCTGAATTGCTCGTAAGTCTAATTCTGTATCTCTAATGTACAGAGTTATGACTGATATCAATCGCATGTCTAGTTGCGATTGATCACAATTCTTTATAGAATCGTGTGCCCTGGGCCCTGTCTTCTAAAGAGTTGTGAATGCATTTGCTCTGATTCGATTAAACATCTAATCCACTATCCACTAATCATCTATCTCTAATGTCCAGAGTTACGATTGATATCAATCGGAAGTCTAGTTGCCATCAATCACAAATCTTTGTCGAGCCCTGATATGATTAAATGAACACTCATAACTTTGTTGAGTATTACACACTGTAGAAAAATGAATTTCTCACAGGGGCGTTTTGTCCTTCACAAGGGCTTTTTCATCTACTTGAAGGGGCTCTATCACCTGGGTCTTATCATGCTTTCCAATCATAATGCTTTGAAACAACAGCAAAGACAAAACAAGTAAACAGAAAGAGATTAAATATCTTGAACTCTACAATGCCATATCACAAGCGTATCTATGCTTCACTGTGTGTCATGTGTGTACTCTGAAACCAAGCCTAAGAGGAGGAAGAATCTAGGAGCTTTTTTTCCTGGAGACCATCTTTAATTGAAGCTGACCCAGTTGTGTCTCGTTGTCTTAACCAGTACTTCACTGCCACTACCCGATTCCTCCCTGTCTTGCCTCTCTCATAGTGCACGCTGCCTCCGTCTTCGAGGAGATATGGGCGGGGGAGGGGGCGGTGAAATCGTTCGCAGGGGCTGCTTTTTAAGCCTATGTTATAAAACTGCCAGTGCCCGAATCCTTACATGACTCTCTAGCAGTGAATGCTACCTCCATCTTAAAAGCAACATGGGTATCTAGTGGTGTGTGTGTGTGGGTGGGAGGAGTCATGTATGGGGGCTACTTTCAAGCCTGATGTGAGCTACTTCCATCTTAAAGGAGCTTCAGATGTGCAGTATAGAAGGCATACATAGAAACACTCGCCAGTGCTAAGGATTTACAAGGAGGGCTAGAAGTCAGGAGCCATATTCATGAAAGCTTACTAGCCTAGTTGGTTGCATGCATTTCGATGCACTTTAGTAACTAACTAGGCTTAGGAAGGGTTCATATGAATATGACCCCAGTAGACCATGAATATGGCCCTAGCACTCTGTAAGATCACGATTAACCCTTTGTATACCAGACAAATGGAAGCTCAATGAGGTTTTTGCGTATTACTTGTGCAAAAATGCACTTTTACCCAATCTTTACTGCTTTTCTCTACTCAGATAATGATCAGCGCGACTCCTGCGTAATCTGCCGTACAGACAATAGATGACAGGCTATGAACAAACTTTAAATTTCTATTGGGCACAATTAAGCTACACGCCTTTAGTAACTGCAGTTTCCATGACATTTTTTGACATTCTTACTGGACCAGGATTCATAAAACTCAAGAATTTAACCATGAGCAGCAGGTTAAGAGTTAAAGATATCTATCATTGTAATAGGCTGATGATTCCTTTAACACTAAGCATGTTCAGATTTCCCTGCATTCACTCATCACAGTCTACTTCTTCAGATGCAAGGCAACACTGTGAGGGAGAAAGGAAACCTGATTTGCATTTCAATAGGATAAGTCGAGGCAAGAACTGGAGCACAATGCTCCATTAGGTGTGTCACAGACTACTTAGGTATGGTGCCTGATCCCAATGTCATGAAACTGACAAGATGTTATGTAACTTCCTTTGTCTCAACTGAAGTTGTGTTTTTACACCATATCAACTCTTGTCTCTTATCTGAGATTAAGACTTAAGAGACTCAAAGCCTGACAGGCTGTGCTTGAAAGGTGATCTCAATGTTATTAACTTGACAAGACATTATGTAATTTCCTTTATTTGGCTAAGAAGATCTCAACTGAAGTTGTCCTTTCACAACAAATGAAGTATTGTTGTCTGATCAGAGATTAAGATTTGAAAGGCTCTAACCCAGACAAGCAGTTAATCCTGTCAGTACTATGGGTGACTGAAATGTGTAATAAGTCCACATGCTTTTCCTGTTTAAGTATCGGGAGGGTTAAATGATTTCTGAAACCATTCAAATTAGGAATGTAGAGTCAAGCTTACTACTCTTTGTGCAGACTATCCATGTTGGTGAATGCATGCACAAGTAAATGCCATTGAGCTTCATTTATCTGACACTGAAAGAGTTAAAGGGCATATACTGTACTGGGAAGACAAAAATGCCTTCAAAAGGTGATCGTGAGCAATCTTCTTGCCAATGGTGTTAAATTCATGTATTGTTCACTTTAGAAACTTGCTGAAAGTTACTTGCCCTCATATGATCCACATGTAATTAGTGATTAAATCACAAATCCTTGAAATGTTCGGCCCAAACAATTTGAAGATTTGTGATTTAATCACTAATTACTACAGATGTGGATAATTCTATGGCAAATAACTTTCAGCAAGTTTCTAAAATGGACAATACATGAATTTAACACCACTGGCAAGAAGATTGCTCATGATCACCTTTTGAAGGCATTTTTGTCTTTCCAGTACAGTATATTCCCTTTAATGACATTCACATTGTCTTCATTTCCAAATTGCACACAGAAAACAATTTTAATTTCCAGAATGTTTCCTGAATGGGAGATATGATCTGTCACTGGAAAGCTTAGACAATGGAATTGATTGATACTTTACACGAGCTAGGATGCAGTCATAGATATCATGGAGGAAAGGTAATATGTTTTTGATGAGGCTGTGCTAAAGTGCTAATTGGAATTGCAGTCAGCATTCATTATGACTATATACCTCTCCTGTGTACGGAGTGGTAATATATATTGAAACGCCTGTCCAACCAGCGGGCAATATAATATACAGTGCAATGATTCACCATATCATATTGATAATATGACTCACTCAATACACCAATATACCAACATTAACCCTTCACGTGCCATGTGTGTGTATTTAAACCAATAATGCACACATTATGCACACGATTCCCATGGAGCAGCCATTTGTCTGGTAAACACAGGGTTAAAGCAGTAAATCAGACAGATTTAATAAAATTGGAGTGATTATAGCCTCTGCAAATTATTCAATTAAGAAATATAACTGTCATCAGCTCACATAACAAAGGACTAATGGCCATTAAACTGAGGTAAAAAAAATGGCATTGAAAGAACCCCATATCCACTATGATCACTCATCATAACATCACAATGGCTACTGCTCCATCAAGCTGCTCTGACAACTGTGACCAAGGAGATTGGAATTTATCATGCTATAACAATAGGGACATCATTATTACTCTGACCTGACAGCTTAGGCTGAGAAAAATGCAATAATGCAGCCAGGCACCTTTTCTCTTTATTTCTTCAAAAAGTAAACAGATGGATTATTGATGATCCTTGTAGCTAGTCAAGGGTAGCCAACGCCCCTTGATACTGATGGGTGTATTAAAGCTTCTTTCTTGTCTATTGTCTGCCTCTTTTCTCTCAACCTGTTCTTTACTGAGCATACATATTGTGGGTTGGCTTTTCTTCACTCAGATACTAAGCTGCAAATCTTCCACACAATCTGCTATACGAAAAATAGACAATGGGGTGTGAAGAAACTTTAAATTCCTTATAAAGCACAATCAGGCCATACCCCTTTGGTTACTTCAGTTCAATGGCAAATTTTGAAATCCTACATGGACCAGGGTTAGCCCAAAATCTAACCGTGTGCAACAACAGCTCAAAGAGAAATGCTACATTGGTAATATTTTTATTTGAATAATAGTAGAAAACAAATCAAACAAAAAGAGATTTGGGAAACTTTGTGTGGAAAAAGAAGAAATGCTAGCAGAATTAATTGTTTACAGGCCAGTGACGGCATCCAGCCTTAAAATGTCCTCCCGACTGAAAGTTCCACCCTTTTAATATAAGCTTTCCTTTGAAGACAAGTAGACCTTGACATCATATTAACAGTCTGGTAACATGTCTGAGGATCCTGGGTTGAGGTATTTGATTAGAGTGAACTGGATTGTCATAATTTGATAGCTTAACATTCAAAGTATTCCAGTCTGGTAGACCTTGATCTTATATTGACAACAACTACTGTGTGTCAAGAGGTAGAGCTTAGCAGTCAAAGTGCTAATAATAGTTAGGAAACATTTTAAGTAGAATCTATCTTTAAGGTTTCATGGATGAGGTGGAAGATCAGGGTAAACAAGATAGTCATAATTTGATAGCTACAATATTCACCCCCACCCCCCCCCCCACCCCCTCCCCAGTCTGGCAGACCTTGATATCATATTAACACTCTGGATCCATCAAGCATACCTGCACCTTTGATCTATTTGAAAAGAGGCATTACAACAAGTAACCCTTAATGTACCACCTAATGTGTATATTTCCCCATCTATACACACATGCCATAAGATAGCATCTTGCATGGTACCCAAAGGTTGAAACACCCTGCTTGGTATTGAGTCGATTAAGTCTCCCCATACCAAACAAAGAAAAGCCCATTGATGTATTTCCCATTCTATGCACCTATGGTATTGAGAGAGTTAAGACAAACTCTACTATCTAATGCCTACACCCTCACTGGCCTGTCTGAGACACGAATCAACTTGATTCTGGGAACACGGGTTCCTTGTCACGATGCGCTCTACCGACCGTGCTGAAACAACACGGTCGTGAGCAGGCACGGCGAGGGCACGGGCAGTTTACTGCCTGATGGACGGAAGAGACATCAGTGCCAGCGCGACATCAAATTAACTTCCTTTGAAGCGCAAGCCGCACACGACTCGTCGCAGCGTCAGGCAAAACTTAAAGGGGAATGAAACAGCTACATAAAGTGACTTGAATTATAGCAGAAAATTCGAGAAACAGAAAAGCAAAGGTTTGAGAAACATCAGAGATACTATCAGGAAGTTATTTATGTTTGAAGATCTGATGGAGGGACTTGCCATCAGTGCCAGTGTGACACCAAATTAGGTCCTTTTGAAACCTGAGCAGCACACGACTTGTTGCAGCATTGGGCTAAATTTACAGAGGAATAAAATCCCTTATAATAAGTTGAGTTGAATAAAAGCAGAAAAATATAGACTAACAAAAATTTCAGAAAAATCAGATGTACTGTAAGGGAGTTATTTGTGTTTGAAAACTTAATCACTCACCATGTAAGTTTGCTTTCTACATCAAAGGTATGTAAGTGATGATTTGCATATGGTCATGGTCATGAACAATGACAATTCTATAAAGTATGTCATTTTGGAACAACAAGGTTGCCTATGAAGGTTGATGATCTAGTATCTGTGCTAGAAATAATAATTGTTCAAACTTCACAACTTTCTTATAATATGTGTGGGTTTTCTCAAACTTTTGCCAATCTGTTTTTTTTTTAAGCTTTTACTCAATCAAATCTATTTTCAGGGTTAAATTCTCCTTTAAACCATTATACTACCACAATATAAGCAATGTCATGCTCTGGTTTTGACACCTAAATTTATGACCTGAGAGCAGTAAAACTTGGTCATCTGTGTGATATGAAAGACCTTTTTAGAAAGTAATTACAATCATAATCAGCTTTTATATAGTGCTTTCCTGGTACAGAGAAACTCTCAATGTATGTTTCATCATTATGATAATGTGAGCTAAAAAAACACACATTAACAATTACTGCCAATGGTTGCATGTTATCTCAATAATAGCGCTCTGATTAATGAGTGTAACATCTATGCGAATAGTGATGACTCTATGTAATTGATTCAATGATAATTTATTTTACTATTATTTTTCATCACAATAAATAAAAAACACTTGTCAATGTTATATTTCTATGTTTATGATCATGAAAAACTGATTAGTTCAATGATTCAAACTGCTTTTCTGAATAGGTTATCTGTCTATGAACAATGCCTTCGGAGCCAGAATTTAAATCACAAAGCTATGAAAAGACATAGAAAGTACACCTAATTCCTGAATCAGGATCGAGAACAATCACATTTATAAAATTCCACTCTCTTTTGAATCATGATTATGATTAGAGAGTATATTCTTAAGAATGTGATTCTGACCGGATAAGAACTGCTGAATATTTCTCTGTATGACCCCATTCAACTTCAACTCCTCATTGCTCTGCATTGTGAATGTATTGTGAATTGTGAATGTATTGTGATTTGTGAATGTATTGTGAATTGTGAATGTATTGTGAATTGTGAAGGTATTGTGAATTGTGAAGGTATTGTGAATTGTGAATGTATTGTGAATTGTGAAGGTATTGTGAATTGTGAATGTATTGTGAATTGTGAATGTATTGTGAATTGTGAATGCATTGTGAATTGTGCATGTATTGTGAATTGTGCATGTATTGTGAATTGTGAATGTATTGTGAATTGTGCATGTATTGTGAATTGTGCATGTATTGTGAATTGTAAATGTATTGTGAATGTATTGTGAATTGTGCATGTATTGTGAATTGTGCATGTATTGTGAATTGTAAATGTATTGTGAATTGTAAATGTATTGTGAATGTATTGTGAATTGTGCATGTATTGTGAATTGTGCATGTATTGTGAATTGTGCATGTATTGTGAATTGTAAATGTATTGTGAATGTATTGTGAATTGTGCATGTATTGTGAATTGTGCATGTATTGTGAATTGTGCATGTATTGTGAATTGTAAATGTATTGTGAATTGTGAATGTATTGTGAATTGTGCATGTATTGTGAATTGTGAAGGTATTGTGAATTGTGAATGTATTGTGAATTGTGAATGTATTGTGAATTGTGAAGGTATTGTGAATTGTGAATGTATTGTGAATTGTGAATTGTGAATGCATTGTGAATTGTGCATGTATTGTGAATTGTGCATGTATTGTGAATTGTGAATGTATTGTGAATTGTGAATGTATTGTGAATTGTGCATGTATTGTGAATTGTAAATGTATTGTGAATGTATTGTGAATTGTGCATGTATTGTGAATTGTGCATGTATTGTGAATTGTAAATGTATTGTGAATGTATTGTGAATTGTGCATGTATTGTGAATTGTGCATGTATTGTGAATTGTGCATGTATTGTGAATTGTAAATGTATTGTGAATTGTGAATGTATTGTGAATTGTGCATGTATTGTGAATTGTGCATGTATTGTGAATGTATTGTGAATTGTGCATGTGTTGTGAATTGTGCATGTATTGTGAATTGTGCATGTATTGTGAATTGTGAATGTGTTGTGAATTGTGCATGTATTGTGAATTGTGCATGTATTGTGAATTGTGAAGGTAATGACTATAACACAAGCATATATTTCACATCAATGATTTAGACTTAATGGGTAGTACTGGTTAAGAGTAGATGACCTGTTACCAACGTTCTGCTATCACCATGGGTTCCATTCATTATTGATTTTTCAGGACACCAGGAATAAATCAACTCATAATGAAAAAAAAAAGATGGAAATGAAATGAAATCGGGACCCTAGTGATGAATGGGACAATGGTTCTGCCATGATTAGACTTGTTTTTATTACCGCTTCAACTCCTTACCTGAACATTTCTTGAAGAAACTTGACTCTGTCTCCTTTGAACATACCTAAGCCCTTTACTAGAGTGCTAGGCAGTGGGTGATAGATACTGACTCGGGAAAGTCTCCTTTGAACATACCTAAGCCCTTTACTGGAGTGCTAGGTAGTGGGTGATATATACTGACTCGGGAAAGTCTCCTTTGAACATACCTAAGCCCTTTACTGGAGTGCTAGGTAGTGGGTGATATATACTGACTAGGGAAAGTCTCCTTTGAACATACCTAAGCCCTTTACTGGAGTGCTAGGCAGTGGGTGATAGATACTGACTAGAGAAAGTCTCCTTTGAACATACCTAAGCCCTTTACTGGAGTGCTAGGTAGTGGGTGATATATACTGACTAGAGAAAGTCTCCTTTGAACATACCTAAGCCCTTTACTAGAGTGCTAGGCAGTGGGTGATAGATACCGACTAGGGAAAGTCTCCTTTGAACATACCTAAGCCCTTTACTGGAGTGCTAGGCAGTGGTTGATAGATACTGACTAGGGAAAGTCTCCTTTGAACATACCTAAGCCCTTTACTAGAGTGCTAGGTAGTGGGTGATAGATACTGACTAGAGAAAGTCTCCTTTGAACATACCTAAGCCCTTTACTAGAGTGCTAGGTAGTGGGTGATAGATACTGACTAGGGAAAGTCTCCTTTGAACATACCTAAGCCCTTTACTGAAGTGCTAGGTGATAGATACTGACTAGGGGAAGTCTCCTTTGAACATACCTAAGCCCTTTACTGGAGTGGGTGATAGATACTGACTAGGCAAAGCTCTAATTTAACAAGAAGAAGGGCAAGCTGAAAAGGGCAATTGGGACAAAGATGCATCAACCTTTCTCAGCTCTTAATGTGTGTGAGGCAATGTCTAGTCAAGCCACGGCTGGCGTGCTCCATCACACACACAATCAATGGGCCTGTCCACACTGCTCTAACCATCAAACACACACAATCAATGGGCTCATTCACACTGCTCTAACCATCACACACACAATCAATGGGCCCATTCACACTGCTCTAACCATCACACACACAATCAATGGGCCCATTCACACTGCTCTAACCATCACACACACAATCAATGGGCCCATTCACACTGCTCTAACCAACACACACACAATCATTGGCTAGTCAAGCCATGGCTGGCGAGCTCCATCACACATATCAGCTGGTCCACATTGCCACATCTTTAACACAATCACATGCAGCTTTTTATGTTTAAATTCAATATAGATGTTACATCCCATTGTAAATTATAATAATACAAAAACAAACCTACTGAAGTAGTGTAATCATTTTTGCGACAAAATGAACCAGCTATCGCTCAGCCCCCAAAAGCAGAAAAACACAGCCACAGATTTGAATAATTCAGGAAACTCTACTACTTCCTACTATCATGGGAGAAGGGCAAGATTAGAGATCCTGCAATTTTCTATTGCAATAATCATGTCATCATATCCCATTCACCAAACTGGTGTTGCATACCAACAGGGGCTGCGCACGTACTGCACTCACAAAGAATGATTTCCAGTGGTAGTGCAGACCATCCTAATGACAGCTCGGTCTTCACTTCTCCACCTCTTCTCCCAAGTGCAGAGGGGGGAGAAAGCAGGAAAATTGATGGCTCGCGCTTGCCCTCTGATTTTAAAGCAGTCCATCTTCCACAAGTCTCTTCTCTATCCTTCTCTCTCTCCACTGTCATTCTTCCTCTTTCCTCTTCTATTCCCTCTGTATCTCTTCCTACTTCTTCCCTCTCTCCTTTCTTTCTCTCCCTATTTCACCTCCATCTCTCTCTCTCTCTCTTTCTCTCTCTTTCTCTCTCTCTCTCTCTCTCTCCCCACTGTCATTCTTCCTATTTTCCCCTCTATTCCCCCTGTCTCTCTCCCTCCATCTTCCCTCGCTCTCCTCCACCTCTATTTCCTTTGTTTCTCTCATATACCCCTCCACATATCCACCACACACTCTCTCTCTCTCTCTTTCACTCTCCCTTTCTAGCTTCTCTGTCTGTCTCCTTCAATATAATCTCTTTTCTCCCTCTATCTCCTGTCATTCCCTCTCTATCACCTTTCTCTCTCTCTCTATCTCCTCCATTTCTCTCTATCTCTGTCCCTCTGTTACAAAGTGATTAGCATACATGGAGTAGCCAAGAGAGAGAGAGAGAGAGAGAGAGAGAGAGAGAGAGGGAGAGAGAGAGCGAGAGAAAGAGACAGACAGAGAGAGAGAGAGAGAGAGAGAGTAGTGGACTGGGGAATGCTAACTGCTCTCAGCTTTTCTTCCAAGGTTTTATTATTGGCTTTCAATAGAATGTATCTCAGCATACTATCTGAAAGTGGAAATGGAAAAGGAAATTAGCATACACTGAGCATCCACTCATTCTCCAGTCTAATGATAGGAATGTATTTGCATTCTTTATTATCACTTAGCAGTCACAGCTAAACATTGCCCATTGATGGTCATTAGTATCTGTAGAGGTTATCACACCACTGAGAGAAAATAACATGGTTCTAGTAAAGGTGTTTGCATATATCATTCACACTAACACTAAATCAGCTTTGTAGCAAGATTGTAGCTTAATTAGTTTGCTGTATTCATTTACATCCATCACCTGCTTCGTTCATAGATGAAATTGTTTTAGCCATCGCAATAGGAGAAATCAAATCGAGAGAGAGAGAGAGAGAGAGAGAGAGAGAGGATGAATGAGTATGAAAGAGAGAAAGAGAGGAAAAGAAAGAGTGAAGTAAAATGGGGTGGAGAAACTAATCAATGCAAAGTGTTAATCAGTCAGTTGTGTACCTACAGAGTGATATAACTTGGCCTACTATTTGAGACATGTCATTTTCTATGAAAAAGAACCAAATGACTGTGACCATGCTTCATATTAGCTCATCATCATTATTGCTGCCACTGCTATCCATCAAATCCAGAGGCATTTTAAGGGGTTCCACTAGCACTGACAAAAATTACCATTGTGCCATTAACAGTGCCATATGTTATTAGTATCATCATCATCATCATCATCATCATCATCATCATCATCATCATCACCTCTTCCATGTACCATCGCCACAGTGAACATCAATACTGTCACCACTACCCTCCTATTCCTTATCCATTATCAACATCAGTTTCCATATTTCAATCAATACACATTCGCATCCATTGTCACCTTCCACATTTCTCATTTAACCTTTAGATATGAATGGGAGCAAATAGTGAAACAACTCAATCTTATATTCACTCATGTCTGCAATTGACTGCTTGAAGCTGACGACAAACACAATAAGTGGGACCACATACAGCTTGATATCATCTTAATGTTCTCACTACGAACACCACATGATGATGCTCCCTTACCTATGTGGCATTCTCTCAGATACATTGATATACATGTAAGTACCTACTATTGCCAATATACAGGAGCAATTACGGCAAATGTCTTCCCAGGCAATATAAACAACACATTTGAGTCATATCAAAAACATATATTTCCCAGTATGGCAAATCCTTGTGGATATATACTTTCATATATAAATAAACAAATCTATGTGGTGAAGGATTCTGAGGTCATATTTTCTAGCAGCAGCAACATCATCCTGCTTGCATAACACTATGGTTTAAAGAGAATATACTGTACTGGGAAGACACAAAGGCCTTCAAAAGGTGACTGTGAACAATCTTCTTGCCAATGGTCTTAAATTCATGTATTGTCCGTTTTAGAAACTTGGTGAAAGTTATTTGCCCTAAAATTATCCACATTTGGAGTAATTAGTAATCAAATCACAATTTCCTGAAATGTTCGGCCCGAACATTTTGAGGATTTGTGAATAATCACTAATTACTCCAAATGTAGATCATTTGAGGGGAAATAACTTGCAGCAAGCTTCTAAAATGGACAATACAAGAATTTAAGACCATTGGCAAGAAGATTGTTCACAGTCACCTTTTGAAGGCCTTTGTGTCTTCCCAGTACAGTATATGCCCTTTAATGGATTATGCAATGATATATTTACAAGGAAAATATTGTTAACACTATTATTCTTGTTTATATTATGAATGGTTATATGCCTCATTTATGTTTGCTATACAAGTACTGCACATGAATCCCATAGAATCTCATTTGTGTAGAACACAAAAGGGTTAATAGAAAAGTATGTTATGAAATAAATGGCAATAAATATCAGAGCAAATATCTAAAAAAAAATCATAGATAAAATTACCAAAACTTCATGAGGAAGCTGTTTTAGAGATAATTTTTTCTATACTATCAGTGAAGACTTTTTTTATTGAACAAAAAATATAATGAAAAATATAAAATGAAGAAATAATATAATAGTGAAGACTTTAAAAGCTTCCAAAATGAGTTGAGCAAACAGTGTAATTAAGCTCAGAGTTTGATGAATTGCTGAGAGGTCAGCTTGTTGAGATGAGATGAGATAGCATGCAGTGGTGGTGAGAACCTCCAATTAATTTTCTCTCCATGGCCAAGTGAGCTGGGGAAATATTAATCATTAGTGACTGAATGTATGACCAGTGCATATCAGCATCAAGTTTGAAGTCTTAAACTCAGACAGCAACATGTACATCCCAATAAGGATTTAACATTTTATAACCTTTGGGTTTTTACTTGAAAATGTTAATTTAGCACTTTGATATTTTTCACTGAGGAGAACATGCATTAAATATTTAGGTATTTGTGAAAATTGAATTAGCAAAACATTCAAAAGAATGGATATGAATTTTACTCTTACTTGCTTGAAAGTGGATTTGGGATTGATATTGTAGTATAGTATGTAAATTGGTACTAGTAATGGTAAGGACGTATTGGTCGTGGTATTGACTTCACAAAGCTAACTCCAAGGTGACGGAAGGAACAGGCAACATTTAAATCAGGAAGTATTGACACATTCCAGTCAGCCACAAACACCACAAGCTCTGTGCATGACTACAGCAGAGACACAACAAAACATACCAGAGCAGGCTAACCCTCTCATTACCAATGACATCCCCACTCCCACTAAGTCAATGGTCATGCATGACTTGGTATTCATAGGGTTACTGTGAGTGGATAGACACTAACTCAAAGGCAGTACATGTGAATAGCCTTTTGTACGTAAATTCTGTATTTTGCCAAATACCAACAACTCTGCCGTGATGACGCACCGAACTCAGAGTTTCTGTCAAAATTTGACTTTTTTTTTGTGAGTGCCTGGTAAATGTGGGGAGGGAGCAGGAGAAGAGAGAGAGAGAGAGAGAGAGAGAGAGAGAGAGAGAGAGAGTGGGAGAGAGAGGGGGGGGGCGGGGAGAGAGAGAGGGGAGAGAGAGAGAGAGGATGAAGATGAGGATGAGAATGAGGAAGGATAGAGGGGGGAGAGAGAGAGACACGAGACAGAGAGGTGAGAGAATAGCAGAGAAGGAAGGGGGTACAGAGGGAAGCGACATTGGAGGAAGGGGAGGGGGGGGGGGGTAAAATAAAACATGCAAACATAGAGAGATACAGAGTGCGAGAAAGTCAGATAAAGCAAGATGTGAAAACAGATAGGGAAGGACAAGATATAAAGGATGAGAAAAACATCACAGAGACGAAAAGATAAATAAGGAGAGGGGGAGAGGGGGAGAGGGGGAGAGGGGGAGAGGGGGAGATGGAGAGGATGATGATGATGATGATGATGATGATGATGAGGGGGGGGCAGGGGGCAGGGGAGGTGAAGGGATAGAGACAGACAGAGAGAAAGAGGGAGAGTGTGTCTAAGGAGAAGTTTTAATGCCCTCCTCCATTCCCAACCCTGCAGCTAAGTGCATGCTGCCACACATGCCAATAAGTGATAGGGCATCTTCATATCTACTTCAGATGTGAAACGACTGTTTTGCAAACCGAGTCTGTATCGATCAGGGGAAACATTACACGAGGGCTTAGGGCAATTTAGCCCCCACAATGCCATAAAGTGCCCCTATGGACAACACCAGAGCCACTGCTGAATATTCATGTCTCTTATAGGGTATATTAGATGGGGTGCTCGTTACATGTCACAAGGTTTAACTCTGCATGTGCTATGTGATTTGTACCTTGTGTAAATGTTTTCACCATTAGTGAACATAAATACGATACAGCATGGGTTTGTCTGACACAAAAAGGGTTAAAAATAAGACCCCTCAAATTATTTTTAAAATTTTCCCCTGATGTGTGTGGTAAACGCAGAGATCTTTTACTTCCCAAACACAATGGATATACAATAGGATTGTTCTGTATCAAGGACTTAGATAAATTAACATGATCTGAACACCTAAGAGTGCACATATATCCTATCTTTTTTAAAAAAAAATCAGCTGTTCTTAATTTATAAGAATTTATCAACAAATTGAAAGAATTGAGTCCACCCAAGATGTTTATGTCCATATTTTAGAATTATTTGCTCTTGCATTTGTACGCACTTGTTAAATGTTTATCGGACCAAAAACAATGTTTGCATTTAAGAATAAGCATTGAGAATCAGCAAAATGTATGTTTGGGTTTGTACCCACTTGAAGAGAAACTTGATGCATTGGAGTTCATGTTCTGTGATAATCAATGATAATGTACTTTGATATTTAGATTCTGACAGCTTTGATCCAAAATAACCCCAGCTCATCTGGCTCATGACTCATGAACTGGGACCAAGATTCAAGCAAATATGCCCAAAAGTTCTTAAAATATTACATAACTCACTTGGATGGATAGACAAAAAGACAGGCAGAAAACAAAATACCTGTAACCACTTGGTGGTGGAGATATTTAAATAAATGCACGCTCCATATCATAATTGTTAGCCAGTACCTGAACATTAATTACAATACAAATACAAATAGCGCCTTGGTAGACGCAACAGATTCCACCATCATAACACTCAGGATTATTTGCTTAATCTCCTGAATTTATTTTTTCCTCAGCTCTGACAAATCAAAGCAACCGTTTTAAGTGCACATTTCAAGATGGCTGCCATAGCGGCTGAATTGTTTGCAGAGCAGATTTCCGTTATTTGCCGACCCACTCTGCCTCTTGTCTCAACCCAGCAAGGACACTAGCAGCCACATCAACTTCTGCTTCATCCGGGGTTTACGGCAGCTTTTCCTTCCCTGGGATGAACGTACGCTCGCTAACTACGTCTTCAGAATCCAATCGATTTTAAAGATTTATGCGACTCCACAGCCGCGTAATGCATTGTGTCCGCAAACATGACGGGGACGTTACGGTGTAACATTATCAGCCTGAAAAGCCAGGAAGCTAATCAAACTGAAACAGTATACCACACAATCTGAAGGGGATTAAAACAGTTGTGCAATATTCCTTTCCAGCAATGGAAATACATCAACAAAGCATTACTAATGAGAAAAGCAAAGCTTTGATAGTCTGATGTAAAGACTATGATTGTGATTTAATATATCATTATAAATGTACAAGATACAAGTAGTCAGACCTACCTAATCCTACATGACGTGATATGTGCATATCTTTACTAGGCAATGTTCATAACAAATCAATTGATGTAGTCTTATGTCCAGACTTAATTTTGTGATATTAATTTACTGCAATGCAAGTCGGAAATAAATAATTGATTCAGTCTTATGTATAGACTACATAGTGTGATATGTGCATATCCTTGCTATGCAATGTCAATAATAAATGTAACATGATGTGGAATATTTTCAATACCTGTTTATCCTTGCTATGCAATATTTACATGCATGCAGATACATTATCAATGTAGTCTTACACACAATGTGATATCAGCAGATTCCTGTTATGCAATCAGAGTAAGAAAAGCAGTGTCTGAAAAATCTGCTGCACAGACTACATGATGTGATATTTAAGTAGCTTCTTGCTTGATACATACCATGTTGGCTGCATCACACTTCATTAGTCAAACTCATTATCACAACATGAAGACAACATGAGGCAACACTCTTGACATGATAATCAGTGCCTGCCATCCCAGACACAACACACTTAATGCAGCAGAGCGTATTACTCCTGCAAGGACAATGATCTTTCTTACAATCTAATCCATGGAGGCCACAGTCTACTCAAATATCTTAGACTCTACATCTATGTACCATATGAGGGTGCAGAAAGCTCTCAACAGTACTATTATCTCAGCACAATTTAGACACAAATAATTTTAAAATGTATCTGGACCATTTTGAATCCAGTAGCTGTTATTAAGGTTTCAAATCCGTACCTTAAATTCATAGAGTGTAATAGGACATAATTCATAATGTATACCTCATTACAAGAATCCTCTCATCTGATTGGTTGAAAGTGGGGTCATATTTTAAATTGTCATCCTTGTAAAATTGTAAATGAAACAGGCAGGCATAGAGTACCTGTGTACAGAAGGTTAATGTTAATGCAGCGATGGCTTGTGAGGTGATCTTTCTGTGGCATCCCCTAACCATTTTGACAGCCATTTTGCACTGGTCCCCGAGCAGTCAATATGTGCATTTATAAACCTTGCCCTTCCATGCATATTGTTCACTTTACATCATGACATCCAAACATTACTTGATGCAATCATACGACAGTCCATTATGGATTGCTCCCCATTACACTGATGCGGGGACTGACAACAGAATTATAAAAGCATATAATTCAAGCGTATCATATTCGTTGCAGAGCTGATCATGCGGCGTTAAGATGCCTATCTCTTCAAGTTTCCATGGAAACACTATTCTCATGTCAATAACATGGGTAAGGGAATCTGAGAGTCTAAGCTCAAGGCTGTTTGCGTATGTTACATGAAATATAAATGTGAGTTATTACAAGCATGACATCATGAGGGAGATACAATACAGCCAAGGTAGAGGGCAAAGACAAGGTCACAGTGGAAAGGGGTGGATTAGAGGTGAGGATAGGGCAGGGGAGAGGAGTGGAGTGGAGAGGAAGAGCAGGGGAAGGGCAGGGGGAAAGGGAGGGAAGGGGATAGGGAGAAGATATGAGGAAGGGTAGGGATAGATAGAAGGGGAGAGGAAAAAGGGGAGTTGAGAGAAGAGCAGGAGAAATAGGGAGCTCAAGGCAGGATCGAGGTGGAAGGAGAGAAGGAATGAGGAGGGGGAGGAAAGAAAGGGAGGATGGGGTCAAAAGAGATGAGGAGAGGGGAGCGGAAGGGAGGGGGAGGATATCAGGCAGTTGAGGGAGAGAAAGAAAAGAGGGGAGCAGAGCCAAAAGGGAGGGGTGGAGAGAAGGGAGATGAGGGAAGGGAAAGAGAGGGGAGAAGTAATAGGGAAGACGGGGGAAGATGGGGGAAGGTGAAGGTGGAGGGGAAGAGTGGAGAGTCGTGGCGACGTGAGCCCAACCAAGACTCCAGGGAAGATAGGGTAACAGAGGGAAACAGACAAGACGTGAGAGAAGACGGAGCAGGGAGAGGATGACGTGAGCCTGTATTTGACCAGCGGTAGATGGGCAGGCAACTTGATCGGTCCATTACAGCTAACAAACATGACGACACCATAGGGACTGGCTCAAAACATCCACACTTTCCCCCAACACACAGATCTTCTCGTCATATTTCTGCCTTCTTGTTTTTTCTCTTTTTTCTAAGTCGGCAGGGAAGGTGACTTGCTCAATGTAGGCTTCTTCCAAAACCCTTCTCTGTACAGCTTCTTGTTCAATATTTCAATTTGAAAGTTTTTTTTTACCACTTCCGTATTATGCACACACACAAACACACACATATACATGTATCACACACACACACACACACACACACACACACACTAGCATACTAAGATTCCTCACACACAATCCTACACATGCACACATTGACAAAAACATCCATACACTCCACTTTCCATCACACAAGATATACATGACGATAAAGATTACCTTATTTTAACAGATATACCGGTAGATTTAATGTACCAGGGAGGCGTGAGTGATACTTAATGCAGGTAAGCCTGCAGACATTATGTGAACATTTCATGAAATGCTTGAACAATACTGGCCACATGTAATTGCTGATACATGCAGCTCAATCCATCTGATGCGATTGCACCAATCCCATTCCACCTGTCATTGTAACAGATCAGTGTCTAACAGCAGGTTAATTAGGAATCTTTCAGATAAGGTATATGGTACACATGTCTCTCTGCTTTGCATACAGACTGACAGACCACTTCTGATGTGAGAAATGTTGATGGATGTCTATTTGCAAGTCTACTTTTGCAACCCATTTCATGAATACATTAAGCAAAGAAAGAGAGAGAATTCTACAGCCCATTCATGACCAATGTCATCTTCAAGCAAAATGTATCTTTCTTGCTTTCAAATTAACAACGCTATTATTTGTTAATATTGTTTTAATGTAAAATAGAACATACATTCAACTGATGATACGAGCGTGAAGAGCACAAACTTAGTTCAAGCATTTCCAAAGTGTTCCTTATTTGAGGATTGGTTATCATTTCACCTTTAGTTTGGCTTTGAAAAATCATTTCAACAAAAATGGATTCATATTGTGAATAAATGTATACAAATTCATTTGATACATCTTTTAATATTTCTAATAGTTAATATAAAAAGTCACAGCTCAATCCACATATTTGTGGTGCTTGATCGAATGCACAAACACACACCCTGACAGACAAACACACAGAAAAGCGGGAAATCATCCATAATTGACAATACATTGCAAACACAAATCCATGAACACAGGCTAGATATCTCTTCTTGATTTACCATCCCCAGTGAGCAGGCATTACAAAGCAGCTCAATATGTTCCTCTCCAGCATCTCAACAACTATTCATACATGTAGCAGCAATATTTATGTGGTAATAAAACTAGACGAGTATTGGGAAGGGCTACAGCTCCGTCCTAATGGAAAGGAGATTGCCCGATCAATCAAACATGGCCAGAGCATGTTTGGATTGCTGGACAGGAAACAATCATCTAGAAAATGTAGCTCCTCAAGAAACACAGATAGGTCCAAGAAATGAGATATTGGAAACAACATATTGTCTGCTGATAGAAGGAGGAATGTTCAAGATTTGTATGTGATGCACATGGTGCCATCATGCCATGTGTATGCTCTGTGTTCCTTGCATACTTCTAATTTGATCACAAGTATTTTAGTTTAAGCATTACACATTTACCCACCTAGTAAAAATGCACAAGCACTGCTCGGATAATAATGATAATGAGTTATTATGCTACATATGAATAATTTTGTTTTAGGCCTACAAATGTATCTGATATTGCATTACTTCAACCATTTCATAGGAAGTTGTAGATGACTCTAAACACATAATTAGTTGAGATCACAGCAGATCACATGGAGTGTACGAAGTACTGGTGGAAAATTACCCTAAAACAGGAAATATCCTCATCTTAATTTCAATTTGTGTTTAAACAGCTTAAATCAGTGGATGCGCGATTTACAGCAAGGATCCCAAATCTTGAACTAAATTTCAAAACAACAAAACTACCCCTATCTCCATCCTGAAATAGTGTTCACTGCTCACAGCCCAAGATGAAAACAAGAAAAATAATCACAAAGTCCATGTGAATGCGGAATGAGGGTATCGTATTCCTGCTAGCGGCCAGAAGGGTTCTTTGCATTGGAATTAATCGTGGGCATTTAACGATCTGTGCGCCGAGCAGCGCATAGGCCATGACCTGGTTTGAGTCCAGGATGATTGGGAGAGGGAGAGGGAGAGGGAGAGGGAGAGGGAGAGGAAGAGGGAAGGGGAGAGAGAGAGAGAGAGAGAGAGGGGGGGAGAGGGAGAGGGAGAGGGAGAGGGAGAGGGAGAGGGAGAGGGAAGGGGAGAGGGAGAGAGAGAGGGAGAGAGAGAGAGAGGGGGGGAGAGGGAGAGGGAGAGGGAGAGGGAGAGGGAGAGGGAGGGGAGAGGGAGAGGGAGAGGGAGAGGGAGAGGGAGAGGGAGAGGGAGAGGGAGAGGGAGAGGGAGAGGGAGAGGGAGAGGGAGAGGGAGAGGGAGAGGGAGAGGGAGAGGGAGAGGGAGAGGGAGAGGGAGAGGGAGAGGGAGAGGGAGAGGGAGAGGGAGAGGGAGAGGGAGAGGGAGAGGGAGAGGGAGAGGGAGAGGGAGAGAGAGAGAGAGAGGGAGAGGGAGAGGGAGAGGGAGAGGGAGAGGGAGAGGGAGAGGGAGAGGGAGAGGGAGAGGGAGAGGGAGAGGGAGAGGGAGAGGGAGAGGGAGAGGGAGAGGGAGAGGGAGAGGGAAGGGGAGAGGGAGAGAGAGAGGGAGAGGGAGAGGGAGAGGGAGAGGGAGAGGGAAAAGAGGGAGAGGGAGAGGGAGAGGGAGAGGAAGAGGGAGAGGGAGAGGGAGAGGGAGAGGGAGAGGGGAGAGGGAGAGGGAGAGGGAGAGGGAGAGGGAGAGGGAGAGGGAGAGGGAGAGGGAGAAGGAGGGAGGGGGGGCTTGGGGGCTCAGAGAGCAGCAATCGATGTCGATCTCCCTTCCTCTGCGCCACCGCCGTGCTCAAGAGCATTCTCTTCACTTGACCCTGTGGTGGTAAGCACAATTTAGTCCTCAATCTTGGATGTATAAACATCTCACCGCCTCCCTCCCTCTATCTGCAAGCATTGGAGAGCTAGTCCAATGTCTTCACTGTCTACCAACTATAGCTGATATGATTTAAACAGATAAATGCCATTATAAATAGAGAGAGTAAAATGGTATTTCACATATACCGGCAACAAATCATTTTGCACCTTTGTGTGGATATTACACAAGGATATTTAAATACAAATGAACGGTATTCAAGGAAAACTAGCAAAGAAACAAAATCAGTGATGCATCCCCATTTATATTCCGAACCAGAATGTAAAGACCTATTCTATAACTATTCATCACATTGTGCAACTTTTCAGAACTAGCATGTAAAGAAGTATTCCGCAACTATTCAGATCTAAAAAGAAGAGAACTTTTCTGTGACTTTCAATAGCTTGAGTGAAAAGATTTATTCTGTAACTATTGGAGCTAGACTGTAGAGAATTATACCATGACAATTCAGCACTCGAATGTAGAGGTTGGATGATAAGTCAGTATTCAAACCCCTGTCTCTTCTCTCTATCATTACAAATTATTTGCATTCCATTTAAGAATTATGACCTAAAAACAAGCCAGGTCAACTACACATTTGAACCTAAATTCATTTATCTTTCTGAATTTCGTACCTCCATAAATTGCACATGAAATTAATTTTCAATCATTGTGATAAAATATGTCTTAGGGTACTGGACAGCGAAAGCACCCCACCCCCCATTACCAGTGTCTTTTGTTTGTTTGATCACATTAGTACAGAAGGGGGTTGTCTCATTGCAAGCCACAGACTGTATTCAGAAGGATATTATAGCAAAAACCCCGGGCACAGGGTACATACACACTATGTGCACCATCTCCACTCCCTGGGAGTAGTCCTTGCCCATTGCACAACATCGGCACTGGGGCAATGGATCATGATCATTCACATAATCCGTCACCTCCTACCAATTGCCCATGTATGAGAGAAGCAATGTGAAGACATCATCTTGCTGAAGGACAAAATATGCTATCTATGGACTTGAACCTAAGACCTTGGGCTCTTGAGTCATGATTCACAACCACGATACCACCACACCTCCACTGTGTCAAACAACCTGCTGCGCTCTATACAATGTGTGTGTGATCAACGGGTGCGAAGATAAACCAACGCCATCACACTAACACGATAAAAACAGATGGGTTCCTGGGTAACATGTACAGATGGATGAAGTGCCTCCAACGCTGTCACAGTTTGTTGTGTCGTTGGCGCGCTGTTGCCATGGAGATTATGCATCCTCCAATTCACGTTAGATCAACCTTACGATAAAAGCTGATGCCTTGAATTTGCCTTCGGGGAACAAATTTAACAGCTGGAGCATACTGGGACATGTACATTGTACCTGTACATGGTACATAACCATTGGACTTTACATGTACATCTCCCAGCCCTCTGATTTGATTACCAATTGACCTCCTTTCATTTGCTCTTCTTCTGTTTTCATTTTCTCCTTCTCAACTTTCCTCTTCTCATTCCCACCATTTTTCTCCTTCTTCCCATGATCTCATATGTAATATTGTGACATATTTTCTATCTACCATTTTTTTGATTACCAATTGACCTCCTTTTCATTTGCTCTTCTTCTGTTTTCATTTTCTCCTTCTCAACTTTCCTCTTCTCATTCCCACCATTTTTCTCCTTCTTCCCATGATCTCATATGTGATATTGTGACATATTTTCTATCTGTCAGGGCCCTCAGTGATAGCAGTTACATAACTGAGGAGGTTACTCTGTATAAATGAATCTGGAAATAAAAAATGAAATACCCCCTCTCTTCCATACCCACCCCCTCCCTTCTCTCTATCTTTCTCTTTTTTGTATAAATGAGGATCTCCTGTCCAGAGATTTGACAATCACCAAATCGGTACCTTTACCCTATTAAACAAGTTGGAGTTGGATCATGTATTTGTTTGTTTTGGATTTCGAGACTTTTCTCAAACTGCCTCTGTCCCCTTCTCTGATCACTACGAGTGTACTGAATCAAATGTGTACAGGTGTAGATTGCCTTTTTCAATGCATTAACATACTTCAAAGCAAACTCTTAGATGCCATAATATCAATACAGAACCTGACCCCAACAATTATGATGTATACAACTGCCAAAGCATACATCTCCTTTAGAGGTATTAATACCAATCTAATCAAATAACGCCACCTTAACAAGATGTGGTGGGCAGCATTTCAAAAAAATTATCCATTTTGATATTTCTCCATCAGTATTCTAGTCAGAGGCCCACCGATAAACACAACCTCATATCCAATTTAACAATCAAAATGGACATATGCACACTTGAGCAACTTTAAGCAATCAAATTTAGTGCCCATGTTTAATACAAGACCACTGAATAACGTAGAGAGGCTGGGTTTGGAGATGAAAGTCACATCGAAGATTGTGCATTTACGTCAATATTTTCACCTGCAGTTGGAGAAATTGACAGAGAAATTTTGTATTAGATTTGATAGATGCCAGAAACATTGCGGCATGCGCATGACCTTGTTTGCAGCTCTACAGCATCAAAATGAGGTGCTTAAAGAGGGAGTGAGGGGAGAGGGGGAGAGTGGAGAGAGATGAAATAGAGGAAGAGAGAGAGAGAGAGAGAGAGAGAGAGAGAGAGAGAGAGAGAGAGAGAGAGAGAGAGAGAGAGAGTGAGAGAGAAAGAGAGACAGAGACAGAGAGATAGAGCGAGAAGTGACTGAGAGAAAAAGGAAGAAAGACAGTGAAGAGAGAGAGAGAGAGGGAGAGACTGAGTGAGAAGGAAGAAAGACAGTGATACAGATAGTTAGAGAGATATAGATAGACAGAGATAGAAATGGAGCAAACATGTAGGGAGAGGTAGAGGGAGAGGAAGACATCAAGAAAAAGAATGAGAGAGAAAAAGTAAAAAGTGAAAACCTGGCAAAAAGAGTAGAGATCTATGAAGACAGAGCAGGAGAGGAAAGGAGGAAATAAAGACAGAGAGGCAGACATAGAAACACCAAGGCAGATAGAAACAGAGAGTCTAAAAAAAACAAAGATATAATTAGATATTGAAAGGAATAGTAAGAGACAGGAACACAGAAATCCATGAATAGAGAAACAGCGCCTTCCTCCTCCATACGTTAGCAGACAAAAACAGCCATTTGCTTCAAGTCTTCTTTGGATCGCATCTCGGCGATTCATTCATCTCGGTGATGGTTGTTATGAGCTTAGACGTTGATGTGGCGGCAGGTGATGTGACTTGCGAGGGACAATGCCGCTAATCCATTTAAAATTTGTCTGCCTGGTTTTTCCGTCACTGCTCTAAGTGGCCTGCCATGGCCCTCGCCGCTGCATTCATCAGCGTAGCACGGTGCCGTACCGTGTGTGAGGTACCGTGTGGTGCCTTGCTGCGCACCAGAATTCAATTAACTACCCTGTTTACATGACACAGATGCTCATCACGCATCTGCCAATAGGAATATGTTCAATTAGAATGCTTTAATAATTAACTACCCTGTTTTAATAAGAAAGGAGGTTTTAAGCGTATTGTGGAACATCGTTTGGCATCAGGAAAATGTTGGATTCTTTAATAAGTAATTACCCTGTTTACATGAGAAAGATGGCTCAACACATACTCCAGAATAGCATTAAGCAGTGGGAACATGTTCAATCATTATTCCTAAATACTCAACTACCCTATTTTAATAAGAAAGGAGTCTCAAAATAGCCTGACAAATGTCATGTGGCAATAGAACGTTCTAAAACATACGTTTAACCACCACGTTTACACGAGCAATGAGATCCAAACATACTGTGCAATGTTAATTGGTATAGATAAAACAGGTCAATCATGCTTCAATCATTAAACAGATTAAAAAGAAAGACCAAACCGCATTGGTCATTATTAGTGATAGCACAGCATGGTCAAACAATGATAATGATAAATACAATGTTTAAAAACATTAGGCATGTACCAAACAAATCAACTTCAAATGACCCGGCCTATTCATGGTTCCATTACTCATTAGATCATAAAACTGGGGAGGAAATTACATGTGATACGTGCTACAGTCTGGTTGCGTAAAATTGCTGTTTGACATATTAGACTCATTATTTCATTATTTCATTATTAACATTCGTTGTCATGGCCAAACATATATTTCTTAATGTCATGGTTTTTTTTTAATAGTATCATCGTATCAAAGTGTATGTTGTGCTGATTGTATTGTTTTATGTCCGCATGAGGCAGAGCTGAATAGAAAAGCAGTTGGAAAACTAAGGGGACAACCCTGAATAAAAGAGACAGAAATAAATTAATGCAGCTGATAGACTATTCCTCCTCTGTATGCATACAATGCCAGCATATCTTAGAATCTCATAACCATGACCTATGGAAGATAGTGTTCTCCAACTTCTACTCATATTGAATGTTGCAACCAGCCTACAGAGGCACATTGTGGAGTTAATGCAACATAAATCCTTGTTGGGTAATTTTGTAAAGGGAACTACAGGAAGCCTATACAATATATAGGTAGAAATGTAAACTTGCCTACCTGTCATTGGGAAGGCACTGCATTAGATGCATGGGTAAATTAGGGTAACATTGCCCAGTTTGAACACATAAACCATATCAAAAGCCAATATTTTAAAAAATGCCATGAGCGTTATATCAGGACTAAATTGACCAATGTAAAATACATCTAACATATGGAAAGCCAATAACTTAAAAAAAGGTGATAAGGAATATCTCAGGACTAAATCGACCAGTGTAAACACATACAAAATACACCAGGTAGACAGGTTAATAACTTAAAAAATGCGATAAGGATTATATCAGGACCAAACTGACCAGTGCAAACACATACAACATGTGGAAAGCCAATAGCTTAGAAAATGCGATGAGGATTATATTAGGACTAAATTGACCAGTGTAAACACATCTACCATATGGAAAGCCAATAACACTGACAATTAGATTAGGTTGCAATCTCTACATTGTAACATATTAAGTAGACAAGTGTAAACACTCCCAGACACTGCAATGTCATGTACTATGGAGACTAGTGTAAACACTGCCAGCCTGTGCCACAACACTAGCACCATGCCGACAGCCAATAAAGCGTTGCGAGAAAATGACCGTGCGGTTGATTAAGTTGATTTCCACAAGGACACGGACAACGGTCTTTTCCACGACCGTTCGGCTGACAAAAAAATGACAAGTCCTGTCTTCACTGGCACGTTTCCCAGACGATGTTTACCCAATACCAGATGCCCCAATGCTCCTCAGCGCTTAAACAAATTTGAGCGCCATAAACAGTCTCTCTTCTCTCTCCTCTTATTAGGGGAGATAATCTTCCACTCTGTGTTACATGTATTTGAATATGTGAAATGCCTCATCTAAAATGACATTTTCCACTCCTCCACACTCTATATCGAGCCCAAATTGAAATTATATATTTGATTAAAATGGTACATTAGCTTCGGCGGTGCTATTGAACATAGATTACGGTTAATTACAATTATACATTTAGCTCACATTGTCTATGGGGTTATCAATGTGATGCAAAATAATGAATTAGGCAATTCAAATCAAATAAAGCATGAGGCAAATTTTTAGCGAACTAATGTCAAGAAAATTGGCGATGGGGAGTACATCAGTATGGTGTATCGTTTCTCACACTGCACTATAAAATGTATTGAAATGAAGTTGATAGTTGGCCATTTTTGTAAGTCAATGTCAAAGCCAAAGCCCTATTGAGCTGATAATTTTTTTCTTAGTAAAGTAAGCATACAAATAATTATGGATCTGTTTGTGTGTTGGTAAAGTGTTTTTTTTTTTTTTTTATAGAACAGAACCTTAGTGACACAGCAGGTTGGCAAAACACCAAGAAAAACCAATGAGCTGATCTGCACACTTTTGAGGGAAACTAAATAAATAATGTGTTTTTTTTTGTGACAAATCATGATTTTTTTTCTCATTGCTTACACAACACAATACATTCTAGGTCAATAATTACACAAGTAGCAAAGAGTTTTTTTTTTTATTTTTTTTTATTTATTTTTACCAAAGCAGCAATACATCAGGAAAAGAAAGCCTTTAAGCTGACAAGCAGCATCTTGAGAAAAATGGTGGGGTTTTTTTGAGGGAGTGAAAAACATAAATTCTATCCTATTTTTTATTACAACAAGATATATTCTAGGTCAATATTTACACAAGTAAGAGATAAAGGTCTTTTTTTTTCTCAAGGTGATGATATACCTGAAAAGAAGAGTCACTATCAATGCCTGGTGTTATCTTATCTCTACCACTCCACAGCATCAAATGTTCATCACACCAATCAACAAGCCAGTCTCCATGACATTCACTCATCCATAATGGCCTTGCACAAGGCTAAATGGGTCACACAATCTATACAGAACAATCAATAGTTTCTACTCAGCAATACGCAGCCACAGATAATCCTGACTTATGGATTATTTAAGAGCACTTTATCAGAGAACGACTCTACCCTTGATATAAATAGCAATGAAGTACATGAACACAAACAATAAAAGACAATCGGCGTAAATAGCTCTCAAATAAAAAAACACGATTAGAGTGCATGTACACATACTCCATGATTAAAAAATAATATGTGGGTGAAAGCTTTAGCAGATATTAAACTAAAGCAGCAGAATTGAGGGTGTGAATATTGCCATCCATGCTCGTAATGAGACATTTGATAAATTAAATGTCAACCTTCGCCTTATGCTATATGAGCTGTGGTTAACCTACATCAAATACAGTTTATTCATGACACCGATGTGGGCATCTCTACCACTTTTTCTCCTCACCAAAAAATTGGGATAATGATGAAGGTTCATTTGATCTTTATTATGAAAAAAATAAGAGCTACACATCAATTTTATTTTTGTGAGAACATAAAGCAAGAAAAGGGTATCATGTGAAGGATAGGCCAGCTAAGCTTTAGCTTGTGGTACACACACACACACAGACACACACACACACACACACACACACACACACACACACACACACACATGCAGACTGAAGACAGATCGATGATCCAGACAGGACACAAAACAAACATCTTATACTCACTTGCCCTTCTCTGACACACACACACACACACACACACACACACACACACACACACACAAGCAAACACACACACACACACAAACACAAACAACAGACACAAACACACATACATACATACATACACACAGACTGAAGACAGCTGAATCTTGTACTTACTTCTTGCCCTTCTCTGACTGCAGAGAGCCACTGTACTTGCCCCTAGAGCTCAGGATCTCATAGATTTCTGGGACCACAGTGGCAAACAGAGCCTATATACCACAGAGACAGAATAGATGTCATGCAGTGAATGAGCTAAGATGAGATACTACGATCAGATAATTCTTTATTGTCATGCACAATGGCATACCAATTTTATAGATGGATGGTTACTGCCTTGATTAACATGTTCCTTACTGCGCCTGCATATACGTGGGCTGGCTTTTATCCACTCAGATACTAAGCAGCATGACTCCTATACAATCTGCTGTTTCGGACAATAGACAACAAGGCTATGAATAAACTTCAAATACCTTATAGGACATATTAAGCTACACCCCTTTGGTTACGGCAGGTCCATGGCAAATTTGGACATCCTTACTGGACGCGGGTTCACAAAGCCAGACAATCTAACTGTGAGCAACAGGTTAATGCTGTGACTCTGGTGACTGAGTTGGTTCCAACAACACTATTTAGTTTTTTTGTGCTACTGTTCTGTTAAGGCACACGCAAAACACACAAAGCCCATGTAGAACAAACCTTTGTTTAGGAATAAAAAGGTCAAAAGATATATCAACATTTGCCCCTAAAAGAATTGTACTCAAAATAATTTGAAAAAGCCCAAAACAGTTTTCTTGCATGAATTGTACTCAACTTAGGTGAAACTAAAAAAAACCCAATATCAATGCCAATTTCTTTGATTAAAAAACAAGAAAACAAGTCAAAACATTTCAAAATCATATTTTGAAAGAAAGGGAAGGACTACAGGGAGATGACAATCATGATTGCGGTATCAACGCATCCTACCATTGATATCATACAAGTTGGCAGCTCTGATCTAGGAATTGGGAACCAAGAATACTTGGTACCAGTGGAGGCTAAGTTAGAACTAAAGCAATGAGATGTCTTCATAGGAAAGTCCCAAATGTTCCGATCCCTAAATTAATTCAAACTCGATCACAAGAAAGGAGGACAAAGCAAAGAAAGAATCAAAGAAAGTGAGATGAAAACTCACCAAACCGCAGAAGATGAAGAAGGTGGTGAAGATGCGGCCCAGGACGGTCTTTGCGTAGACGTCGCCGTAGCCAACGGTCGACATGGTAACAACCAGGAGGTAGATGCAGGTCCAGTAGGACAGTGGCTGGGGGTTGTCGAAGTTGGCCCATGGGTCACCCGAATTCTCCACCTGTCAGGGGGAAAGGTCAAAGGTCATTATTCATGATTTACAAGTAAGTACAAACTTCAGGTGACACTGCAGCGCGCTGCTGTGGTTTTCACAAAAGCAAACCATTCAACTCTGTTCTCTGTTCGCTGTCTTTTCATATCAACATAGAAGCCTTCTGTAGCACCACATCTCAAATGCATCTAATGGTTTCCCTATCATTCTTTATCATTGCCAAAGATTCACTACTTCACAAAAGTAGCTGGAAGATAATTAAAAAAAAGACAGAAAATGAAGGGGAAACCAGTTTCTGTTCTTGTCCACTAAGATTATGACAATTGCATAAAAAAAGGCCATTCTTGTTTTGTTTCAAGTTTGACCTCAAATGATCTTTTTATTTCTTGAGGTAAAACTGTTGAGATACATATCAAGATATTCAATATCTCATAGAAGCCACTTCTACATCTTCACCTATGACCTAACTCTTGATGTGCCCGGGAGCAAACTGCAGCTTGCTAAGTTATCATTTCAACTCTACTGCTCATTAAAATGCAACTGGGCCAGAGCCTTCTCATGGATAATGAGTACATGGCCCACAGGGAGAACACTTTGTAAGGTGGAGGATTAATGGGTTAAGTTATGCCCTTCTGTTATTGCTATTGATTTGCAAGATGTGTGCCAATCGGTGAACCAAGCACGGCAACGGAGATGCCAATTTGTTAACAAATCACATCAAGTTAAAGGGGGGAATGAATAATGTTTAATTTAGTAATAAAACAAAAATCAGAAAAACTGGCTG
>OZ022593.1:20473046-20608046 GCA_963669155.1 Arbacia lixula | reverse complement strand
ACAGCAGAGTGTACATAATTGCACCTGTCCATTTGGAACCACTTTCCTTTGGGGTGGTGCTCTTTATTACCAGGTATCTAAGGCTCCATGTACCACTAAGTAGGTTAACATCTACTATAGATAGCAATAGACAATCACACCTTCCCCTCCATCTCTAATATGGAGCAAGTCATACAGGAGTTATGCCTGTCAGCTTGTGAGGCAGAAACAGGTAAACAAAACTACAGGGGGGGGGGGGAGGGGAGGGGTCAGGGCAATTTAGTCCCTACAATGTTTCAAGACAGCCGTCACAAATAACAAATTAGCCCCTGCAAAAAAAAAAATGTTTTGCTCATACGATATAAAGTGCAACATAGTGCAGAGTGTTCATTTTATGATATGTAGGCCCTGTTTGATAAAGAATTGCAATTTATCGCAACTTGACTCTTGCTTGATAGCTATTGGAACTCTGTACCATAGGGAGGATGGCTTGGGCTTGTGATTGATTATAAGACGGGGGCCCAGGATTGTGAAAGTGGCCCTCGAAAATGATTCATTTTGTTTTCTCTCTGGGCTTAAGCATGCAAAGGTTTGAAGGAGAGAACATGAACAGCAAGGGAGAGCTCAGAGAATGTTCTGTGTATGTCATGTGTCATGCGTTGGGGAATGTTCTCCCAAGACGACTCATCGCAGACAGACATTTCACAACAACCCTTCAAGAAATGAAAGGTTAAAGCAAGTTTATGTGCACAAGTCTTCCAAGTAATATGTCTAGAAGCCTTATACAAAGAATATGCCCACAGAAAAGGGATCAAGGAATGCTCTGTGTATGTGATGCGTCATATGTTAGGAAATGTCCTCTCAAGACGCCTAACTACAGACATTCAATACATCTGTTCAGGAATGGGAAGAATAAAGCATGTTCATGTTTACAAAGCTTTCCACAAATCATGTCTGTGAGCTCAGGAGACAATCAAAGGATTAAAGCAAGTAGAGAAGTAAAGAAGAGATGAAAGAAGGTTCTGTGTAGGTATTATTCATGTAGGGAAATGTTCTGCCCTCATGACTCACCATGGACAGTTTTCATGACAAACCTTCAGAAAGTGAAAGGTTATAACAGGTTTATGGTCACAAGTCTTCAAAGTAATATGTCTGGAATCCTATACAGAGAATATGCCCAGCTAGAAGAGATAAGAAAATGTTGAGTGTATAAATGTTTCAAGAAATGTTCTCCCAAGACAACTTATCATAGAGGTTTCAAACAACCTTCATGTAGTGAACGTGAAAGAGGTTTTACTTTCACAAAGTCTTCCAGGTATTATGTATGTGAGCTCACAGTGCAGAACTTTGGAGCTGATAAGGAGAACATGTAATACACCAATAAGAGATCAAGAAATGATCTGTGTATGTGATGTGTCACATGTTAGGAAATGTTCACCCAAGGGGTAGAGCAGATAGAGGTAACATGTACAGCAATCCAAGATCAAGAAATGCTCTGGTCATGTTGGGGAATGTTCTACCACGATGGCTCACCAAAGACAGATATTTCACAACAATCCTTCGGTAATCCAGGGGATTAATGTTAATAAAACCCTCTCCCTCACTGTGGGCTCTTTGTGGAAGCTTCCTTGCGGTAATACATCTTTAAAATAACTCAGAATGGTGCTCCGGCGAGTTTTGTATGTTATAAGTACAAAGCTCTAACAATAGTATAAAATTCATATACCCTCTCGTTTTTTTTTTTTTTTAAATTCATGCACACGTGTGTCCCAAACGGCACATTATTAGATTTTCTTTCCCTTTATTAAATTGGTAGTCCACTTAGTATTGGTTATATACAACAAAACTAGGCCAAAGTAATATTGCATTCGGTATTGGTCATTTTTCACCCAAATCTAGGCCAAGGTAACATCTTACTTTCACACCGTATATCCAGGATAATTTCTCCCTAAATTCCTTTAAGAATGCAGAGTGCGTTAACCCGTTTGAACGTGACTACCCGACAGCTCCTCAAATGAAGCTCCGTCCCTGCTCTGGTACCTCCAGAAAGCCAAGCAGCCAGCGTGCTGAGAAACCAAGACGCCACGCGCAATTTGCAGATGCACTCTCGCATTCTTGTCCAGTAATCTCTTTACTTATTTATTCTAAGCAGGAACATCCATAAGTAGTCTGAATCTTCAACCGACGCTTGTAATCACGTTACGCAAGCATTGTTTGAGGATATTATCAGCCTTCCCTAAACGAGTAGATATAATCCTCATTGGAAGGGAAATTTTGAATAACAATTTATTCTGAAAGTCTCATATTGTAAACTGCCTGAAATAAGGCTATAACATATGCTGTTAGCAGCCTTCTGGCAGACAGCAATTTAAATCAGTTTCCGAAAAGGACGAGATATATTGCATGCAAAGTTAAGAACCTAACATTTATGAGCAAAACAAAATGAGTCTGGGCAAAACTGACTTAAGTCCACCTGCATATTGTCAAGCCAGAGTAGGGGCTGAATTGACTTTTAAGAATTAACTCTAAGTCAAACGTCAGTAAGATTCTGTGAGAATAGTAACTAAACATACATTTGTGCATTTCATAAGTCTTCCCTGTTCATGGCTCCTAGCATTCTTACTTTCTTGCAAGAAACCAATAATCTGAATGGTGGAGACGACTATTGTATCACTGGAAAAACAGCTCCGTAAACCTATTATTCATCATGTTCTATCATTTTCACTCTTCCTCTCAGAATTATCATTTTGAATGGATAGGGGGATATAATCATGATATCTCCCTGCCAAAAAGGAAAGTAAATTTTAAACTTTCTGGGGCTCAAAACGCTCATTCCCCCCCCCCCCCCCCGCCACAAAAAACACCCAACAACTCATCTCTTTAGCTTCAAACATGCATGTGCTGAATATCTCCATCTCGTGCTCACTTCCATTCCATCTCCTATCCCCTCTCCTCCCTTCTCTCTCTCACTCTCTCTCTCACTCTCTCTCTCTCTCTCTCTCTCTCTCTCTCTCTCTCTCTCTCCTCATCCTCCTCTCAGTGTTATAGAAATGTATACTGTATTACAACATTATAATTAGATTACTGCTAATGCATTCCCACAATTTCTTGGCACTGCAATATCCATTGCCTTGCCATGGAGTAGGAGGAGTATGTTATCGATCTTGTATCATAACCAGGAGTGTAGTTACATACATGCACACCCACAGCTTGTGTGTCATGCGTGCGTCATTTCTTTTCATCAGCGTGCTCGCACATGCAGAATATTTCACTCCTTCACTTCCTTTCAACGCAATCGTGTCAATCACATGGAAACATTTCTTCTTGCTTTTTGTTACCATTTGTTACAACTTTTGATTAAGTGACCACATGCAGAATTTTTCACTTGTAAAATGATTCATAATGCAATATGCAATCGTTAAAAAAATCAAACAGCAGTTTTGTTTTTCTCTCCGTCTTTTTCCTACGCATTATCACTTCTTTTGATCAACGTTCTTCAATGTGTGCAGAATATTTCATTGGGTGATTCTTAACAATGCCATGTGCAATCCTATAAATCAAACAGCAACACATCTATTTCTGTCCCTTTCTCTTATTCTCTCACCATTTTCATACACGTTCTCACCCCCTCCTCCATCTCTCCACCTACAGCGTCTCAATGTTCTTCTCTTATGAATGATATAGTCTTCTATGTTCTTTTCTCTGTCTCCCCCGCGTACGCTTCAATTGGTCCCAGTCCAACAATGGCACGCAACAACTCCCTTCTCCTATTGTCATCATCATCACTCTCCTCTTCAGCAGTACTGATACATCTCCTTTTATTTCACTTATTCCCTTTTTCTCATACTTCAGACTGAAATACAACAAATGTGTTAATAGTTATGGAGAAATTGCCTCCTGGATAGTTTTGAGCCTAATGTATATGCAATGACAAATATAAATACACATTAATATGAAGATAGAACCAACCATTGATGGCATGGTGCAAAAAATCTAAAACAAATCTCTTCTCATTTTATAATAGAAACATTTAAAAAAAAAATGTAAAATAACTTACCCAGCCATGTTCTTGACATGTAGATAGACACAAAAATTGGTGGAATGGTGAAGAAATCCACAACAGAATTCAGTGAAAGCCAGAACCAGAATTTGTCCTGAGCAGCTATAAACTGTGATTAAAAAAAAAAACATGAAAAGAAAATGAAATTAAATACAAAAGAGGCTGAAATTTGCATTTATCTGGGCACAGTTTTACATGTGCTATGTAAGATTCAATTCAGTTTAGTGCATTCATTTTCCCTTTAAACCAGACATGAAAAAAATCAAACCAATTATTTACAATGACGCCTCCAGCCACTTTGTGGTGGAAATATAGAATCAGTGGAAGCAAAGATTATTTTCAAAGCGATCTATAAAAATACTGACATTTTTAGCGCACGTAACATGCACTTCACAAACACACACACACAGACACACACACACACAGACACACACACACACAAACACACAGTACACATAGTTTCTTCACCTCTCTCGCTTTGTCATCATGACTAGCAACAATATCCATAACATTACCAATAACTTCAACACCTTCTATGATATCAGCACGTATGATAAAGAAATATCTCTTACTGCTATAGACTTAAGACTAGAAAAGAGTTGGTAAATACACCCCATGTGGTAAGACAAATGTTGGGAAGAACAAAAACACGTGAAAACTTTTTAAAGAAATATATAGTTATTTGTAAATATCATACAATCCAGTGGGCCAAAAAGTCCATGTTCAAAACACAATCCTTATGAAGGCCTTGGTGTCCCCCCCCCCAAGTAAAAAGGGGACTCGGGATGATTACACCACCCCCCCCCCCTGCATTGCAAAAAGGGCCCTTGTGGTAAAAAATGATTTCCTCATTGGGTATAAAGCAAAACATAATTCAAAATGTTTGTTTCACGATAATCGGGTTTGAAAAGTACCCCCCCTCCCATGGTGCAAATGAAAATCATATTGTTTTCTCTTATCCCCCTCCCTCCATCCCTCCTCCCCATACGCCCTATCAACAACCTTACCACCCCTTTCCTGACCCCCTCCTGTCCCCCATCCCCACTCCCAGGGGACATGGGCACAAACACATACACCCATTCCCCATCGAGGAGCAGGACTGGTAAAGTGCTAAATGAGATTACATGAAATGTTATCTGCGTGATCCATCCCAGGTAAATACGCAGGCAGAATTGCAGCGTGACCTTCTTTATTTGTCGTGAGCGGCGCTGCGTTGCTGCGGTGCTCCGGTGCTGTGCTAGGCACCTTGAGGCACGGATTGGAAGGAGGAGGTGGAAGGTACAGCTTATTACCATACTGCATGCTGCTTTCACTTCCATTGATCTCATTTCAATTTGCCTCCAGAATCATCACAAGATCATTATTTCATCCTCTTGTCAATAAATGCAGGGGAAGATATGAGATGGGGGCTGACGGCGATTAAGCCCCCGCAATGCCCCAAAGAGCCCCTATAAATAACTAAAGTGCCCCTGTGAATAACATAAAAGCCTATGTGAATGATTGTTTTTCCTTAATAGCATCTAATGCATTACATGGTTTAGGATGTTCATCTTATAACATGTGGCTTGAAAAGTAGCCCCTCCCCCCAAAAAAATATATTATTGATTTCCCTCCCAAAATGCATTTCTGAATCTATACAGTAACTTTCAAACATTTTTTGGTGTCATATAACTATGTGTAACTAGTATTTTGCACTATACAGCAATTGAGAACTTCAATAGATCACTCTAATTTCACCTTCGATGCTTAACTTTATATTAAATCATTTGATTCAAATGAACAGATTTCAATGCTGCTGTTAATGAAAAATACAAAAAAATCTTTAATATTTAAAATTAAATAAATTCTAGTGAACTTTCAATTTACTGCTCAAACTATTTAAATTCATTGACCAGCATGTATCAAAGAAAAAAGTAATTTTCAAATCCATCATCTATACTAATCTCTGGCCCTCCTTCAAACAAATGAGGCCATCCTCATATCTCTGCTCCTTAATCCCCCCGTCATCCATGCGAATGTCATTGGCAGCATGTAATGACTGAGGAGGGATTAGGAGGGATTAGGATTGGGTACAGAGGAGGGTAGCTCATCCCCGCCAACCAAGCCAGGGCTCAACTCAGGGTTGATTTCATGTGGTATGAAGACCATGTATAAAGATTTGGGGTCAAAATATATGAGATGCAACGGGTCTGTTTTGGAGACTGCAGGGACTGTTCCTACCATGAATATGTGTCCCATTCTGGTTTAAAAGACCGGTTTACTAATGAAGTCAAATTTATGGATGTTTCTTCCCTTGTGGCCTAGTAATGAGTTATTCCATTAACCTGTACCTAACAATGGTATTTCAGTACTTTGAATCCACTTTGCCTGTAGTTGTTGCTATGTCAGGCAAACCTTGGGCAAGCTTTCCTGTTGTCAGGGGCAACCTTTGTTAAACTGGTATGCATACAATTTGAATATGTTAGTAAACTGGTCTATTGCAGGAAACCAGGAAGGAATCATCTCAAAATAAGAAAATCATAGATATTTACCAAAATCCAGACCTCGGATAAGAGCAACTTCTGCTTTAATTATGATATTATTATACTATTATTTACTCTTACTTTGAACTACATGCATTTAGTTACAACACAAAGAAATACCACAAGCAAAATCATCCCATTCTGTGTGAGTATGTTTCATTAATGCAAAGCTGATTCTGATATGAACCATGCGCTGTCTGTCTGTTGCTAAGCAACCAGTAGCAGCGGTTGCCCGGGAATGGCAGGAAATCATGTTTACTTTATTTGTTAAAGAATTCACAGACATTTCCCCATGTTAATCTTCGTGTAGATAACCTTCGTGCAGATAAATACAACATGTAGATGACAAGATGACCTCATTAATAAATATATGAGTTAGTGTATTGACAAAAATCAGTAAAATAAGAGTAAAACTATATCAGATTCACATACCTCTGACATTTATGTTACAGTTTATGGAAGTGATCAAAATTAAACTTCTCCTCAACTGAAGTATGATTTTCTGTTTGATTTATATGATCTTGACATCAGTGTTCTAATTCCCTGTTGATTTATCATTAATATCCTGGTACTCCTTTTCTCATGCTATTCTATTCACTTTGTGTTATGGTATGATGGGAGTGGTGGTGTTGCACCTTGTATTACAGCAGGTTGATCTTCATGACTGTAACACTATTCCTTCCAGCACAGGCAACATAACATCAACATTCATTAGCAGAAACTGCATTAGGCTGGTTCATCAGATACCATCACAGTCCTAAAGCTACCCTCCTTAGTCCAGAAGGTCTCCTTACTATCCAGTCTGTCATACACAGTAATAGAAGCCGTCACCATTTAGCCCTAGCTCATATACCAGGGAATGGTTTTCACATGGACAACTTCATACTAACTCCAGTATCAGCAAATTTAAACACATCCAACAATTCCCATACATTATAAGTGTTGGTTTGTGTGTGAGTACTAAGGCTCAAACTGACATGGAAGACCTTCCAAAAGGATTTAGAGGCCCGTAAACTGAACTGAATGTCCATCATAGATGTTGCCAAAGACCAGAGAAGACTTGCTGCCCAATACATTGCACAGTGTGGGAGGAACTCGGTCTAAGAGAGTAAGGTATTTACAAGCGATGCAATTTGAACGTGGCTCATAGTATTTACCTGTCGTACTCAGTCCATACGGCTGTTCTATATACCCTGACCTTTCAGATCCCTACAGGTTATAAGTCTATGAACAGTCTCACAGCAGAAAAAATAACACCAATCCCAATGCTCTCTCTTAAAAATAAAGAGTATTTTGAACATTAATGTTCAAACATTTGTGTTTGTGTGTCTTTTTTGTAGCATATTGACAAATTTATAACAAACAAAAACAAATATGAATTAAAAGATATATTTCCATTTCAGAAATGATCCAACTAAAGTCCATGAATTGTCATGCAACTATCACTGGTATTAGGACTGGATTGAGTGCATGGAACCAGTCCTTGCTTCCAAGGCACTGTCTTGCCGTGTTCGTAATATGTCAAGTCCCAGCATCAAGATCTACAATGCAATAAGACACCCAGAGCACTTGACTGTACTGACAAGCAATATTAAACCGCATCTGGGTGTGGGTGTGGGGGGGGGGGGGGGGGTTGGGAGACGAGACACGGTCAGGTTTCCTTACACTGAATCAGCTCCCTGCAAACACAGCACCTCAACATAACCAATAAAAACAACATGTAAACATTCATAGCTCAATCTAAGGAGGAGGAGGGGGGGGGGGGGGGAGGAGCAAGGCATGAAGAGGAAGAGGAAGAAGACACAGAGACATAAACATTGTCTTGTCTTGTCTTGTGAATACTGCACTTGAACGCCTCAAAGAGGCTATAGACGTGCAGGCCATTCATACAATCGCTGCCGCTATATACTTCTTTTAGTTAGCTTTAGCATGTTTTTTGCTTAGCTGTTTCTTAAATGCAGCTAGATCAGGTGCATTTTTAGTGGTGGGAGAAAGTGAATTCCACTCTACAATTGTACGAGGGTAGAGGGAATATTTGTAGCAATCCTTATTTGCTCTGATTATATTGAGGTTTAAGTCATGAGACTGTCTGGTTATTCTAGTTGTTGGCCTGGAGGATGCTTTTGAAGTGATTTGATTTACATTACATGGAGTTATATTGTGTATTTCTTTAAACAAAAATATGAGCCGGCTACTTGTTCTCCTGTCTTGGAGGGTATCCCATTTTAGAATACTCATACAGAGATAAGAAGACAAGGAAGACACTGAAAAGGGGGAAATAAGAAAATATGATATTGAAGATGCTGATGAAGAGCACTATAAGGAAGACAAGGAATAATGGAAAAACATGGAAAGTGATGGTTAGAGAATAAGAATTAAAAAGAAGCAAAAGAAGAAATGGGATGAAGAAGCAAGAAACAAGAAGCAAAGAAAAGAGGGGAAGTACAAGAAATTGTAGTTGAAAGAAGCCAAGAAACAATATCACGATGTAGAAGAAGAAGTAATAGAAACAGCAATAGCAATAGTAGCAGTAGTTGTAATAGGAGAGACATGAGGAGTAAAAATTTGTAGCAGAACAATAGCTGTAGCAGTAATAGTACTAGAAGGAGAAGTATAAGTAGCAGTACTAGTAGGCAAATGATATGATACAATGGGGAAAGAGAGGAAGATGAGGTGCAAATAAATAAAAAGGAAGAAGAGTGAGGAGAAAACTTGAATGAGAAAATTGAAAGGAAAGAGCAATGAAGATTAACAAAGTCTTTCCAGAAGAAACTGTAACAAAGTTAAAGGTTCCAATTGTCCACTGGAGCCTGCCAAATGTCAGATACCTTTAAAGAGAGCATAATCCAGTCGAATCAATCAGTGGACTCTAATATTCTTTGTAGCCACATAATATGGCTGAGCTCAAAGGAGATGGAACATTAGCCGGAGTGGAGACAAATGCAATGAGGCTGAGGGGATTGTGGTTACTCAAGAAGCAGTGAGTGGGTCTGCTTCTGCCTGCTTGAACATGCATGTTGCACTCCATGGTTCAATGTAAGAGTAGCATGTTGGCTTTTTAGCTGCCTGATAGCGCAAAGGCAAAGTCATTATAGGAGCGGTCATACTAGGGGAATACTACTAATATATATATTCCCTATGGAGATTTTGAATCTGGAAATGTTGAATTACCCACAAAAATGAGGTATTAACCATGTATGCAAACATGTCCTTAATCTGGTAGTCTGACCATAGTGGGGATTCACATTTGTTTCATGTGACAATCCATGCAAGCAGTGTCACCATCATCATCACAATCATTATCCTCATTACCATCATAGTGGGGATTCACATTTGTTTCATGTGACAATCCATGCAAGCAGTGTCACCATCATCATCACAATCATTATCCTCATTACTGTCACCATCACCATCACTACCATCACCATCACTACCATCACCATCACTACCATCATCATCACTACCATCATCATCACTACCATCATCATCACTACCATCACCATCACTACCATCACCATCACTACCATCATCATCATCACCATCACCATCACTACTATCATCATCACTACCATCACCATCACTACCATCACCATCACTACCATCATCATCATCACCATCACCATCACTACTATCATCATCACTACCATCACCATCACTACCATCACCATCACTACCATCATCATCACTACCATCATCATCACTACCATCATCATCACTACCATCACCATCACTACCATCACCATCACTACCATCATCATCACTACCATCATCATCATCACCATCATCATCACTACCATCACCATCACTACCATCACCATCACTACCATCACCATCACTACCATCATCATCACTACCATCATCATCACTACCATCATCATCACTACCATCATCATCACTACCATCACCATCACTACCATCACCATCACTACCATCACCATCATTACCATCATCATCACTACCATCACCATCACTACCATCACTATCACTACCATCACCACCATTGTCCTCATCACCATCTATCATTACCAATATTACTGTCTGCATCACAATCATCATTACTATTATCATCATCACTATCATTCTTACACTCTGAAACTCAAAATACAGTTTTATTTTCATAAAAGCAAGCATCATTATTTGAACGAGGTATGAAAAAATCTGAGTCACTATCCGTGAAATTGTGCATTTGGCAACCTTTCTTGATCAAGTGTCTGTTTCATCTTGAGACGTCTTAGAGACATACATCAATCTCTCTTATTCAAGGGTTTGTTTCGGCTTGAGACGTCTTAGAGACATACATCACATGAAGTACTTACCCTCAGGATGAAGTAGAGCAGAAAGAAGAGATTGAAGGCAAGATCAACCTGAAATACATGATCTTCTGACAACTTGAAGCATCTCTCTATTGGCCTATGGAAGAGATCAAATGAACATCAAAGTAAGTATCAGGAAAACAAAATATCATATTTCTAAATCTCACCAAGCAATTATAGCAAAGAATAATTAAATAATTAAAAGAAGACAAAATGTTAACACTCAATAGCAACAGAATCTTCATCTTTATCATCGAAATTTTAAAACATAGTAGCCACAATCTTATTAAAAAAAAATCAATGTTTCTACATTTTAAGTGATAAAGCAAATGATATAAGATCAACATAGGAATAAATGGGTAAATACAATCTATATAAAACTGTAATTAAAACTAAGCTTACAAAGAATGTTCTGATAAATAAATGGTGATTGTGCACATATATTTGTTGTATTATAGAGGAGAAAGTGAAATCTATCAAACAATTCCAAGAAAAAGTTATATATTTCACACCTTCCATAACCTAAAAATGAACTGCAAGACCTTCAAGCTTACATAGATAACCTGAAAATGTTCATCCCATGCTTTCACATATTACATTAGCTTGGAATTCTGGTCATAAATCACACCCGCGCTGAGAGCAGTGGTGGTTTTATTATTTAGAAAGTGCTGAGAAAACCATTTATGGCATCCTTATGGCCTGCCCATTGCACTATAAAATGGCAATTCTCGCAGCATTTTCAGAGGCAATTCACAGCCCATAAAACAATATACTTTTCCCCCATGAAATGATATTTTTTTTCTTATATGGAATACGCATGTAAGAATGAATCACCCAGAGGAAATTTTGATGTTTTTATTGAATATTAGCCTGACACTTCAACCTTCCTTTTTACTAATATCAGGAAATCATGGTAGTGTGTACGAGATCATGGCTATTCCTTACATTTCACATGAAAGCACCATGATGTACTGAAGGTATATCCATGTATATTACAGGTCACAATTTTTTATTAAAGCAAAATTATGCATAATTCATGCTAAGTTTCATTGGTATTTTTATGAATACTGCTACCTCTTTAAACACTAAAAATAGCTTTGTGCGGTATAGCTATTGGAAAGACTTTTTTCCTCTAAGCTATGTTTTAGACTTCTGCATTATTAAGTGTGGTATGAAGTGCACATACATTATACATTGCTGGAAATATTTTCATTATGCAATAATAAAGAGAGAAAGTCAGTGAGTGAATGAATTGAGCGGTGAGCGAAGGGAGAGGGTGATGGAAATGTGATTGAGCTAAGAGAGCCACACCCAGGTACATGTAGACAAAACATGGAGGTCACAAGAATACAGATTTACAAGAATGTTAAAACACATCAAAATTAATAATGCATCGTAAAAATCAAACAGGGTAGATTAATCGCACGCACATAAATGCCAATATATCGACATCTGATATTGAGTTATAGTAATATTACATTTTACATATATGTATATTTATACGTTATTGACCCATGCTGCAAACAAACCACATTTCACAGGGTAAAATAAATAAACAAAATGAAAATGCTTTTAAAGAGTGAATATTTATGTAAGCAAATTATATTTTTCTACATAAAAAGAAATTATACCCACAATATAACTTGGGGAAAGAAAAAATAAACACAGATAAACGAATATGATGAAAACTGCAATTCATATGCTTTATACAAACACAAAGTGAACGGATACATGTTCTGGTTAAAGCACAAACACGAAGCATAAACAAGATATTTTCCAAAGGGACTCGTCAAACTGAGGAATATGAGCACAAAGGGAGTGGGAGAATTTGTCGTCGTCGTTGAAGGGAGCGCTCGGAGGCTTGGGAATAGATGTGCTTTTAGCTACATCCGCTCACAAGCTAGGCACATAACCAAAGAAGACAACTACATTTATCAGTGTTACCAGCCCAGGTCATCGCTTTTGACTTTTCTCTCTCCTTCTCCTCACATCCATATTTTGTTTTTCTAACTCTCTCTCTTTCTCTTTTTATCTCTCTATTATTTTCTCTCTCTCTCTCTCTCTCTCTCTCTCTCTCTCTATCACCCTCTCATCTGCCAAACACATGTCCACACACACCCACAGTTGAATTACCCACATCATTCTTTACAATTTCCCCTCAGAGTGTATTTTTGCCAAGCAGCGCAGGAATCGGCCATAAGAATACGAAGGGAATACAGTGGCGTTTGGTTAGTGGGCTGATAAAAGCATTCTGACATTTGGGTTGCATTTCTGCTGTCCGTCCACCCGAGCCTCCTCGCTTTGTCACAAGGGATGAGTCTTTTTTTCTTCTCTTTTTCTGTTCCTCAACCAACGGTGCCCGGTGTGCTCGCAATAAAATCACATTTGCAGTCACGCCTGGTTGCCATAGTAATGATTAGAGTCTGAGCGTCACTATGGAATACGAAGGGACATCAGGGAGGGATGGCTTCTCGTACAACGTAGCTTTTTTTCTTCTTGTCCAACACTGTTCTATAAAATGCATTTTCCATTTCCTGGCTCTCCTTTCAAATTGGACAAGAAATGGAGATTTCCTGTTTCCAGCCTATGATGGACAGTTCACCCAAAGACTTGTTTATACCAATGACAACTTTGATGCTTGCCTGGTATAGCAACAGCTCATTCATGCTCACTGATGGTCGCCTTGCAGAAGAAAATAAAATAGAGAGTTTTATATTGCTATGACTGTGACTGTGATAAGGAATCTGCATGTTCTATTGTTATATCCAGAGGGACATGATGCAATCGCATTTGCATTGTATTGTTAGGAGCAGCTGTCAGTCCCAGTCGCAGCAATCTAAAACTCTCTAGTGATATATTTTTTTATGGGTGTGTCTAGTGGGGGGGGGGGGGGGGGGGGCAGGTGGTTGATATCACTTGTTGATCTATAAGGGGTAACAAAGCTAACTCAATCTTGTCCTGACCTGCTTTCATTTTGCCATCTGCCATCTTTCTATCATCATTTTATATTCATGCGATAACTGTCGTTGAGGAAATTGCCACAATAATCATCACTGCAATAAAACACAAAAGGCACCTTTTCCCCAACCCAGATTCGACCATTTCCTCTGCGTAATAAAACAATAATCTATGGGAATACCTAAAATGTGAAAAATCACATATATCCAATATTTGAAGTTATTTGTAAATTTTACAAATAAGAAAGCGTTATTGAACATATACAAAAAACACAGAGTTAAATGTATTCTAAAATTGATCGATCGATAGAGAAGATATATATCTAGTCATGTACTAAAGTGTGTACTGAAGCAAGATAATGGTCTACCGTCTCCACCTAGGAAAGAAGATTCCAGGCTTGGTGTCATCTCTCCATTCATCTGTTGCTATCCTTACAAGGATCTTAGAGACTGATGTGTGAAAATTAATCAGATGCAGCGTCACTCCACGCACTCAATAACACAGAGCGACCAATTTTGCTTTCCTTTTTGCCCCTTTAAGGCCGGGTTCCGGGTATTGGATGAGCCTGGTTGCTACGGCAACCCGCATCTATTCTACGAGCTACGTCATTGGGAGCAGTAGCTCGATGACTGATACTGGAGGGATGTCAACACTGAGAGCCAAACTTCATTTCGTTTGCTCTCCTTACGGACCCTAGTCTTTGCCCAAGACCCTACGTACCCTCCCAGGTCTAATCCATACAGGTCTGGGGCGCAAGACTATCGTTGCAATGCTTCTCATAGTCTGACTCATGAAGGAGGTTATCAATATATTCACGTAAGTTAAAAGCGACCGGGGATGGTGGGGTCATTGCGTGGATAAACGTCTAAACAGGTCTGTGGAAGGGGAGACTATGAGTGCGTAGAAGAAGTAAGTGGCTAGCAGGCATAGCAGAAAATTGAACAGTGAATAATACATTGATCAGGAAGGGCAAGAAAAGAGTAAGATATTCGGAGAGAGTCGCATGGGAGTGGGGGACTTCAGCGATACGGGGGCCTGGTGGAGACATATTTCTTAGAGGCACGTTTGCCATACGTCACACAGATACAGTTTGTGACACGGAATACGGACAGAGAGAGATTGCTGAATTAATTTATTTTTCACCTGTCCATCATCTTTTTTTCTTATTTGAATTAGCTGTGCTGTATTTCTGACTATTCTGCCTTTTCTATGGCTTACACACGTAGCTCTCTTACCTCTGTCTTGATATTTACATTTATTCACACTCACATTTTTGCCATCACCACTCTTATTTCTGCTCCTCTTCTACTCTTCTACCCAGATTTTTTCTTCTTCCTCCTCTTCCTTCCTCTGTTTCTTTTTCCTCATTATCATCAATTTCCTTCTTCTACAATGTGACATATCTTTTTTTTACTTCTTTTGTATTTTCCTCTTGTTTTTTTTCTTTTCCTTCATCTTTTCTCCTTCTCCTCCTCCTTCTCTAAAGGACTGCATTTTATGTTCATAGTATACTAGATATGATAAAATTTTTCAATACACTCAATTTGCTCAATTTGACCTTTCCATAACATGAATCTGCATTTTGTTTGGGTGCAGACACAGAAAATGTGCCAGAAGCATACAAACTCTAAATGACTCTTCAAACAGCGAGACACAAGCCAGCATGGATGCTACCACACTCACCTTTCTATGTAACATCTACATCTACTTCTACTTACTCATATTTGCCCCTCTTCTATTTCTTCTACTTCTTCTTTCACACCTACTCCTCTGTTACTCTAAGGGCTTGCACTATATGTTCATGTGCTACTAGATATATCATCAATCTTAATACCTTCAATTTGATAAGTATGACATTTGTACTGCACATGAATCTACATTTTGTTTGGGTGCAGGCAAAGAAAATGTACCAGAAGCATACAAACTCTAAATGACTCTTCAAACAGTGAGACACAAGCCAAGCTGGCAACTAACAATCGTCTCCTTCTCTATCATCACCAGGTCTACACACACTGGTGCAGAATGTCACATAGACAGAATGTAGGTTAGCAAAATACCATGGTCCCACATATAGCACAAGCACAGGATGAAGACAAAATATGACGGCAACTTGATCCGAGCAGATCTGACGTGACGCAGTGTCTGCCGAAATTGAATGCAGGAATATTGGCTAGAAAGAGCAACCTGCTACAAGAAAACATTAACTGCCTTTGTGCTTGGCTTGTTACAGTTTGCAATTCCTCACATTCACATTTTTCACATTCTAAGCTTGGATAAAAAAAAATTAAAAATTGGGCAACCTACCACCAAAAACCTTAATTTCCCTTTGTACTCAGCCAGTTTCTAATTCATTGTATCAAAAGTGCAGAAAAAAAGAAAAAAAAAGGGAAAAAAGCGCAGAAAAAATTGTGAGCCACCTGTCATTGAAGCACAACTGCATTTGTACATGGTTTCTTTTCTAGTTTCTATTCATTATATTCTAAGCGTTTGTGAGAGCTATGTTACAAGAAGAATGTTCATGGAGCAAAGACCTTGAATCACATTTTGCATTTTACCCTATGATAAAAAAAAAAATCATTTTCACAGAGGCTCTTTTTGGTATTTGCAGGGTCTTCCTGAATTCTTGTGCACATTTCTCACTGCTGCATCATGAAATCTCAACATGGTTTTATGCTTGGCATAAAAGGCTTGTTGGCAGAGAATTGACTGATTTGCATAAGCTTTTGTGTGATATTGTCACACAAATGTTCATTTCTAAAAAAAAAATATATGCATGTGGTATTTTTAAGGCATAATAAATCTCCAGATGGTATTGCAACCATGTGAAATCATTTGAAATCATGTGTGCTCTCTATCAATGTGTGGGACACTAAGGAGCAGAACGAAGGAAGGTCAAAAGTGTTGAAAGTTTTCTACTCACTCAAGACTGGAGAGTGAGCACTATGTGGCACGAGGGACCATGACAATGGAAGCAACAACTATAGTGTCATTCTCATTGGGCTTTAAGAAATCCCGAAGTTAGAAAAATCGCGAAGTTATGGGACCGGGACAATAGGACCATTCAGCTTTTGGTACGGTTGCTAGGCAACTTTCACCCTAACTTCGTGATTTTTCTAACTTCTCGATTTTTCTAACTTCGCGATTTTTTAAGCCCAATGAGAATGACACTGATGAGAGCAGCTACTGGGGCCAATGGATACTGACCTCCTCCATCATCCAATCATTCCACATTTATATTATAGCATTCATTCAATTCATTGAATTAAAAGGTTATGGATAATGGTGGTAAAGAATGTTGGACCTGTAATCCATGGGAAACTGTCTTGCTGCTGCCACTGGTCTTGTTTGTTTTCAATTATTCTTGTACTATTATGAGACTATTCCATCACATTACCATGAAATCAGGGGAGAATGAAAGCTGTGGTCACAGCAGAATTATTCTGCCATGAGTTTGGTACCACTCTTATCCTCTTTCAATACAGACAGTTATGTCTTTAATTTTTCCTATGTAAACACATTATCAACAATTTATTTTGTACAAACTGCTGACATAACTGTCTCAAGACATACTGAAGACTTGCCAGATGTAGCAAACAACAACACAAAAATACTGCTAAATCATACTGGCAGTAGCTAAATGATCATATTTCCCTTTTAAATCCTTTATTGTTATCTACGTATACACATTCTCAACATGTTATTTTGGACAAATTGCGGATATGACTGCCCCAAAAGTTACTCAAGACTTGCCAGATCAAGAGACAATACAAATATACATTTTAATTGTACTAGCATCAGCTAGCTGGTTACATATGTTCCCCTTTAAATGCAAGTCAACTGCCTGGGAAGATTTAATGCGGGTTGATCTGCGTCATGGGGAGCCCTACTCCTAAATCAGCCATGACAGGACGTGTGATGGGTCATTGCCTACACTGTCCAGCAGGAGAGAGATCCTATGAGACTCGGACCTTAGCATTCCTGCACACTCAGGCCATGTGAAGTCCATCGCTTTATGATGTATATCCAGAAGCATGGCTTGCATTCAAAACTTGTGATGCACCACACTTTTGATGGGATAATCAATGTCCAATGATAAAAACTCATCCAAACAAACATAACATGCAAGTGTGAATATATCAGTGTTGACTACAGGGTTAAGAAGAACTCCATACACTATACAATAGGCCCTGTCTTCTTTACGGGGTTTCACATGGCATACATAGTTAACATGGGTCCATTCATATAAAGAGTTGCAATTGATTTGAATTGATTAAAGTTCAATCCCCTATCTCTAAATGTACGGAGTTATGATTGACATCAATCCCTTCCGAATTGCGATCAATCACAATTCTTTATAAGATGGAATAACTGTCAGGGCGCAAACAAAGACTCAATAAGAAGTGTCATTCTGTCACAATATCAAGGGTCTTGTCCAAAAATCACAGCAATGAGCTCTTTCAGGCACTCAGATGTTTCATGGACAAAACCGCTCATTTCGGTAATTCCATGGATAATATTAATTTGTGAATAAATCATACAATTAAAGTTAGTCAATAATCAGTACGTATAATAAGTTAAACCAATAAACAGGCTAAGGTTTCTATGACCCAAGATGGGTCCATGAAGGGATTAACAAGGATTAACAGCCCTTAATCCTTTCCATGGACATGTGCTCTGTGAAAAACTATATGCAGGTTCACATTGCATTAATAAGCACATTAATAAACTTGAGGTATGGTGCAGAGACACATACCTCTCTAACCCAATCACAGGGCTAGGACTCCCTGTGGCTAAGATCATCTGCAGTTAATCTACCCAGGCAATGGACTTGGCTTATAATGCAATCATAATTACACTTCTATGTGTACCAAGTACTACCTACACTATATCATTCTGTACTGTCTTAAAGGTAAAGGGGTAGAAATCATCAAAACTACAGGACCCATCATGAATAGAATGCATTCTGCCATGGGCATCAGGCCCATTCTTGTTCACTTTCAGGATACCATGAAGGTATCATCTTAAAATTATCAAAACATGCGAAATTATACAAAATCCAGACCAGGTGATGATAGTACAATATTCTTGTTTTAGTAATTACCATTACTACCCCTTAACTTAAAAATAACATTATCAATGTCTCTATTCCATAATTCACTTCATTTCATGATTCAGGAGAATAAGACAACAACAAGAAAGAGAAGACCCTAAGTATTCTGATCTGAGTGACTACATTACTGTCTCAAGTAGATGTGGACATACTGACAGATGTAAATGAAGCTCAGAAGACTTTCCAGTCAACTGGAGATGTTACTACGGTTGATCAGACTTACTATGACAGTGCACTGTCCCCTGAGAGTCAAACTAAACTTATTTTTAGACACAACAAGAGGTGAATCGCCTCACAGCAAGATCAATTTGACTTGTTAACTCTTTATGTGCAATGTGTGCATTTGTTCACCATTAAAACACATAAATGCCATTGAGCATTAGTTTATCTGGCACACACAGAGTTAATGAAAGAAAAGATGGTCAGCTTACTGTTACAAAGTATATGCTGTACAAGAGCATAGAATATGTAGTCACATTCCACCCAAAAATATAGTGTAAGATATCACAGGCAAAAAATCATTAAAAAAGAGCGAAATGCCAGGAAATCCTCAGGTACTGAAGGAGGTCAAGGTAATACTAGTTAGTGGTAATGATTACATGCCGGAACCATAGCACAATTTTTTTTGCTGCATCAATGGGTACATCTTTCACCTATTTTTTACAGTTTCATTATTTGAGACAATATTTTTCCAGCAATCAAACAAGAATTCGACCAATGGTCATTCCAGACTTGCAGGCCATTGTTTATGGGTCATGTAGACTTTATTACTACTACCGCTTTGATGCAACTGGAGTAATTGGTAGTCATTTTAATGATGTGAACTCGCTGTTTCAACTGCTTTCTTAGCAAGCAGCTCGATCGTTACCTGAGCATATGACAGAAGCCATTCAGCTTGCTTGATACAACGTGAATGTAGCCCTCCATACCACAATAGTGCCATTCTCATTGGGCTTTAAAAAATTGCGAAGTTAGAAAAATCGCGAAGTTAGAAAAATCGGGACAAGTTAGGAGACCGGGACAATAGGACCCATTTGGCTTTTGGTACGGTTGCTAGGCAACTTTCACCCTAACTTCGCGATTTTTCTAACTTTGCGAACTCTTAAGCCCAATGAGAATGGCACTAATGATGCATTTTTACTGCAAGTAATATACACAATTCCCATAGAGCAGCAGTTTTGCTAGCACATCAAGGGATAAAGAATGCAAGTATCTTGGCTAAAGACATTTAATAACACGAGCTCTCCTTGGCGAGTGTACTGTTTGCAAAGAGCTGCATGCTATATGCTGAGCACACATGACTATGATTTTAATCATGTGATCCCTTTCTCTATAGTATGCTCTGCGTAAACAATGCATACCTTGCCTGTGGCTTCATTTGATGAGTTCAGAATGTGCATCACACAACATTAGTAATGTGAACCATCTCTCTCCTAAGAATGCAGTACTGTATGAAATCTTAAAGGAGATGGGCACACCAAATTATTTTTATATATAGTTTTGATAAATTGATTGCACTCCTCATATATTTGAAACTTATTAACTTTAGCGTATCCCTCGCTTGGGTCTAAGGTACAGCGAAAAAAATACACAGGGCCTTATAAATGTCATAAGAGTGCCTGTGAAAATTATAATTCCTCATAGATCATATAACCTGCTTCAATATGCAAATGAAAATTCAGCATACTTGCTTTTTGACTTGCGGTTTGTACACAGCCATATGGAATTTTTTCCCCAGGTCTACATGACCTATCTGCCTCTACTAATTTTACAGCATGTGACCTGAACCTGGTATTTCCACTCTCCACAAATGTTTTCCTGTAATGAACACATTTTGGACACTTTTCCATTTATTTTTGGACACTTTTTTTTTGCTTCTAACTTCTCAGATTTCATATAATTTTCCTGGAATTATTTCACATTCTAAAAATTTCCTTGACAAGAAATGGAGACACTGCCCGAATATTTAACTTCATGAAGATCCTGCTAATGTGAACACCCACTCTCTGGTGTGCTCAGTGAAGATCCTGCTGATGTGAACTCCCCCTCCCTGGTGTGCTCTATGCAAACACTGCATGTTGTTGCCCGGACCTAGCGCTGGTTGATCCCAGCCCAGATAAATCAGGTGATTAATATTAAACGGACTAGGCCGGCTCTTTTCATTACAACCTAGTAATGGCCAAGAGGCCCAATGAAGATGTACTTTGGTCTCCTTCAACCTGGTAATGTATCTTTCTTGTTATCTCTTGGCACCTCTCTCTGTTTCTCATTCCCTCCCACACATTCCTTGTTTTTATCTTCCTTGTGCTTCTTCCATATCTATAATTCTCCCACTCCTCCCTCAGATCTCGCTCCCCCTCATACTCCCCCACCCCCCTCTCTCTCTCTCCCTTCTCTCTCTATCTCTCTCTCTCTCTCTTTCTCTGCTGTACCTTTCCTCTCAAACACATAACACTCTTTACATCTTCCTCTTGCTCCTTTTCTCTCCATCACACACACATATATCCACTTCCTTTCTTTTCCTCAATTCTGTACACAAATAAACACACACATACACTCAGTCTCTCTTTCTCTCTCTTTTCTACACAAAAACACATACACACACACTAAATATTATACTTCTATATCAAGTCTGTAACTGTGTTGGGACTTTGTTCTCTCTCTCTCTCTCTCTCTCTCTCTCTCTCTCTCTCTTCTCTCTCTTTCTCTCTCTCTCTCTCTCACTTTCTCTCTCTCTCTTTCTCTCTCTCTCTCTCTCTCACTTTCTCTCTCTCTCTTTCTCTCTCTCTCTCTCTCTCTCTTCAACACAAACACACACAAAAACATACACACACACACACACACACACACACACACACACACACACACACACACACACACACACACACACAATCATGGCTACCCCACTATTTCTCCATCCAGTCCCACGCAGCATTGGGGGCTGCAGCCAACGACACCTGACAATTACGTTACCACCGGGAATGCAAGAATGTGGCCCGTGCTCACAACGCGGCAGAGCGAGGGGGGTAGACCGGCAAGATACATGAGAAGGGAGACATTAGCACTGTCAAATGTCAATGCACGAATGTTGACTCTACACTCTCCTTACGCTGTACCCCCCTACTCCTGCCCTGCTCTGCAAACATCTAGCCTCTTTCCCAGCCACTTTCATCAAACTTAGAGCTATTTCACTCTAGCCTGACTTCAAGGCTGTTGGATATTTTTAAACTAAACCATACAACACAACCCATTACTTGCAAGATTAATCCCTCTTCTTGGTACAGTCTGTGCTTGGGAGAGTTAGATACAAACTAGAGCAAATTAAACTACTGCAGCTCGTCAGGTCTGCTATAGAGCTTGGTTAGACGGGCACAACAGCCTGGAAACAAGACTAAATGCCCTCATTGCAGCTCATCATCTTAAGACGTTTTCAAAGACATGTATGCCCCTTCACAGCACCAGGTGCATCCATTATTCTTAGTAGTGTTTACTTCACAGGGAGCAGTTTGTGAACTTTCTACCGGTTCCAACGCAATGGGGGTCTGCACACCTGCATAGACTGGCTCATCCATTGTTGTACTTTTCAGGAATTACCATTTTTTGTGTCTAAGGCTGTGTTTATCAACTTTTCAGAAATTTAAACGCGTTTCCAAAGGCCTTTACAAACGCGTTTAAAAAAACGGTGCGTTTATCAACTCGATCGCCCAAGTCGAAAACCGGCCTTGTCACTGCGCAGCTCTACTGCGCCGTTACGCGTGCACTGTAGTACAATAGTGTGCGATCGATGTGTTTATGGAAACAAGTGGTTTAAAGATGTTTCAAAACAGCTTTGCGTTTATCTCGCTTCTTTAAACGCGTTTCTGGTTTATACTTAGGATCGTACAAATTTGCGTGTTTCAACACAGCTTTCCAAACCCCATGATCAAAACACCTTTGCGTTTATCAACTCCCTGAAACGCATTTAAAAATTTTCTAACGTGTTTGGAAACTTTAATTCTACCAAAAAAAGAGTTGATAAACATGCCCTAAATATATTATACAGGACAAGTCAACAATCATATGATTAGTTTTGCCAGATTCACCTTGTGCATAGTCCTGAGAAGGACTGTTGGCTTTACCCTCTTGGAATAGCACTGGAAAAAGCTGCTCTACAAGCTAGTTGAGAAAAAAAGTGACAATATCAAGAGGATGAGAACCATCTTTCTTACTCATTTTACAATGTGCTCTCTAAGCAGCTCTTTTTCAGAGCTTTACCAAAATAATGAATCCAACAGTCCTTCTTTTTTTTTTTCTCCAAACGAGTTTGATCGCAGATTATGTTCAAAGTTCCCAAAAGCTTTTGCAATCTCACATTGAAATATTGGGTCTTTAAATAAAAATATTGATGCCTTGAGATTATAGTATGAAGAGTGCATTGAATCAAAATTTCACTTAATTGAATTGTCCTTCTTAGCACTATACATGGTGTACGGGGAAAACTAAATGTCAGGGTAATATTTAAACCACATAAATACCTTGTAGAATAGATTTAGGCACAGGGTATTCTCATTTTTGTCATGGTGTACAGCCCAAGTGAAAAATTTGACTGTATACTTCAATGTGCTGTCACTTTAATGTTTAAAAGTAAGGGGAAGAAATGGGGAGCAATTGTTACTTCTCAATTGCTAGAGTGAGGGCAGAGTTTGTGGGTTTACACACAGAAGGGTACAGGCAAATTAAACTTGTTTTTATTTAATGGTTGACGCGGTACAGCCTTAATTATAGCCTTTAAGAAATGTTTCACTGAACCAAATTACCGTTTTTGCTACCAGCATAAGAAAGTGCTGGTTAAGTCAATGATGTAACAAGTGTGACAGTTGCATATCTAATTTCTAGGTATTCATTTTGACACATACCATATGACCAACTTGGGACCTTAAAGTAGAGAAATTTAAAGTTCAACAAGTGGGCAATGTTTTTCTTTTCAATATGATCATATCTTCTCTTTCTTTCCCTTTGCCTTCATGTTGTCTTTTTTTTTTCCTTCTCTATTTCTTCATGCTGCACCACTCTTTTCTTGCTCCACAACACCCCACCAAGAAAATAATTATGTTATCCCTCATTCTAAAGCCTCACTTTGAAAAAAAAAAAAAAAAACGCCATCATATCAATAATTTAAGAATGAGTTAAGAACAAGATTTTACTAACATTAATCTTGGGAACAGCACATATGAAGAATAATTTCCAAATTTTCTGACTTTATACACCAAGGTACATCAAATCTAATCAAAATGATATAAAAAAACACTACATGAAGCAAGGATCGCACAGAGAAGCATATTAAATATTAACATGTGACCTTGGATACGATCCTGTATCTTACGCTCTCTCCCTCCCGCTCAATCTTGTGCGGGTCACTTTTCGCACCGTCTAATCGATGTCGGTGCGGCTGTTCCCCAATAAGGAGAGCAGCCTAGCAAAAACAAACAGACCAGGGAGCGGCGCGCTGTTTTTCCAGCTACCATTTCATCGGGCATGACAACTATCGGCTCTTATTCTATTAGGGCCAGAGAACAGAAATTGGACTCTGTTACAGATGGGGTATGGTAGTCTGGGCCTGTGTGAGATATAGGAGGTATAGGGGGTAAGGTGGGGTGGAAGAAGGGTAAGAAGGGGAAATTGGGGAGGGGGTGAGCGATGTCCCTCTGTGAAATAAACTAGAAATGGAGGTAGGAATGGAGATGGGGGCGGAGAAGAAATGGCCCTCTGTGAAAAGATACTAGGAATGAGGACAAGGGAGAGGTGGAAGAGGGGGGGGGGGATTAAAATTGCCCTCTCTGAATGATAGAAGGTGTGGGATAAAGAGGGGCGGAGATGGGGGAGAGAGGAAGAGGGGGTACAGAGATAGCCCTAATGTTAGAAGATAACACACCCTAAGTTCATTAGAAGCAACGCATGAGATTGTAAGCAAAGAAAATATTTGATTAATGTGTCTTGTTAGATCCTTGTAAAGAGATACGGGGCTTGAGAGCAGGTTGTTCTGGGTTCTAGGCTAAAGGTTTTTTTTCTGATTGAATGCTGAAACCACAACAAAATCTGCATATTTAATCTTTTCTGCATCCCTTTCCATCAGGAGATTAGTGAGATTACGGGAGAAAGAAGGACTAGCTTAAGTGACCAGACTTCGCTGAAGTTGCATCAGTACATTAGAAAGAAACAAACTGCAAAGTCTAGAACCTAGGCTAGCAGGGCAATGTGAAGACACAGAGGGGTTGGGAAGGTGCAAGCATTCAGGTCATATGCAGGCAAAGCCACATACACATGGAGTTATGTTCTGTTAAGCCAAATAAACAATTGAAATGACTTGGGGGTAAGAGTGGGGGTGATGGCATAGGTGGTGACTCCTGGTCCCTGGGAAATTAGTCTCCATCTCAGACCTATAACTACATGCTTCTCCATATGCACTCTCATTCTCCTGGTTTTTCCAGTATCATCAAGCAAACGTAAACTAGTCAACACAAATACAAGGTCTGAAAGAGAGACTAATGTAAATCACTCATCCTTTTAAACAATATACTTTGCAGCTATGATTCCTTGTTGTAATAGATATTCCCTTTGGGCATGCGCGTGTATGTGTATGCATGTGGGTGCGTGCCTGGGTGCGTGTGTGTGTGTGTGTGTGTGTGTGTGTGTGTGTGTGTGTGTGTGTGTGTGTGTGTGTGTTGTGTGTGTGTGTGTGTGTATGTTTGTGTAAAATGCACTGTTAATGTCAATGCCAGCCATGCATCAGAACCAAGACAGTGCCCAAGGCTTGCCTGCACTGGCAGCTAATACCCATCCTCACCAATGTCTCTCTCACCTCCCGCCCTCACAATACACAAATATTGATTTCATATTTGACCTTTTATTGGAAAACGAATATGTCGATACCGCAGACATCCTATGTTATCGCATGGAGCACTGAATTAATTCCTTGCAAGAATTGTTGAATGTATTCTTACTTTAGGAGGGATCCACAATTTTGTAAATGTCACTTGTTTGGTGTATAGTTAAAGGTTGTGTGCATCCCTTTTGAGCCCCCCCCCCCCCCTCAATAAAAAAAAAACACTTTTGTCTTGTTACTACATGAATATCATTGATTATTAAATCTCATTACAATCCATTTTTATAAATGTCATCATGGAAGCACATTAAACATACACATTTTAACATTAATTTGATATTTGAATGATATATAAGCATGCACATGTATGAGTATGAACATGTATCTAGTTTTTCTAAAGGTCAAGTCAATGTTTTTTTTTCTTCAGACGAGGTGTAACTTATTGTTTCCTAATCAAACGAGGTACAGGGAGTACAAGCATAACAGCATGCCCATCCAGAATAAGTTTGCCAAGCACCAGAATAAGTTTGCCAAGCACCAGAATAAGTTTGCCAAGCACCAGAATAAGTTTGCCAAGCACCAGAATAAGTTTGCCAATCACCAGAATAAGTTTGCCAAGCACCAGAATAAGTTTGCCAAGCACCAGAATAAGTTTACCAAGCACCAGAATAAGTTTACCAAGCACCAGAATAAGTTTGCCAAGCACCAGAATGGTTTATGGATGGATAAGTTAGTCTGCACAGCTGAGAAAAACACCACAAGTTGAATACTTGCAGAAGAGACAGGAAGTTCTTTTAATCCTGTGAGTGTCACACTTACTGCTGCATGGTGTTTGTGTGTATTTCTTGTGCAGAAATGCTCCTATGGTACATACAGAGTAAAGTGCAGTATTGTGTTTCAGCAGGAATTAGTTTTGTAAGCCCTGGAGAGCAACAAATCAGTTGACTACTGTATACACCATATATGAGTCTAATTTTTTGCAAGTGGTTAAATTTGTGAGCGTGGAGTACTAGTAATAGTAGTACATGTGTGCCTGCACATCATATTCATATCGCGATCAAAGTTGATATTTTTTGCATGTTGTTAAATTTGTGAATAGCACCCGACTTGCAAAATACACAAAAATAAAATAAAAAAACCTTGATATATATGGCGTATACAGTATAGTGACAAGATTAGAAAAAAACCTGTATGGCAATGGCCGAGTAATTTTATTGGCGACATACATGTACATGTAGCATGACCAACTTGGAAGATTGCCTACAGGTTATAATGAAGAGAGAGCTCTTCTAGAGATGTCCAATTTGGCTGGAGCCTTTCATTCAATTCAGAAGCTGGCCTTCCACATATCAAGTAAATATACCCTTCCCTTAACCTTCTTATTCCCATGGGCAAACACATATGTAATAAGCCAATAGGTTTCTCATAGCTAGGTACTGTGAGAGTCAAGGCAAGAAGCAAACAAAGTGACTGAACTATATTGAGGGTCAGATCACAATTCTAGGATACATATTATATTACCGAAGTTAGCTTTAAATGTCCCTTTCTCTGTCTTCTTCTTCTTCTTCCATCTTCTCCTTACTTTTCCTCTCCCTTCTATCTCTGGCAAGCAGAACAATAAGAAAGGTGCCCCATCAAATAACAAACCTTGGTCCATAGCCTATTACAGCGACTGTGCAGTTTGTGTGGTGAAATGTCTATGAAGTCACACAACTGCCATAGACTGCAATTTTGTTCTAATACTAGTTCTTCAAACCAATTTGCATTAATTACCAGTGCACGTCCTTTGCAATGTGTCTAATACCAAAAAAATGTCCTGTGCAATAAAAAATCAATGCTGAATAATGTGCTTCCTTTATAGAGCAAGCTTTACTTCAGCATTCAGTGTTAATTAGAGGTTTGTTAGAGAGAAGATATCTTATCTTCACATCTCAGGCCAAAGTCCATGTTACCTCTTGTAATTACATGTATGGTGTCCTTAAAGTGAAGAGTTACATTGTCGGATACTTAATACCTTGAGTCATTGCTGCAAGTCTGGTGTGTGAGATTAACTGTCTACAACGTATTATGTAATAGTTCACCTTGAAATGTATAGATAACGCTGTGTCAAATGAAGGGCAAAACTATTCAAGCATTGTACAAAAATAATAAACTTTCAGAGCAAAATCTTATTAATGGAAAGAGTACTAGTATAAGAACAAAGAACATTAACAATGAGTTATACATGTATTACAAATTTGTAAAAATACATGTGTTACCATCTGCCTTTAATACACATAAAATGTGCTTAAAATATGAGGTGTACAAGTCACAAACGTTAAATCTAAAATTAGATTGAGCAGTTTCACAACCTATATGTTGATGCTTTCTTTCTTTAAGGTGAGTATGCCTCTAAACCTATCAATATTATGTAATTATTCCAGAATTGGTATCTGGTTCTAGATGCTCTAATACTGGTAATATGATTAACATGTTTCCTTTCCTTCCTATCATAACATTTTTTTTAATGTGACAGTGCAATGTAAATGGTGAACACTTTCGATTTATTATTTTGGTTAATAAAACCGAGTGTTCAATCTTCAAGACTATGGGAAACCATTGTGGTTACAAATTAACAAGATATAAGACCATTACAAGCTGTTGTATTGCCCTACAGTGCAATGGTGTACTAGAAGTTAGCCTAGGTTCTAGGCTGTAGAGTATGGCCTTTTTCTTTCCCATGCATTACTGCAATTTCAACTACTGTATGTCTGGATGCAGTGGCTAAGTACCTTTTATTCTCTCATTTTTTCTTAGAAGATATAAAGAGAGATAGAGATAGAGATAGACAGACAGAGAGAAAGAGATAGAGATATGATAGAGAAAGAGATAGAGAGAGAGAGAGAGAGAGAGAGAGAGAGAGAGAGAGAGAATAAGGCTAGTCTACAGGTCCAGACTTATTTGTTACTGCAGCATGGACATAGTCCAAAGGAAAAAAAAGGCATCAAGCCTAGAACCTAGGCTAATCATACTAATGCTAAGACTTTAAAAGGCCAGCAGTGTCTGTATTAGGTAGATGTGAGAAACAATCAATGAGTATGCATGGAGATGGGAAAGGTTACTGTCGCCTCATATCACATACACGCTGAACTAGATCTAGTAATTAACTAGTCTGCCTTCCTAACTTCCTGACTGATGGACACTTCTCATCGAAACTAAAAAACAGAGTCTAGTATTCACAAGACTAGTCACTGGTACATCCTCATCTTTAGTAGTCTTTACTCAGTCCAGAGAAAAAAAAATGTAGTTTGCTAGTCTACTGCAGCTAGACCCACTGATTGAATATTTTAAATTTAAAATGCGGAACAGACTGAAAGCAAGGCTAGTATGTAGTAATGCACAAGCTGTGTGTGGTATGGGGCTTACCTATACTATATATGACTCTGTTGCATGTATGAATCACTACATACATGTGCTCTCCACATGGAATTTTTTTGAATGAATGGGTCTACCCTAACATTACCGGGTCTTGTAAACACCTTATCAGGTTACTACACATATTCATGCTAATGGCAATGAGAGAATATTTGAAGTGTTTCCCTTGTGGAGTCCTTTTGAATCAAAGCTATTAAAAGGCACCTATTGCAAATACATCATAAATACAGTGTTTGTTGTAGGAGAATACTTGGTTACAGTGATGGAGTAGTTATAGTTATATAGTAGTTAGTAGTGACAAAGATTACAGGACTCCTTATCACGGCAGAACCACACAAGTCCTGATCGCATTTGATTTCAATCACGATCTTATTTTTTCATCATTCTATCATCAGTTTCATGTGACCCTGAAACCAAGCAAAGAATGGGGCCCGTTGTACTGACAGACCAGTTCTACCACGCCTACATGTTCCATAATATACCATTACAATTTACAACCCATTACATTTAACTAGCAATTAATTTCATACTCTTTGACAGTGGCTTGGACGTGAAACTCACCAAAAAGAGGAAGTATATAAAAGTGCAACCAGAATTCAGTAGCATACAAGTAGCTACACGGACACGGTATCGTATCTACTGTGACATTTACACACAACGAGCATACCACAAAGATCCTGCTACTCTTACTGGTACCAGTGCCCTATAAAGAAGTACGCCGCATATAGCGCAAACTGATCAGTTTCAAGGCTTTTTTCACGTAATATATATCCACAAGCACACAAGGGCCATCTGACGTACTGCTGCGAAATCATGCTAACAATAATCTATTGTAAGTACGTTGAAAGCAGCCAGTCAGCTTCGAGTATACACGCAGTTGTCATAGTAATTCAAACCTAGTGATAGTTACAATAGGAGTATAGCTGTGTGCAAAAGGGTTGCAGTTTCCAGTGATAATTAATTGCATTTCTGCAGTATCATCATTATATTGATGGGAAGACATTTCCTGTATCAAATAACTCCATTGTTTTTGTTGGCTTACTGCCAAGCATCTAATATATGACTTATATATCACACAGACTTCATGTACCAAAACCACTGGCATATCGACACAGAATGCAACATATACATGTATATGTATTAATTTTTTCTACCTTTGTATTTTTCAAAATGTTGCTACATGTACACGTATTTTGCCAACTTGTAATGGATCCTTTAATTCTTATGAGTAGGAGTTTCCACATTTTTCTTCAACTGTAATTGGTGTTAGATATATATGTAAGATATCTCAAAATGTAACTGAATGGTACAGGAGATACATCAACTATGGCATTATCATTTTAACTTACACAATTATCACACTTCTGCAAATTATGGCAAGTCCGATAGATCAGCGTATTTTCTTTCTTGCACAGGAGTTTAAGAATGTCTGCTTCATGGGAGCTTCCGGTACTTCAAGAATTTCCCCTTTTTCAAAAAACAGAAGCAACAGGAAAGAGGGTGGATATGAATGACACGTTGTACTTCCCCATTTCCTGATTTGTTTCCTTTTTACCTTTCCAAGAACACACAAACATGCACTCAAGTTTGTTATCCTGTACGAGCAGTCTCCTCTCAACAAACAAATCACTTAAAACGAAATTAATAAGTAATGATATTATCATTACTTAAACCCACATCCGCCTCTACACACATGTATGCTTCTCTACTCACTCCCCTACTGCGAATAAAAAATACATAGAAGGTCAGAGCAATTCAGCTCTTACAGAGCACAAAGAGTTCTTGTAAAAATGTAATTATGCAAAATATATTTCAGGGTTTTAATATCATCACTTTAGGCTTGAAACAAAGTCTCGGACACAAACACATCTTATCCGTCCCCCCCCCCCCCTCTCAGGTCATTATCTTCTGCCCATCTGGTATTCCCTTACCACATACACCGTAACTAATATGTTTGGATTCAGATAAAGTGCTCCAGTCTAGGCTGATGAGATCTTCATAAAAACACTACAAATTATCTTTAATGACTACCTGATTTTCGTTAATCATTGAAAGGTGTTGTGGCTGGCCCCATGAACAATGGTCTTGTTGTCTAATAGGCCTATGTGTTAATCCGTGGCAACGCTGTAATTAGTAGTGAGAAGCACTAACAAGGTCACAAAAGTGATCTAGTTAGGATATTACTTCCCACAACTTCCCTTTGTTTCTATCACCGACATAATAATTCCATTATCCCACAGTATGTAGATAGAAAGTGATTGTACCTGTAATCATACAGGCAGTGAAAGGCATTATGATATAATTAGCTATCAAAACATGTCTAAAAATTTCACACTTCTAGATTGTGTGTACATGTATGTTTGTAGGCCTGTGTGTGTTTGTGTGTATGTATGTATTCATGTATGTGTGTATGTATGTATGTATGTATGTATTCATGTATGTATGTATGTATGTGTGTATGTGTGTATGTATGTATGTATGTATGTATTTATGTATGTATGTATGTATGTATATATGTGTGTGTGTATGTATGTATGTATGTGTGTATGTATGTATGTATGTATGTATGTATGTATGTATGTATGTATGTATATATGTATGCATACTTCAGCTCCAGCAAAGCAGATAAGCGCCCATGTGGACAATAGAAAAAATAGAAAGAAAATAGCCACTGTAAAAATGTGAATTTTCTCATAAGGGTTACTGTACAGCGTTTGTTTCAAGACCTAAAGCTTGAAAAGTATCCCCCATAATTGTTTCCTAGAAGACACTGTACTTTTAATAAAAGTACAATGAACACCCAAGGTTTTCCTTATCACATTACATGTATCTGTCACCTATATCTAATTGAAAATTGAAGTGTAATAACTTTGTTGATTCTGAGTAACAGGGATGCACCCTCATGGCCATGTTAGGACTTTCTTCCTAGGGCCTGCTGGTAGGACAATCACATCACATATACCACTACAAATAGTGTATGAAGCTCCAATGTACACTGTGGAGGTATAGAAACACTGAGGTGATGCGCAGTCGCTATTACAAAGACACTATAAAGCAACACAATACAGCCTGTCATCAATTACACACTCTGTATGATCTAACAACAGCCGCAAGACATACATCAACTCAACTACCAGTATTTTGGTTCTAGCTGTCATTTCCTAAAATCACAACTGCAGTAGCTGGCCTGGTATTTGTTAGAACACAGAAAGGAATTAGCCGCACGAGAGCTGCAAAATTAAATTAAATTCACGCCATGACATTGATCATATTTCTTGATATTTGTATGGCAGATCTGATCATGCAATGAATTTGTTTTTTGTGTAATTGTATCGACCCACTCTTGTCTAAAATGAATGATTATCTGTCACAATAACAGAATCCCATTTACAAACTACTACAAGGAACAGTGGCTTCTGTTGCTTCTGTTGCAAAGTATCTCACTCATGAGTTCATCCCAGGACAATTAAAATATCTTCTTTAAAAGGCTTAACTTCAAACAAATATAGAAATAAAAATACTTTGCTTCCTACATGCCTTGAACGTAATACAAGAATATGAAGAATAAATCTGCACTGTGTACCCTCTTCAGATGGATAGATGATGACCAGATTACAACTCTCCATGTTGACTCTCCAAATAACCAGGGCAAATCAACTTGTTTGATCATCCATACAAGTATGGAAAAACACAAACATGCTCAGAGTGATTTTGGGACAATTATTTTCACAACTTTATGGTTTATTACTTTGTTAGCAAATATTAACTTGGGTGTACATGGTGAAAGCTTCAGAATATAAAGGGTTTCTCTTTCTGTCGCTAGTATCAGCGTCTTCTCTCAATGTTTATCTGTAACTGTCTCAGTCTGTCTGTCTGTCTGTCTGTCTGTCTGTCTATCTGTCTGTCTGTCTCTAGTATCAGTATCTTCTCTCAATGTTTCTATGTAACTGTCTCTGTCTGTCTGTCTATCTGTGTGTCTGTCTCTAGTATCAGCGTCTTCTCTCAATGTTTCTCTGTAACTGTCTCTGTCTGTCTGTCTGTCTCCCTCTCTCCTACTTTGTTTTTTATTATTTAATACTAACTACATTTCACAGAAATGACTAAGGCTGTATTTCGTTTTACAGCTGCTACATATATTTCAACATCTGTCTACATCGAAATAGTAAATATTCCTCTATCTCCTGCTTATCACACCACTCTTGTCCTCTTTTCTGTACTATCACCACCAAGCATCAAAACCAGAACAATCCATATCCTTAAACAGGCCAGCCAGATTTCTAGGAACTTGACAAAAATGAGTAAGAATTGAGTTATTTCTATGTCGGCTCTATTCATAGCACAGAACTGGGCCAGGGTACAATACTGCTCAGCATGTTGGTCATCTGGCCTGTGCGATAGAATCACATGCATCTCACTGCACACCTTTTGTGTGAAGAGCTCCTGCTTAATCTTTATATATCACATGCGCCCTTTTTCACAAGTACTACACGCAAATCCCATACAGTAGAAGTTCATCTGGCAAAGGGGTTAACTAACAGTTCTATATTTAGAGCATATCAATCACTGAATCTATCCTGGAGTATTCTTTTATATTTCCCTATTATATATGAGTGATAACGACATGCTATGTCCCATTACTAGTAACACTTTATCCAGAAAAAGACGACGCAAATTAACAAATGACTCTTGTCAGGATGCCATGATGTCATGACGTCATGAAGCTATACCAGGACGCATACCTTAGGCTTTGGTTATTTTAGATGTGTCAACATCGTGGGCATATCGCTCACGCTTCACACCAGCGAAAAAGAAAAATTACACGGCCTTTAGGCGATGTAGCATCTAAGAAGCTAAAAAAAAAGCCCATGTGAATTATAAAAGAGCCTATGTGATTTTAGCATCATCATTAAGGTCTAATGCATTACAAGGTCCAGGGTCTCCCTTTCATGATATCAGACTTGGAAAGTGGCATCAGCAAAGATTTTTTTTCTCTTTCCCCCGCCTCACATATAACCATGTCATAACCCGTGTCATGATCCGTATTGTTTGAGATTGTACATGGTTACATACTCAGGAGTATAGGATTACATAGTCTTGTTCTTAAGTGAAGGGTTACATGATCTGAATTTGGTAAATTCCAAGGTCAACAGCATTAATAGCGCTTACATGGTTAAAGTTCCAAGGAGCTGAAGTCAGGACTAGAAGTTAACTGATCTAATTAAAATCAGGAAGAGATATTCTTGCCAGGTACTCATTCACTACACCTTGTTAGCAGGAACCATAATATATGCACCTCCTATGTCCCAGCCCAGGTTGAATCTAGGACCTTTCTGCAAGAGTCCAACCTCTCACCACTAAACCACAGGACTCTTAACTCAATAGATATATGGGATAGGGAGCCCCTTCAATGTTGAACTCACCACTCAACCACATTGCTCTTTTAAACAGGTATTATATACACGCAGAGGTCCTCTTTCACTGAACTGTTCTCTTTAAAGCGCCGTTTACACGGAAGTGGTTTACCACTGCTGCTACCCATAATGTCACTTTCACTAGTCCCTTGGCAGGGTTTTTCCTCTTCAGGCAAGCAGTGGACCACCTTGATGTAGCAGTGGAGATGTGGCGAACCACTCCCCCCCCCCCCCCCACCAATGTCTTTCATGAATGATACATCTCAGAAAGCCATGCGACACCTCATCCTCATGCTCATTACAGTCAGCCATGTCAAAAACACATTGTAGATAGGCCTCTTTCTCTGTCCCTCTCTCGTCTTGAGCTCAGACCTGCTTTAGGTCTCCTTAACTCTGTGTGTCTTGTGTGTATTTTTGCACACAAACCCATTGACCAACATTGTTCAAAGAACTATATGTACATGGACGGGACATTGTGCTACAGCCTCTGTCCAACAAAATCAGTTAAGACCATTTCAGAAGCTTGTATGGATTTGGGGGTATATTCAAGATGGGACTCTGTTGCAATGGGAGTAATACCTAACCTTCAGCCTTTGAGTCACCATGGTCAACTTATTAGCCCCCATAGGTTCCCCTGGTCCCCCCTGGTGTCCAATCCCTCTTGCCATCTGTCCCTTGCTGGTAACCTTCTGAAGTGTCAGATCACAGCGGGCAAAGATTCCTGACCATGAGCATGCATGGCCCACTAGCTCTGCCCTCACATCAGACCATACAACCCCTAACCTAGGTATTAGGCTACGGAGTGCATGGACAGAACCGAGTCTGTTAACAACTATGTCTGGTAACACAGACTACACCCTCCTCCCACTTTCTGGCCTGGGAGAGGCCACGGTGAGGAGACGACAGGCCAGCAAGTGGGAGGGAGTAGGGCGTAGTCTGTATTTCCAGACATAGTTGTTGACAGACTTGGTTGTGTCCATGCATTGCACAGACTAGTAACTAGGCTATGCAACCCAGACCTGGCTTGGCCTGGAGCCAGTCCAACCAGTCCAGTCACTGGATAGTTAGCCTGACTTCCAGGCTGTGGAACATTTTCTCCTCTAAACTGAAAAGTAGAATCTGGTACAAGACTACATGCAGTTACTCGGTCATCTGCTCTTTTCTTAGATCGTCTCTGAAGAAGGTGAGCAAGATACTATGGCCATGTTTATCAACTTTTCAGAAATTTAAACGCGTTTCCAAAGGCCTTTACGAACGCGTTTCCAAACGCGTTTCCAAACGCGTTTTAAAAACCGGTGCGAAATCCGGCCTTCTCACTGAAAACATGTGGTTTAAAAGCGTTTCAAAACAGTTTTGCGTTTATCTCGCTTGTTTAAACGCGTTTAGGATCTACAAATTTGCGTGTTTCAAAAACAGCTTTCTAAACACCATAATCAAAACACCTTTGCGTTTATCAACTCGTTTAAACATGTTTAAAAGAATTCAACTGCGTTTGGAAACCTTAATTCTACCAAAAAAAGAGTTGATAAACACGCCCTATGACACCCAATCCAGTCAGTGGATAGGCTGTTGGGACATCTCTCATCAAAACTGAACTAGACATTTTGGACCTGCACACAGTTGACTGGCATGTCTCCACCCTCCTACTACACAGACATAACATACTATATCATAATCTCTTATAGTAAAAGTCCATTGTCCAATGTCTGGAAAACTTGCTGAGAAGAAGGAGAGAATGACAAGTCTCCCACAGAATAGTTTGGATTATAAATTCCCAAGAGCCTGAAAGGCAAGCTAGAGACTAGTCTATAAGGCAGACCTCATCTCATATCTCTCCCATCATAATCATATCTCTCCTATCATAATCATATCTATCACTTCTGAAACCCTCTCTCACACACTGACAGAGAGTGCATTATATCACTTGACACGCTCTCATTTTCCCTCTGTTTTTCCTCATCTATCTATTCATATATCTTGGTAATCAGAACAGCCATCTTTCTTTTAACACCATCTCACATCCCTGTCACTACCCTCATTTCTAATAAAGATGTCATCGGTGCGGAGATGATACTCAAACTATCACAAAGTGTCGACACGATTAAGACTATCACCTCATCCCCCCCATCAGTGCTTATTCAAGTAATGATGCTGTGAGCTGACCATACAGTTCTATCACTTCACACAGAATAAAGTCCTTATGCAGGGACCACTTATAACTTGAAGCGCCACTTTGTATGAAATGTATAACACACTTTATAACAATTCCTAAAGCAACAGTATCAGAGTACTATTCATCAATACTTTTTTGTGAATATGAGGCATATCTATAAGTGCTTATTTATATACATAAAAACACTCCTGTCATTACTTATTCATGTAATTATGCCGAGACCTTTGATATATTTCCATCACTTCACACAAAGTTTTAGCCTAAAACAGGCAATATACATGTACCCCTAGTAAATTGATCCCTGCTTTGTATGAAGAGTCTAAAAAAATCTATAACAATTCCTAGAGCAAAAGTATCACAGTACGATTCATCAATACTTTTTCTGAATATCTTATGTACCTTATCTACAAGTGTATATCTATTAATAAAAAGTAGTCATTACTTATTGATGTAATTATGATGTGACCTTTGATATATTTCAATCACTTCACCCAGAATTATAGCCTAAAACCTACAATAAATATGTACACATACTAACAAATTAGAGCCCCGTTTTGTATGAGGTGTCTAATAAACTATAAAACACTTACTAGAGCGACAGTCACAGAGTAATATTCATCAATGCTCTTCGTGAATATTGTAAGAGCCATATCTATAAGTGTATTCTCATATCTTGATTAAAAAAAAAAGCCTGTCTTTACTTATTCATGTAATTATGCTGTGAGGTTAACATATATTTCTATCACTTCAAGCAGAGTGATGCCGCATACTTGTATACCTATATATATATATATATATATATACATATGTGCACCGGGTGAGAGTAATGTCATATCATTATGAGAGCTGAAGGAAGGAGGGGAAGGGAATATTCCAACTAATGACTGCATAATGCTATGTGTGTATTCCATGTTATTGAGTAGGGATGTGGGGGCGGGAGGGGGGGGGGGGGGGTGTAATATAACCCCACTACTAACTATGTACTTCTATGTGTGCTTTCCATATTTTCATGTTGGCGTGTGTGTGTGGGGGGTGTGAGTATGTGTGATGGGGGAGGGGGAGAGGGTAATATGGGTTAATTCCCACTATGAACTACCTAACATTATGTGCATATTCAATACCACTGGGTATTGACTATAGTAGGAATAGTCAACCGCCACTCTTAACAATTGGCGTACAAATATATATTTATATTATACAAATATAGAGTGCGTTGAGAGGCACCAAATGCATATAGGCTTCACCAGTGCCTGGAACTGAAGGTGGTATACATTTATTTTATATCCCTCACTGTGACCGTATGAAGGGAAAAGCAAGAAGCAACATGGAACAATTCCAAAAGATCCCTCTTACACAAAGAAGCCACTCATTTGTTTTTCCGGAGGCTTGACCAAACCAACAGGAATTCATGTTGCATCTCTGCTGCAACACCGTGAGACTTCCCCAGGCACGCCATCTGAGTTCCCACCAAAGCACAAAAAAACAAACAAGATTTATCACATAGACGTTGCATGGTGCGCTGAAATGGACTTGTAGAATGATATTTTTGTTATAGCGAACAATAAACCGAGGTATGGCGTCACGCCATATCCTATTTTGTTCATGGTAGAATTATTTTTAGTCACCCAAGGTGCTCTTATCCAATCATAATTCAAGAATTTTAGGAAGTAGGATATTAATGGAAATATAAAGTATATATATGTAATTAAAGTAATGCCAGCAACTATCCTGCCCTATGCAGTATATCAACAGTAAATGTGTACAACATGTTAAGTGCGCAATAAGTTGATATCACCTATCTGCACTTATATAACGAGCCACAAATGCCTTTGTCCGTAGTGGCAAATTGGGAGTGATCTACGGAAGGAAACCATTGTGGCTTCTATGTCTCATGGTGTTAGTCTCTTCTTTACTGATCCCACATATTTACAGCCTTTCCTCTCTCCACTCAGTTCCTGAGCAGCGCAACACCCGCATAATCTGCTGTACGCACACAATAGACAACAGGCTAGGAATATACTTCAATTTTATTATAGAGTGCAATGAAGCCGCACCCTCTTGGTTAATGCAGTTCCGTGGCAAATATTGAGATCCTAACCAGATCAGGATTCGCAAGGCTTGAAAATCTGACCATGAGGAATGGGTTACCATCACATCTACATGTAGGAGATAATTCCCAAACAGGCTTACAACCCATTGCATCCGCCTAAACCTTCTCCTTCTCTCCCATCTCATCTTTATGTTTTCATATTTCAGATGGGTCAGAGTGAGTATGCCTTTAACTACCAGTTTGTTTATTGCAGGTATTATTAGTTGAAATTTATTGGAATATAAAAACATATTACTAAATATAGATAATGATTTCCTCTATTTTCCTGGATGCATGAAATGTTTGAATATCCCTGGCACACATAATTCTCCTAATTTATATTGGTGTATATTACACGTTTTAAAGAGAGCCACATCAAGGGAACCTTGACTTTCAGGCTGTTGTACATCTTTAATTTGAATTTTATACTTAACAGGTCTGGCTGCAGTAGACTACCTACACTAGTTCTCATCTGGCCAAATCAGACCAAGACAGGGATAAAAATACACAGCGGCTCAGGGCTCACCCCTTAAATGCCCCAAGAGCCCTGGAAAATGTTAAAAGAGCCACAGATATTCTCATAGACACAATGTAAAATTGAAGCCAAACTGCAAATGTACTAAAAAAAGCCCCCCATAAATTTGAGTGATTTTTTTTCCCTGGACTAAGACATGGACAAAATTAGTTTGTGTGACAGTTTTTTTTTTAATTAAAACTATCAAACAGCCTTGAAGTCTGTCTATACAAAGAGGTTGTATTTATATGTAGGATTCCTAAAGAGTTGAAAGTAAAGCATAATGTCTTTGTTTAAAGAATAGGGAGGTGTGAGTTTGCTTGTTAGAACACTGCCTTGGCTTGACACGGTTAAAAACACCCCTTGATTAATGATTTACCCCAGAGGCACTGTGGCATGGGCTACATACAGTATGATGTCAACCAGTAGAGTCACAGCCACCCAACAAAGGGGCTGCGTTTACATCAGAGAGAGGCACTGTGGCATGGGCTACATACAGTATGATGTCAACCAGTAGAGTCACAGCCACCCAACAAAGGGGCTGCGTTTACATCGGAGAGAGGCACTGTGGCATGGGCTACATACAGTATGATGTCAACCGGTAGAGTCACAGCCACCCAACAAAGGGGATGTGTTTACATCAGAGAGAAGCACTGTGGCATGGGCTACATACAGCATGATGTCAACCAGTAGAGTCAAAGCCACCCAACAAAGTGGCTGCGTTTACACCGGAGAGAGAAGAACAGCAGACTTTCCTTTGAATCATCATGCCACATTTGGAAATAGATGTATTTTTCTTTTCAGTACAAAAGAAATACGATGTAAATTAAAAATACAATCATTCGGGAGCTAGCAAGCAAGCAACTCTTTGAAATAAAATTATTCAATATATCCTATTTTCACACAATTCATCAAAATTGGCCAAATTGATTGAAAGATGCAGTGCATTCAGCAGTGTGTTAAGCTTCAATCTTGGAGATTGAACATATCAACATTATATCTAACATTGTATAAAACATATGTAAGTAATCATGTAGAGAGATATATCTTCATATCAACAGTCAATATCAAGTCCATAAGTCAAGTTCATGATTAAACAAAAACAGCTGGTGCTAATGTGTTTCAGTATCCAACAAATTGTATAAAATTTGATAGAACGATCAGTGTAAGCTTAAGCCTAACCCTAAACCTATCCTTGACTTTAACAGTTACCCTAGGCCTAATTTGCACTGATGATTTCATGGGTTACTTTCATCAAACTCCACCAGAGAAAGACTGGCTTTGCAGTATTTGCCTCGAGTTGCTTATAATATATGTAGGAGACAAAAGCACATTAGTGCTAAGCGGCCAGCTGTGTGAGGAGTGTGAACATGACACAGCTACTCCTGCAGACGTTTCTTGTAGCCAGAGGTGTCAACATAGAGTAATCCTCACTGCACGATTAGGTTCCCCTGGTGTAAACACCAATGATGCAGCGAGGGAGCCCTTGATGATGCATGTATCTTTACAGCGACCTAAATGAAATGCTAATGGGGCTGAGCTAACCCGCATCTCCTCATACAGAGGTCTGACGTCAAACCCCACATCAAGAAGAGGCCCACCTGCAAAATCTGACTTTATTCAGTTGATTTTGCATCACTTACTTGCTCTTCATAAATCTCCCTCAAGTCATGTCACATGAATGGACTCATAATTCAGAGATACTCCGTGACAAATTTGAGTATTCCCAGTTGTATTCACATCCCTGATGTTCTCTTCTGATTTTATCAATATTCTTAATATCTTAAAGTATTTTCCAATCTGCTACAATTAGCCTTAATTAATAAAAAATCACTATTCAATGTGATGAAAATTGCCATCAAAAAGGAGTAAAAGAGAGAACATCATCATCTCATCTACTAAAGTTTATAACTTCCGAGGAGGAAGTACAACACTGTACATGCACTTACAGATCTATCTTTATCTTCTATAATAGGTAATTAATAGAAAGTGAGAGAAGATACTGTTGCTACAGCTTATTTATTACTACCGTTAAACCATGCAATAGGAAACTAAGCAAGTGATTAGTTTAACTTATCTCTAGTAATGATATTACAGCTATATAAACATTTGTAAACCTGTACAGTTATCAAATTTATCAGAGAAGCTCATTTATAACCAACTATATAACATAAAGAAATAAAGCAACTAATTATCTCATTTATCTAATTATCCTGTGAAGCTTCGCTCTACTACCTCTTATCTGGTTTTATTTATGTTACAGATACCAGGATGTTTTTTTCTTAGAAACACAATTTACATTCCTTGGGACAGTAATCACCATGAATGATGTGACATAATCTAGATGGTATGTGGGGGGCAGGTTAGGGGGGGGGGGGGGAGTAAAAATAGTATATGAAAGCTTACTGGTTCAGTGTAATTAGCCCTTGTAAAACAAAATAAAATTCCTCATAGGGTATGACGCAAAAACAAAGTCAAGGTATTCATTTCATGACATCAGTCTTCAATAACGGCCTTCGCAAATACATTTGTCCTTTTCTGTAGGGAGGGGGATATGCTGGGATAGGGTGGTGGAGAGCAGATTCACTCTAGAAGCGAGCTGCCCGTGTGGCCATGTCAATACAACTCATCCAGGATTGATCCAGAGTGATACCGAAACACTAACTTGCAGAAAAAATGCCTGGTGTGAACATGTCTGTGGGTAAATCAATCAAACAAACATCATTATCATCTTCCCCCACGCTCTGTTTAGGCTCCCACCACTCCGTTCTCTCTCTCGCTGGGATGTGGGCTTGCCCAGGCCATCTTCTAATTGCTTGTTCCATTGGCTGTAGCCTCCCCCAAAGTGCAAAGCATATATCAGGCTGTTGAGGAGCAGAAGGGTGTTAAAGACCAATCCTTTGAGAAACATAAGGACACTAATGCTGTACAAAGTCTATGGTATTAGTACCTTCATGGATCTCATCTGGTACATCTTTAACCATTTTCTTGCTCTAAACCTAAACTACATGTATATGCCTCATGTTTTTCTCTTCATTCTTTTAAACATCTCTTTCTTTCCCTCTTATTTTTTCTCTTGCTTCTTTGTATGCATTCTTTCTTCTGCTTTTTTCTGTCTTATATGTCTTCATAAGTAAAGTTACTTCTGTCTGTCTTTCTTGTTGCTGTTCATCTCGCTATTCACAACCCAAAAAAGCTATTCACACCTTTAAATTAAGTACTGTAACATTTTTCCCTCCAAATAAAATATTTCAGAAAGAGATTCTATTTCAAATACTCTCTTCCTTCACAAGCTCACCCAATGAAGAATCCTGTTTCTTCGTATCATGTATGCCAAGCAAAAATGCTGTTCTTTAACTGTATAATTATACAAAGTGAAATATCAATTTCATTCAACTGAGATAGTATCTGCAATGACAACTTCTTAGTCATTCTCTGTTGTATGGGGGGTAGAAAATAACATTTCCAATCACTTGACAAGGAGATAAATCATTAACAGATTTGAAAAGAGGCAGAAACCATAATTAATATTTAACACTGCATTGGAGTGTGATGGGAAGCAAACAAAGACATATTCCCAGCATTCAGGGAGGTGTGAGTAATAAACCATTATGAGTAATCCTTGAAATGTAACTAATGATTAACCTTCACACTTAAGACAGAGGAACTCCCATTTATAATTCTATTCCTGTTTATAGTTTCTTGACAAGTACATTTATTTTCTCAATAGGAAAACACCTGTGCGATTTAACAGAAATGACATGTCCTTTGATTTCCCCTCACTATATTTCTGGTCTGTTCTGTTCTTTCTTCCTTTCTTATCCTTCTCAAGATTTTATTTCTCTCTTCTAGTTTCTGTCTCTCCCTGTCTCCACATTACGTATTTCTTATCCCTCTTCTCATTTTTCTTTCTTCTCCCCAGCTCTTCTTTTATTCCTTCCTTTTTGATCTTGTCCTTTCCTCTCTTTGCTGCTCCCTCCTTTTCTTTTCTGTCATACTCTTCACATTCCTCCCCTCATTTTCTCTTTCTTATTCCCCCTCTTTTTTTTCTCTCTCTCTCTCTCTCTCTCTCTCTCTCTCTCTCTCTCTCTCTCCCCCTCTCTCTCTCTCTCTCTCTCCCCCCCTCTCTCTCTCTCTCTCTCTCTCTCTCTCTCTTTCTTCTCCTCTATCCTTTCCTCTGCTTTCATCATCTCCTTTTCCCCTCACCTTGTCCATTTCTCCTCCTATCATACTCTCTTTCCTATGTCCTCTTCTCTCCATTTCTCCTCCTCTTTCCTCTCACCTTTCTTCCTCTCCTTTTTCCTATCCTCTCCCACCACATTCTCCTTCTGATCCCAGCTTTCATTAGCTTCTTTCTCTTTCACTTTCACTTTCTCCCACCTTCTCTCTCTTCCTTTCTCTTTCACCTCCTCTCTCATTTAATGCACAAAGAACCCCCTGAAGCAACCAGTAGTCACCTAGTAACATATAACAGCTGAGACAATCAAATAGTAACAGCACACAGGCAATGCAAACACTTTCACTGACAGAAGGAGAATGCAGGCCCGGTGTTGTAAGCTAGCAGTTGGGATACAACAATGCTATGAGAGGACACGTGTATAAAAGACTTATATTTGTTCTGCGCTAACAACACCTTGCATAGGGACTGGTGTCATGACATAGCACAATACCAATTCCAATGCCATTTGGAACCCAATACCAGGGTTACAAATCACTGCATACATGCATGGAACTACTACATTATGCAAATCTACAAAGTAAAACTATGATCACACTAATATTGAAGTAAATTGATTTGGTTATGCAATTCATAGAACCTATACATCATTTTGAAGTAAATGTCACTAATATGTGAGAATTTTTGTGCAAATGCCCTGTATGTCAATTGAACTACTGACACACACACCTACAAAAAAGCCACGATGTGTTCTGCCATGGAACACTGCATGCAAATCCACAGAGAAACGGACAGACAGACATACATCAACACACATACAAGGATGAGGATATGATGTCCGCTTGTTAAACATAGAAAGAATGGGATTCCTCGTCTTTCTAAGAAATGTTTTCAATCAATCAAACTGGGGCTTTCGAAGAGACCACATCTGTCTTCGCTCCATGCCTCTAATGTAATTACATGGCCTGTCCATTTTGTCATGTTTTCCTCCCCTCTTCTCCTACTTTTTCTCCATTTTTCTCATACATGCATTTTTCCCATCTAGTCAATTTTCTGCTGGTTTCTCCTTCCACTTGATAATGATAATCATGATGTCTTCCATACTTTAAGATTGTGCATCTGATTATTTTCAGTTTTACCTCTCCTCCTCATTCTACATTATCCTCCCTCACACACACACACACATACACACAAACACACACAAACACACATAAGATGCACACAACTTTTCCTCACTTGTAAATCTGTCTATCTATCTCTTCCTTTCTTTCACTTCTTTAATTCTCTTTCATTGTAACTGTCCCTCTTATTAAAGGATTCCCACATCATTTTCACATTCTCTCACATATTTCTAAAACCTTTACCAAACAGGAATAATAACAAAGTAGAGAAGTAAACATTCTTTTATGTGATTGCATGCACAAACATTCGATCATACACTCTAACACACAATCACTATGCATGTTTCTGTATATCACAGTACAGTACATTGCAGCCAAGTCATCCAGCTGGTATGAAATATACATCGCTATGAAATATACATGGTTGTGAAATATACATGGGTAATTGCAAGGCCTAGAGCATAGCCCGGGTGAAAGATGCACGCCCATGAAAACATGCCGTCTGCTCCTCCTCGTAATATGGAAGAAGGATATGAGAAAAACAGCAGCAAATAATACAGCAATCATCTCAAGATGTGTTCTTCATTCATTCTCTCTCTGTATCTTTCTCTCTACATGTTTCTTTCTCCTTCTCTATCTCTGCATGTCTCGTTGTATTTTATTCTGTCGTCAGGCATAATCAAGGCTGGATGTATGCAAATAACCAATATAATTTTCCCTCCTTTCACATATTTTTTAAAAACTATATACCAACATGAGTATCTTTAAACCTTCCTTTCTTTCTTTCTTTCTCTCTCTCTCTCTCTCTCTCTCTCTCTCTCTCTCCTCTCTCTCTCTCTCTCTCTCTCTCTCTCTCTCTCTCTCTCTCTCTCCCTCTCTCTCTCTCTCCCTCCATGATCCATGAAATACTGCCTTAATTCCCACTTCTCCCCCTTCTCTCTTTATCTCACTCATTTCTTTCTCTTTCTGTTTTTCCCCGTCTCACTCTTCCTTCTCCCCTAATCACGTAAGCACTTGCGAGTAAAGTTAACCTAAATGGCACAGCCTCCATAAAACTTTCATCTTCTTTGCCATCCATATATTCCTCATTCCTCTTCCTATTGTTCTCACCCCGTATGTTGACAACTACCTGCCCTCCTGAATAGTTAATGCAGTTTCTGCAGACAGCAGCATAATATGTGGTTGCCATGGTGATATACATCACCCCGAAGACCTGCGCAGACAGCCCACAAACATTTACCATGTCCACCTCTCTGACCTTTGTCTTGCAAAACAATTCATCTATCCCTGAAATTCAATGTTTATTGGACTATATGGTTACCCATCTCGCTTATTTTGTCCTACAGAAAATAAAGCATAATAATGATTGCCTGAGGAATGTATTTTGAATGATGTCATTACAAAAGTATCTGGGAGCACAAGTTTATATGGTAACCAAGGACCCTTTTTTTTCTTAAAATGTAGCAAAAACAATGAACCACTCTGTTGGTTTTCAGTTGAATACACTGTATTTACCTTTATGCATGTCTGACAGTTTCACAGAGAAGCTATGAAACATATTTATTGAATTAACCATTTCGACATGTTATCAATACTTCCCTGTTTCTTTGTCTCATTTCTTCTCTCTTTCCCTTGATCTCTCAAGCGTCATTGTCATATTTGCCCGATCCCCTTCTTTTCTCTCAGTTCTATTCCATTCCTATTTTATTTACCTTTTTATGCCTCCCCTCCCCCCCCCCCCTTTCTCACTCTCTCTTTCTCTCTGTCTCCCTATCTCTGCATCTATTGACATCTTATGTATACATATTCATATCCATCCATCCATATATTTCATCATTCATTCAATGATGTATTTCTCTCATCATCTATGATTTATGTTTCTATTTCAATATATATCCACTTTATTTCTTTCTCTACATATACCCTATCCATCTGTCATACAATGGCTATACTCAATTAAAGTTGACTTTCATTCGGAATGATCATTTCCCAATGTTAATTTGAGCGTGACACATAAGCAAATACCAGCCGGAACTTTAACTAACTCGCATTTGATGTTTTGATGTTTACATGTAAAAATGCAACACAAAGCTTTAAAAAGTTTCACATGGATTGATATACATGTGTATTAATTTCCTTATTAGGGGCCCTGCTTGAAAGTACATTCACATACAAGTGGTACTACTATTGGATCTTTCACAGTATTTCTCTTCTCCAGCCAATTGTCACACAGTCTGATCACCTTAAACTTGATAAATACATGTTTAATTGCTTCATTGCTTAGCATTAGAGGGAGAACACTAGTATTAAACCACAGACAGTAACCGGCGGTGACAACTTAACACATTTTCAGAGCGCGATGCCTGGGCAGCAAAAAAGTCACATAACAGCACACTATACTGTTTCTACCACGGGTCAGGGGTCTTTATTATCTATACATTATAATGCCTATTTATAGTTTATTTATAGTTTTAATGCAATATTTCTCATTGAGTTCATCCAACCACCACCATGCATCATGCACACATAAACATATGTAGCCTGCCTTTCAGGCTGTTGGTATTTCATTTTCAATCGGAAAGGATTGTACCTTCGGGTCTGGTAATGACAAGACTAAATTCTGCACTTCTCCCAATCGAAGGCTGTCCATGCGAGTTATAGAGGAACTACAGCGCTATTAGTCTCCGGCAGCAAGACATATTCATTAAAGAGATTGGGATTAGAAATGTCTAAAAGATTTGAAGTTAGGTTACAACTATACATAGAGTATGAAGCGTGTGAGCACTATCACACAATGTGAAGCAAAGTTAAAATACAGAGAAGCAATAATGTTTTCACTCAGCTGATGTAGGTAGGATGAATCCACTGACAGGAGGAGGTATGCAATGTACATGTTTGAATGTGTGATGCGTGCGTGCAGGAATGTGTATGCAAGTGCATGTTGTTGGATGCGATAGGCCATTTTCATTATGTATGCAAATTTCATGCATGTCATTCAAACAATATATTATTAATCCTAGCCCCAAAGCTTGTCCAATGTTTGTCCGAAAAGCAACAACTTAACTTAAACATGCAGCAAACATTCTCCCCATTTAAAATGAATCAAGAAAAACAGGTGAGTTAACGAGGTACTACACATGTAGGAAGAAAGTCATGAATAAATTCCCAAAACAGATTATAGGTTCTTAACTACCTATGGTTTAAATTCTTGAAGAAAATAAAAGTGCCCCCACCCTCCATAATAACAGAGACTTGGAATTATATTTACTATACGTGTCTAGGTGCTAGCTATTCATTCTTCGCCTAGATGTATGTTACAAATTCAGAGAATGACTAGATCATCCTTGCTACCCCCCTTCCAACAGATACCTGTAATTATCTGTGTCCAGGCACCTGCAATGATATCATTACTGAACTCATCAAACCATACCAGCCTACTCGTAATCTTCGTTCTCAATCAAAAAATCTTCTCTCTGAAATTCGTGTAAAATCTAAGACATTCGGTGATAGAGCTTTTGCAAACACAGCACCCAAATTATGGAGTAACCTCCCCCAAGGCATTAGATCATTGACAGACTTCGATCAATTCAAATCAAGACAAAAGATGCATCTGTTTGATAATTATTAGTTATTTTCAAACTCTCACATAATCAATTTTTACTTTCACATGCATAGAGACTATTTGAATGGTATTATGCGTCTCTAAGATTTGAATATTATTATTATTATTATTATTACACTCCACCATTGCAGACCAATCAAGTCACTCCTAAAGGTCAATCATTATGATTCATTGCCAGCCACTATGGTTTTAAAAAAGTAAGAACTTCATTATGCCTGATCTTACTCAAACTCTTTTTTTCTCTTATATTCTATTACTTTTATTCAATTCAATAAATTATCAGGGTTTATACTCCCCAAAATGTTCTGATAATCTCAAAGTTATGTAAGTACTTATGTTATGTAATACCTAAGTAACAAGCAGCACTTATGGAAGCAGTTTGATATTAAGATAAAATGTAATTCATGTCTGGAAAGCCACTTGCTGATGTTTGAAGACGCCATTCATTGTGCTATACAAAGCGGCACCTAATGGCTATCGATAATTAGCCAGTCCTGCCGTATCGTCGCGATGATTCACCATTATCATTTCTACAAATGATTTATCCATACAGAAACCAGCCTTGGCACGCACAATCGCTGAAATAAATTACAGATGGATCGTTGTCTCCACAGTGAGAAGTGCTTCTTTCCTATCGTGATTAATAATACTTGGAGCTGCCCTGCCCTGGCCTGGCGAGGTAGCTAGCAAGGGGAGTGATTTATTTATTTGAGCAGCCAACTGTTTGAGCTGCTTTTCAATTATTCATCTCCCGATTGCAACGGGCTTATGCATATCTTGCAATGAATACAACTGCTGGAGAATAATAATAATAATATTAATAATAATAATAATAATAATAATAATAATAATAATAATAATAATAATAATAATAATAATAATAATAATAATAATAATAATAATAATAATAATAATAATAATAATAATAATAATAATAATAATAATAATAATAACAATAATAATAATAATAATAATAATAATAATAATAATAATAATAATAATAATAATAATAATAATAATAATAATAATAATGATAATAACAATAATCATCATCATAATAATACTAATAAAAATAATAATAATAATAATAAATATAATCTATATAGCGCACTTCCCATCTTAATTAGATGCTCAAGGCGCTTCAGAGCAAATTAAAGATAATTTTTATTTAATAAAAAGGTATCTTTTCAGGTCTGTGAGTAGCATCATATCTTCAAAACAAAGAAATGTCCAGCATTACATTTCACAAGCGAGCCTAAGCCATTGTGTGCTAGACAAACTCAATATCATTTTTGTGTATTAATTTGTGTAAAAATGTATCAATGGGAGGGAAAGGGTTAACAACCTGTGCAGAAAGATTGCCCCTTCATATGGAGCTCGCACTACAAGCCAATCTAGGTCCCTATCTATATGTCTGATTGCAAACACTTTGAGATGCGTGATTATCATATTGCCATATTGATATATATTTTTTAGTGATTTCTTTAGAAATAGTTTAATTTACCCCCCCCCCCCCCCCAAATGCTAAAAGCCCCCCCCCCCCTCCCAAATAGCAAAAAAGCCCCTGTGGAAAGAAAACACATCCTCACAATGTATAATGCAAAACATGTTCTGTTGACATTTGTCTCACAACCTCAGCTTTGAAACGCAGCCCTCGTACATAAATGTTTAATGTTCTCCCTGGGCAAAGCACATCTCTGAGAAACAAACATAAATTGAACATTACTGTAAACCTCATCTGGTAAAACAGGTACATCAAACACCTGCCACACCCTGTATCCTTGCAAATTAGAAGTGCTCCATTGTAAGGAGCAAAATACGACCTAAGAAGGGTTATATCCATTCTTGGGAGGACATTCCATCATGTCCTTGCCAGTGAGATCTGAATAGCCTTGAAGGCAAAGAATAGTGCAGCTACATAGACAGCAATCAGATAATGGAATTAAATTCAACCATGGCTGTCTCCTTATGAATAAAATATGAATCCTCACCATGTCCCTACCAGCCCTCCACAGTATACACACCCTCACCTGATATCGATACTGAATGGGTATTTATATCTATCTAGGGCTCTTCATTTGTTCAGAATATACATGTACATATGTACTGTGTACACTTGTACATGTGACTTTGTGTGAAATGCTCTTTTGATAGTCAAGGTCTTTTATCTGCACTTATTTTTCCTGGGTGTATCTATTGATCTAAGGTAGATCTACAATCCCTGGTAAAGCAGACTACGTATGTGTATCTGTTACCATGGTTACGTAGAAATATCACATGCATGATGTGGGGACAATCATATAAAATCATGGATATACTTTTATTAATAAAGTAGATTCCAGACACTAATTATGACTAGTTAAGCATAATACAACACAGTATTTTGTTTACACATATTATAATTTCAGATGTAAATGTTCATACAGATGTTGTATTGGAAGGGGCAAGGTACACATGTATGCCAATGGGAGGCATATTTCTGCATGATAATGTACTCATGTAGGTGGGTATATGCTCCGAAACCCAACCATCATTTCTGGAACACAAAATATCTAAATACTTGTAGAAGTATACTGAAACATTAAACAATTATCATGTTACAACTGCAAATCAAAAATTATACTGATAACACTACAACAATATACAGTGTATGAATTAAATGATGATGATGATAATGATATGATACATGATACATTTGGGAAACAAAAATATGACCAAGCAATGGAATCACAAGCAATGTTACGTATTAATAGCATGCGTGAGTACAATTTCAAATATATCATGCCTAAAATAAAACTGCTACAATTATTCAGGTGGATCCGGACAAAGGATATAAAGCAACAAATTAAAATTTAAACGTGGATTCGGATGGTATATACTTTTTAAACACTCAGGGTCATATTTTGAACAGATGTTCAATGAATCATCTAATGCTAATCCCAAGTCATTCATTATCATCAGAGAATCAGAACAGGATGATTTCAATTATTCGCTGTAATTACTTTGTGGACAAACTCAATATACCATAGTGATTCCAGAGACAAAATTGATTAGATTAAATCAATAATGTTTAATTGTAATTGTTAAGTGTTTATAACATATCGCATCACTTGAAGCAACCTGCTGGTTGGAGAGACGCATGGACATACAAGTATTTATTATTCTCTGAGCGAGTTTGATGCTCTTTTGGCCTGCGCTCATTCCGGTTAGTTACATTGTACTATCCCTTGGCGCTATTCACCGTAATGTGAAGCTGATACAAAGAGCTCAGCAAAGAGACTTGTGGTACTCAATGATCACCTGTGTCACAGGATATCACCCTTGACAGATCCCTTGGTAAAAAAAAGGTCACAACAGCAAAGTTTGAGATCTCTGCTGCATCTATACCATTATATCCTAACCTGTCTTAGCAGCCACCTGTCTATAGTGGCCACTAAAATTTTTCCCCCGGAGAGAGATCATGTGTTAAAGAACCTGTCTATAGCAGCCACCTGTCTATAAAGGCCACAATGTTTGTTTCCCTTGGGTTGGCCACTGTAGACAGCTTTCACTGTATTTAGCACATTCAAGGCTGATCTCCTTTCATTTTAATCTGCACCATACAAAGACTACTTACAGTAAGTACCAGTATGTAGATTCAGCATTGTATTGTCCATGTGTACAGAGCATATTAAAGACAATTGCCCAGTGTATCACTGGATGTACGTAAATTAGGTATTCACACTGGCATTGAAAGCCTGGCTTAGGGTTTCCTATTCAACCTCTTTTCTATGAAATAAAACTAAAGGTCATATAAGACAAATTCTTTGATACTTGACAATAAGTTGATGCATATGAAGGACATGCATCACAAGTCACAAGCTGTACAATGCAAATAGTTAAATATATTTTTTTTATCAATATTCCTCTATTTTTCTGAAATAGGGCTAAGTCTCGGTGACCTCGTCTTCCCCCTTCTATATGAAATACACTGTATGGTCAAATGAGCCAAATTCCTTGCATAGTTGACTGATTTTGCTCAAACTACTCAAAATGGATTTGCTTTTCCTCAAATTTGTCTGCCTTCACTCAGCTGACCTGTCATATAAGGATAGTGTTCCACTTATACCCATTGACTTGCTATGTATCTGCTGACCAGTAATGTAAATGAAAGGTGTTAACCCTTAGGCCCATAGCTTTCATTCTTACAAAACCCCTCATTTATAACAGGACAATGCCTAATCTCTCCATTACAGCTTTTGTTTCGCTGGCTACTCCTAGTAGATCTTTTGAGTGGATCCAGAGTAAATCTGTGCTGCTACTGCACCTACACACAATGAGTTTGCAGTATAGACGAACATACAGACTACACAGACTTACACTGGACTTGCCCTGGTGATACCAATAATCACAGCGCATTCCTGACCCCAGTTTAATCTTCAAGATTCCATTTGTCTCTTTTCAATGAACTCTTGTCATAGTTGTAAGGATTAGGCCATTAACAATTAATTAATTCTAATCAAATCTCATGCAAGATATAAAATCATGGAGCGAATACTTCTTTTTAATAACTAAATAATCCTGTGAAAACAATTAGTTACGAAAGCAATGTTTCACAGTTATTCTTGCCATTTCTCTTAAGAATTTAAACATTGAGGGCCTCATAACAGACTTTAATTGGGAAACACTTGCTCAAACAAAGGCAATCTAACACTATTGTCATTATATATCAGTGCGAGCCCGCATCGCCAGTCTTGAAAAAGAAAAATGAATGAGTACATTTGGGAGAAAATCAAAACAACATATACTGTCTACAAATCATAGCTCTGCAGAGACCTGTAACAAAAGTATCTCTGGTTTAATACACAAGTGGTTATACGCACTCCAAGCTTGGATGAATGAGCACACGGTAATACAAGGGAGAGTCTGGTAAGGAGACTAGATGTGGGTGGGATCGAGGAGGATGGATGAAAATGAAATGGATTAATTGATTATTCCCTCTGTTGCAGCCCTTTCTCTGTTTCCTCCGCCATAGATATATTGAAATATTAGTCAGCAAATTTGAGACCTGGCCTAATGTGGTATATTTTTACCATTAAATCTTTCCCTTCCAAGCAGTACAAAATCACACTGGGGTACAAGACGATTTTGCCCGCCAATGCAAAAACACACCCCCAAATAACCAAAGACCCCTGTGAAAAATGACTTGTTTACATTCATTTCTTCTTTCTAGTTGTTACTTCATGATTTTGATTTCTGTACGGCCTATTTCAGGAAACATACAGGTAAAAACAGAAAAATTGTACTGTTTTGATGAAACAGGAAATGCATGACTTATCAACTGTAAGTCATCTTTGCAAGATATTTTTTTTTAACTAAGTTTGCTTAAGAAGCTTTTAATAATACATTAAACAATGTTATCAGTTTTTTTCAATACTGTGAACTTATAATTATTAAATATAATATTTTCATAATAGCACAGGGAGGATGAGAGAAAAGACTGCAGCATGTTAGGGATAACATATTAGGCTGGATGGAATGCGATGGAGACTTCCGGTCACACAATGGGATCAAAGCCGACTTTCTCAACTTGGTAATCATGACACGAGGATGAGAAAATTAAGATGTTTTTTTTTTATCTGATGGAGACAAGAATGACATGGACTGCAAACTTATACCCCATTCACACTCAGCTCAAGAGAAGATGTAGTTGACATTGAAGTTACCTTTCACATTTCATTTTCATCCATTTAAAATTTGAATCAAATCCATGACTATAAATGTGTAGGGACTAGAGATCAGAAAAGATATATTTCCTGCAAAAAGTATAACAAAAAAATTTCATTCATTTTCTAATGGAGATTTACTTTTTTTTATTAAAATCTTCTGCTAGGTATGTGGTGGGTTCCATAGCTGAATAGTAATATTTCTGTTCGTTATTGAATGAATGATATGCTAGCTACTGATGGAACATATTCTGTTCCACCACTTCTCGTACAGTAGATATAAACATGAACATGTAGAACAGATATCTGTTTTTTGATGTAGTACAAACTATAAAAGAAGAAAGCTACATCTTCAGTACCTAAAGTTTCATGTGTGAAAGGGACTTCAGAGTCAACTACATAAAGAGTTTTCCCAATGCTTGAAGTGTGAATGGGGTATGTGGATTAGGAGGAGGAGGAGGGCACGTCACGCTGGTTGTTGGTTCAAGAAAACCACTTACGCATCCAACTGCATGATGTAAATCACGAACGAGCCCAAGCTTATTGTGAAAACCACGATCATCTGGACAGGCAAGGTGGAAGGATGGGCCAAAATGAGTGGAAAAAAAATTAACAATAGCATGGAAATGAACCAAAGATACATACATACATGTACGGTATGTGTGTATGCCTGCATACATGTACATGTGCAACTTGAAATTGCATTGCATTGTGGTACTCTAAACACCAGGGGCCATATTCATGAATCATTACTAAGCCTAGTTACATGTAGTTGCACGAGTACATTCAGCTGCATGCATCTTTAAGAGACTCACTAGGATAGAAATGTTTCATGAATGTGGCCCATGGAATAGGCTAGCAGCCTGCATCATTGACAACACTCTGGGTGCATTTATGCTCATTTTTTTTTTTTTAGGGGGGTGGGGAGGCAAAATCAATGGTTGGATACGTGTTTAGATCAAAACGCGCTTACGCTCATGCTCATTTTGATATAACACCGTTTCAAAACGTTGATTCAAAACGCACAAAAAGGTGCGTTTATGATTGCTGATTCTGACTAATCATGTTTAATTGGGAAACATAAACACAGTTCACTATGCGTTCAAATGACGTCATCTCAACAGTAAACTGTACCCCCGTAAATGGCGTTATGGATGAGCGTTTTTAATCAGCGTATCAAAACGCTGATTCTGCCTTCGCAAATTGAGCATAAACAGTACCCCCATAAATGGCGTTTTGGTTGAGTGTTTTCAATCAACGTTTCAAAACGCTGATTCTGCCTTAGCAAATTGAACATAAATGCACCCGCTGTTACATCCATGACAGTGATGAGGTAGAATGTTGCGATTGTGATGATAACAGCCACAAATGAATGTAATGTCTATGTGATGAGTATGAAGTTGAATGTTAATGACCATTGTATATAAGCATGAATATTGTATACATGTAGGTAATGTTATAATACAGAATATTCTTATATTTGACTGCATACAATATAAGATAATAAACTATGATATAAAAACAAAAACATAATACAATGAAATGTTAACTGTACATGTATCATAACTTTTGAAGCATGGTTAATACTTTTGTTTTTAATGAAAATAATAGTTTGCACATTAAACCATTTACCAGCATACCCAATTCATTACATGCATTTTTCTCTCACTCCCATTCACTCACTCAATCAGCTGATCAGTGCATCCATTTGAAATGAAGTCAATGACATGAGCCAAGTCTCTTGCCAACAAGTTTCAAGTTTTATTTGATCATCTTACAAAAGTCCGTACAGGTGGTTACATCGTACATTTCAGTCTGTGCATCGTTAAACCAGGAGAAAAACAAGTTGCCATCACATTCTTGGCAAAAAAAAAATGTAGGTCCTTCAAAATAAGATAGAAGGAAAAATCAAACACTTTCCCTGTATTGTACAAATATATGAATCAAGGAATTCTTTCTATTAAATTGCAAACAAGAATATGGAAACAGAACGTTAATACAATTTAAGGTGTCCAACACCAAAGGAACATATCTGAACATGATAGAAAACAAACATATAACAGAAACGTGAACAACCTGTAACATGAAAATATAGCATATAATGAAAATGGAATAAAAATATTGAATTAAAAATTAAAATGCAGTTTCAGTATAAATATAAATGCAATCCCAAATGTAATGCTCATTATGTCTGGTTATCATTTATGGAGAGTACGCATGCTACAATTTCCGACACCAGCGTGCTTGGAAACCATGGCAACACAAGCCTCGAGTGATGATGCAAGGGGGAAATGCAGTTTTTATTTATAAATGCAGCCAGCAGACAGGACCAGCTGATAACATGGCCCAGCACATCACAAATGAAAATATATGAAAAGGGAATTAGCCTCCTTCAAGTCTTAGGGAGTATTTTATGTGTAGATAGCAAGTACATTTTCAGTCAACCCATTATATGTTTGGATTTTGATGCATAGATGATTTATGAAAGTACAAGATGAAATAAGTAAACAAATGTGAGTAATATGTGAATTACACTTTCAGAGATGATGACTATGCACAAACTATGCGTATAGACTAAAGTGTATTTTGCACTGTGAGCTAAAATCAACCTATTCATTACATAGCATACTAGCCTAAAACTATGCAATGCTGTTACCTATAATACATTGTTATGCATTTTATCAGTATGCTACCTAATACTGTGACACATTAAGAAGCTATTATGTAAAGTACTATTCATTTTGATCAATGAACTATCACAAAAGTACAGAAAATACTCCCCAAAGCAAGGAAGGCATTGAACTTGCTTAAAATTCAAAAATGTTTTAGAACTTTAGAAAAGAAGAGAATATAACAATAACAGTTCTGCCCTCATATTGATATTTTACCAAGTATTGCTGTGAATGATAAGCTTGCATGCTGTAAGTGTGAATATTTGTGCTTTTTTTGCTTCTACTGTACATACAATACTACAGATTACATTAATTATGAGTGGCTCTAAGTGAATTACTACTTTCTCCTGTTTCTCCATCCACTATGAAGGCAAATTATTGTCCATATTTGCTATACACCACAAACAACAATAATACCTCTACCGCGATAGGAATTGATTACATTACAGTCTTCTATCCCAAGGATATGCGAAAGGGCGTTTAAAACCATTTTAGATGAGCTTGACAGGTTCTGTGTTAATTTCTCATTACCTCAGGAATAAATTTGTTAGCAATCTCTGGTTCCCATACCAGATTAACAGTTGGCTAAATATGGAATGTATCCGGTATGGTGACAAATCATTGCTCCTGTTGCAGAATGGAATGGATATTGAAGTATGAAAGCGTTTTCTGGTCGAACAAAAGCACAATTAGCGCAGAAATGCTGATTTAATGCTTGTGCAAGAGGGGTGGCGTGCAAGGCTGAGCAGGCTATGCAACCGGTATGAGAGCAAAACTCATCCGAACGAACAATCATGAAGAAGAACACAACCAGAGTGAAAAGCAAAGGTGGAGGAGGTAAGATGACTACGGTGGCGGTACTTACTTGTTGGTGTCAATAATATAGAAGACAACGGAACCCATACTAAGTACAAAATGTACCACCAGCTGGTGTATGGGAGGGAGGGAAGGAAGGAGGGAGAAGGGGGAAAACAAAACGGGGTTAGCAAATATCAATCAAAAATTGACAGCCATATATTACAGCCACAAGCAATAGCTTGTATATCTGGATGTACATGTATCATGCAATGGAATTTAATTACCTCACATATTTCGCTACAGACCATTTCAGACTTGTACATAAACGTATACATGTGCCATTGGTGCATTTTTGCTCTCATGTATGTATTCATATATCCCTTTGAGCACCAACACATCTGACACTGATTAAAGACGATTAAATGGAATTCAATGTACATATTGAGATTGATGTACCTACTGTACTCAAAATTACAAAATCAAACAGTATACAGTACATCATAACAGATGAAATTGTCACATACCATTCGCTAATGTTCTTATGATAAAGATGATAACACTTAGAAACACAATTCATTCTTTACATGTACATGTATGTACTACTTTATACTTCACACATGTCTGTAGATTAATTTACATCAATGATACATTTCACAATAAAAAGACATACTTAACAAATAATATACTTATTCATAGAACTTCATTTACAATGGACTGATTTCCTGAGATTTATATTACCTACATGTATGTAAACATTTGCTTGCATCCCATACTGATCCTGCAACATTAATGTCATTTATAATTATAACTTAATAGTGCATGATAATTCATACCAAAAGATATTTCATGACTGTAAAAGTATTTTTAAACATCCATAAAACTAAACAAAAAATATTGCAACACAAGCACATTTTGTGACAAAATACATTACATTTCATATAATTTGTAAAGAAATTATAAAAAAAAAATAGCATATTCAAATGACCAAATCAACACCTGAGAATACTGTAATGACAGCGTTGCCTGTTTGTACTTTCTTATTGAGCCACTCATTCGGTCATGAACCATCCCGATACTCTAACTGTATTTTCACTGTCGCCAAGATTTATTCCAATTTGTCTTGTTTCATGCATACAGTATAACAACAATCAAGCATCTTTCAAGTATACATGTACCATGAAATAGATAATTATACATGTAGGTGAAATACCCAGCCAATGTAATGATTAAGGTTTATGGCAGTATATGTGTACACTACAGCTCAAAGGAATTGGCATAGGGAAAGGGAAGTGGAAGAAAGGGAAGGACCTGCAGTTTTGTCCAGTTCAGCATGAAACATGACGTTTTTTAGGCTAAAGCATTGTGTTTCATGCTGAACTAGACAAAATATACCATGGTTTTTACTGAGGCTCCTTCCCTTTCTTCCTCTTCCCTTTCTCTATGCCAATTCCTTTGAACTGCAGTGTAGTTTTACACTTATCAATTTCAATGTCAAAACTTCAATCTTAATTTCCACAATTTTCTCACACTTTTTGCAAATTTGTTTCACGGATTGTATTCAAATGATATTGCTGCTTATCAGGCTTAAATACCCCTTTAACCCAATTGATGCATGTTTCGTGCATGGACAAATCACAATGAACTCAAGGTTAATGGCAAGGATTACAATGTAAGTGGCTAGTCATCCCCTTTAACCTTGTCAACATTATCCACAATGAGAAAGATAGGTATACAGTGTAGGTACAGTATACAGTGTACATGTAGGTGTACAGTAGGTGTATGTGATGTAGTTGTCCTCTTTTTTCCCCCTGGTATTTCATCACAGGGCTTTGCTCATACCTGCACAAAATTGGCACAATAAAGGACAACAAAAAACACATCCTAAACAGGAAGGGGACATTAAATGGACACATAGTATATATGAACATTGGAATAACTGAATGGATGACAAACATCATTGTTTATTACAATTTCAAAGAAATAAAGTCTGAACAATCAGCACAAAGTACAATGACAGAACCTTAAGTATCATTTAAACAACAGACAAAATGGTTCATTCTACATGGACAAATATTTTAAGCCATTTTAAAAAACATAACAACCTACATGTACATACATGCAGACTAATAAAGTTCATATATCTTGTTTAATCTAGGGGCGTGTTTATCAACTCTTTTTTGGGGGAGAATTAAGGTTTCCAAACGTGTTAAAAAAAATTAAACGCGTTTCAGGGAGTTGATAAACGCAAAGGTGTTTTGATTCTGGGGTTCGATAAGCTGTTTTGAAACACACAAATTTGTGCGATCCTAAACGCGTTTAGAGAAGCGAGATAAATGCAAAGCTGTTTTAAAACCATTTCAAACCACGTGTTTCCAATTTCCGACATTGATCGCACACTATTATACTACAGTGCACATGTAATGGCGCAGTAGAGCTGCGCAGTGACAAGGCAGGTTTTCGACTTAGGCGATGGAGTTGATAAACACACTTTTTTTTTAAACGCGTTTGTAAAGGCCTTTGGAAACGTGTTTCAAATTCTGAAAAGATGATAAACACGCAATAGTACACATGTACCTGTAGTACATGTTATATACTGTATGTGGGCAGTCTTTCAGTAACAGCTGGATGATGGATGAATAGAAATACCTCAAACAATTAAAGCATGAAAATTAATCACCCATTCATTCTACTTTTAGTGTCCTTGTTTAATATATAAAATGACAATACTACAAGTTGAATGTATGGGAATGAGCATGATGTTATTCCTGTAAATGACACTGCGTCATGTTCATTGTAGTGAGCTTCTCAATAATGCTCTCAATGATAAACTTCATATACTGTACCAATAAAGCAACCAAATAATGGGATGAAAGAAAACAAATCTGGTAGTGCATGACCATGTACATGTTCATTTAATGAGTTCATACACCTGAAATTAAATTATAATTTTTGTTAATCAAATCTATTTAAAAACTAAATGATATATTATAAAAATAGCATTGACTTATAACTTGAAGTAATGTACACGTACATGTAATATGATTCCAGCATTCCATCATCAAATAAAGTAATGCATTGAGATTTTAAAAAGAAATAAACCAATCTCAAAAAAAAAGCAAAGAATCTTTTAAATATAACATGAACATTGTACATGTGCTTGCTCAGTCCATGTACCATGCAATACCCAATGGCAGACTTGAGGTCATGGTTGTGGTTGCAAATACATCAGTGCATTGGAAAAAGAATCACAGCCTAGGACATAGGCTAGGAGCCTGTATCTACTGAACATGTGTACAGAATGTATGTGCGCAAGCACTGTTCATCTCACATGCCTGTACCACGGTGTAATGGGCTAAATTATCAAATTGCATTTCAATTTGTCACAATTACTTCCAAATTGAAGATTAAGTGGATAATGTAAAACACTTACATTAGCGTTATTAGAGCAAAATCCATGTATACGCACAACTGCCCTACTATCAAAGGGCAACTCTGTGTGCGACGCATTCTCATTGTGTGGTACAAGAACATCTGGCCAGGGCCCGTCGTATAAAGAGTTACGATTGATCTGTCTGAGCTGAATGGGTATCAAGTCTAATCTGCTACATTTGTATCTCCAATACACAGAGTAACAAGATTAATCTGTATTGACTTGTGGTCCCAGCCCCTATCTCTAATGTATAAAGTTACGATTGATATCAATCGCAAAGCAAGTTGCCATCAATCAGAGTACTTTATAAGACAGGGCTCGGATCTTGTCTTCAGGAAACACTCATGTTATATGTCCATTACAATCAGGAATCGGAGGGAGGGGGGGGGGATGAATGTGAATTTATTAGTGTGAACCACTGTGAATACCTCATGTCATGGAGTCAACACACTGAACCATGCTGGGCATTGAACACATAAAAAAAAAAAAAAACTACAAGCTTCTTCGTTACTCACTATATACATGTATAAAGGAAGAGGGCTATGTTCATACCGTATGCACATGTTGGGGGCGACAGGTAAATATCCCCTGAAGCCCCAGGTTAATTCTGATTACAATAATACTTTAGCTAATCTTACAAATCTAACAAGTTTATACCAAGCAACAACAGCATGGGACAATTACATACTTTGCAGTTATGTTACATTTTTTTTATGCTTTAAATATGTTAAGCTCCTTTATCAGCATTTATTGAAGTCAGCAGACGGATGAGTGAGTGAGTGAGTAATTAATATCACTTTTGCACTTGGTAGTGTTAGACCGGCATGTACTTCATTATTCATATTATCAAACCAAAAGGATGGTTTCCTACAATAATACCACAAGTTTCCGAATAGTGATATCACACAAAACAGACATTGATGTAAATTTGACAAGACTTTGTCTCTCAAGTATCTGAGAGTTAGTCACTCCATATAAAACTTTTTTGTAATAAATCCATTGAGTTTCACCTGCTTAAAAAAAAAAAAGCATAGGTTTCACTGACGTCAAGGAGGTGTTCCTAAAGCTCTATTCATACAAAAAACACAGCCTGGAGGCTAGTTATCATCATCTTCATTCACATTTCAGAGTCTTTGGGTCAGGCCCCCCTGGATACATTCTGCATTATTTGTGCGTCCTGAGAGAAAGCTTATACCATGATCCATCCATATTCATGAGACCTTACTAAACCTGAGTTGTTATGACGAAAACATGTACACTGTAGGTACAGTACATGCATTTTTAGTACAGTGCCTCCATTGCATGTCACCATGCTTACAGGTATAGGTGTAGTAATGTTTCATGAATCTATATGTAGCCCTAGGGACCCCCCCCCCCCCACACACACACACACACACACAGGTACAGGTGTAGGAATGTTCCATGAATCTATGGAGCTTCAGGGACACCCCCCCCCACACACACACACACACACACACACACAGGTACAGGTGTAGGAATGTTCCATGAATCTATGGAGCTTCAGGGACCCCCCCCCCCCCCCACCCCCAACGAACACACACACACTGTGAAAAGGTTGAGTAATGTTTCATGAATGAATCTAGCTCCTGGAATTCCCCTTCACACCCCCCCCCCCCCCCCCCCCGCGCACACACACACACACACATACAAACACACCTTGCCACTCACATGAACTCTCCTGTGCTTCGACTGCTGTCTGCATACTGTCTCTACAGCAATGGTGTGTTTCGTAACCTAAATTCCATGTTTCTATTATCCATTCTACATGGCGATTGTATCCACATGGGAGTAGATTGCCTCTGCTGTCACTCCTTGGATTCTTCACATTGTGTCTACACTCAACTAAAGGCCTGGGACTACATTCATGAAACCTTTCTAGTCTCAATTACAATGTAGTTACTAAAGTGCATTTAGCTACACACATTTTTAGTATTACTAACTAGGCTACATGTAACAATGATTCATGAATAAAGTTCCTGGACAGTAAGGGAATTCAACATTGCTACACTGTATGAACAACTGAAGTCATTCTGCATTTTATGACATACATGTAAAGCTGTTTATCCCCTCCCTTCCCCCATCTCCCTCCCACTATCCTATCTCCTCTCTTCCTCCTCTCTGTATTTGTGTTCAACTGAAAACAAACACACCTCAACCAACCCACTTTTGTCACTTACAAAGCAGATGAGGTCATACATGAACAAAGAACTTACAAACAACTTTAAGAGCCAGATACTGCTATTCTCTTTACAATTTCTCAATTCCATATCAACTGCACGTGACTGAGAGAAGTTAATAGCAAATTTTATTAACTTTTGTTAAAAATTAATTGCTTGCTAATTAAGTGTAAATAGTATGAGAAGTGTAAATGAGGAAATCTGTGGTACGTACACAACTACGGAATGTGCATAGTTCTATAATTATGCTTCAGGCATGGTTTCATTTATAAAAAAAAAAAAATCCTGCTTATATTTTTACACTGAACATGCAAGTAGCTAATCTCCCTGGCTAAAGTACAAGTAGGGCTTCAAGTGGGTTTCCATGCATAACACTGCTTGCCACACGTGTATTCATTCACAAGTCGTACACAGCGATCCCATAGAGCAACACTGTGTCTGGCATTCAAAGGGTTAATGCATCATTTTGGTTTTGAGTACATACATGGACATAGATACACATATTTTTGGTTCTTGTGAATTCACCATGCACACACCAAAACATCTCTCTCTTCTTCTTTCCATCTGTCTTTCCTCTTCCTCCTTCACCTCTCTCCTCATATCCCCTCTTACTCTCCTATTCCTCACTCCCTCTCTCCTCATATCCCCTCTTACTCTCCTATTCCTCACTCCCTCCCTCATCTTCTCTCCTTCAGATTCTCATCCTTCCTCCCTCTCTCCTCTTCTCTCCCTCTGATTCTCATCCTTCCTCCATCTCTCCTCTTTTCTCCCTACCACTTTCCATCTCTCTCTCTCTCTCTCTCTCTCTCTCTCCTCCACTCTCCCTCACTGCAGCTGTATCTCTTCCTCCCTCCCTCTGCCTTTCTCTCTCTCTATAGCCCCGTTCATATACCATGTACCGCTATTATTACCAATGTACGTCGGTAAGCAAGTTTCCAGCGAGCCACAAAAGCACCGTTCATATACACCCCAAAAGCCGTAATGTTGCAGTGTTTTGGACAGCTGGACTCTCTCCAAACCAATGGTGACATGTTCCGCTCAGCCATACGAGCGGTAGGATTAGCGACCCACGTGCCAGAGCGCGATGCAAAAGGCGCAACATTTACGCCTATTTTGGGGACCCAGTTTATAAGGTTCGCTTACCGCAATATTGCGGTATTATTACTACAGTGTAGGTCTTGATCCGCGAAAAAGCCGCAAAATAAGCGCAAAAAAAAGCAAATACCGCATTATTTGAGCGATTCCCGTTCATATACGCAGCTATCGGTAATACATCGGCAAAATTGCCACAAATGTTGCGCTTTTTTCGCGGATAGGCAGTGTATATGAATGGGGTTCATGTTCCTCTCCTAACTCCGAACTCCATACATGTAGCTATGTGTTTGTATTTCATTCTCCTCTCTCCCACTCGGTGTATCTCCATGTACGGGAAATTCTACCTCCCTTATCTCTCTCTCTCTCTCTCTTTTCTTCAACATCCTCTCTACCTCTCTCTTTCTTTCTTTTAGTCTGTCTCTCTCTTTCTCTCTATCTCCCTTCTTCCCTCCTGTCCACCCCGACATCTTACATTGGATGTACAGTATCTTTAGTGTTAGCCCCATCTCTGCATCACTTTCCTCAACTCTTATTAAAAAAAAACAGTTATCCTTTCCCTGAAATAATTAATCATCTGCTAAATTAATAATCATTTAAGGAGCTTCATCTTCAAATTCTATCAATAATTTGTCTGGCAGTTGCTAATTAGTTTGCAGCCTCCATGCGAGTAATGTACTATTTAATGAGAGTCTAATGGCCTAAACAGAGGCTGGAATGTGTCTGGTACACGTTAGGAAAATGTCATGTATGTCATTACTCTCATTTGGGTCTTCAATCGCTTATACTATGCAGACAAGCTTTCTTCAAATTGAACATACCACATTCAACCTTGAACACAAACATGTGTATAATGTATGTGTACCTTTCCATGTAATCAGTCTACACAGGATGTATAACTGTAAATGTAGCAGAATCTTGATTAACAACACTAGCCCCCAAGGTCATACATGATTAGACTCCACCATACATGTATCATGACATAATCATATCATCAGAGAGAGAGAGACAGAGAGAGAGACAGAGAGAGAGAGAGAGAGAGAGTGGGTGTGTGTGAGAGAGAGAGAGAGAGAAAGAGAGAGAGTGAGAGAGGGAGAGAGAGAGAGAGGGAGAGAGAGAGAGGGGAGGGAGAGAGAGAGAGAGAGAGAAAGAGAGAGAGAGAGAGAGAACACTATCTAATAAAGCCATGTTGACAATGTTCCCTATCACTATAGACAATGAAGCATATCATGACATGCAACTGTATCTAGTCATTCATGTTTAATGGAAGGAATGCATTCTAAATCTAATAGTTGTTACCAATCAGACAAACCTCAGACGATCTTCAGGATCACCATTAGTAATGGGATTGTTTGCAAGACATGCATTAAATCCCTTCTACCTGACCAGGGCAAAATTGAAGTTATAGCTCATACATTTTTTTTCTTCCAAAGAAATAAATTTCCTCCTAGTTTAATCTTTTATGTTTGAATTAACATGTGTACAAACCCAACCAAACTGGTTGAGTGATGTACATGTTTGTAAGGTACAGTTATAAGTGTCTATTTTGTACAATGACATTTCAATGATTTTCAGTTTAAACCTGTTACACGAACTGACTTCAAGGTCAGTTTGCTCAGGGATGTGTTAGGAAAGGATATGAAACAACATTCTTTCTTTGAGCCCATGCGTGGCACCGCCGAAAAATTGCGTGGTCTCAGCATGTGCTTTTCACGTGTTTTAACAATAACGAACACGATTGCCTAGCAACGGTTTCTCAGAGAGAACAAAAGAAATGTAGAGTCTTATTTCGCTTGTCCACTTCTGTTGGATTGCATCAATACTTTTGTGAGGAAAAGAGATATCAGCGAACAAAAATTAACAGTTTTTTAAAGTAAAATATCTCATTTGCACGCAAATTCACGCAAACTCTGTTAATGAAAGTAAGCAGCTTAATATATGATTTTGATAATGATTGAATCCGACATTTCCGGAAATCTCCGGAAAGTGAAGAAATTTGTTAATTATGTAAGTAAGAATATTATCTTATATCTCCGTTTGTGCATCATTCAACAATTATTTAGAAGAAAAACGAATACAGGATCTTTAGAGGTGTTGCCCCTTAACTTTCTTGAAAATTGCAAAAAAATGTGATAAGAAACACAGCTTCGAGAAACAAAACAGGCAATTAAAGATACTGCTTTCCAAGTTGACGATAGCAAAATGACGGTGCCGCGCATGGGACTTCAAAGCATTGCAGTGATTGTGGAATGCTTTTGACATTCATTAGCACGCTTTAGTATCCATTAAGCCTGAGTCATATCGATTTTTTCAGAAACCGGTGTTCGATGGCTTTGCGCCGATCGAACATCGATGCATCGATACATGACGTCACCCAGCCACTGCCAAGAGCCAATTTATGAATGAAAATATAGTAAGCATACGCAGTGCAATCCTTCCATTTCCCCACATAGTATTCCACCAAAACAAGCGTGCAATTCTCTATCACCTCGTACCAAAATCGACCTAGAATTTCACTTTCCTATATTTTATATGAATTATGATAGGTAACCTCGGAGAATCTATTTTCTCACCGATACTGCACATGTAAGCGAATTTCGATTACTTCTTGTTTTTCCGTCAAAATCTTACAAATTAGCGTCAATATGGCATCGTATACATGTATGTAGGTTGGAATCTGTAGAGTCTATTGCAACGGGCAGAAAGTCAATCAGCTTCCGGGTTGCGATTTTTTTTTCCCGTAACCCTAATGCGTCGAAAAATCGCTTCCGGGTTTCGGACAACGTGACTGGATATTGTATCAATGTTTTGGCGACCACATGGTTATGACGTGATCTACGCGATGCACCAATCAGTGGTCTCCGAATCGCTGTACGGAGACACTCTATTAGTCTGTACGTCGGCAGCGTGTATGCAAATGAGCCTTACGCACGATTGCCACTGTATTTCCGGGTTTTCACAACACACGATGCTATCCGTTGTACAAAGTCTATGGACAATTGTTTGTTGTGGCGTTGCGCTGTATATAGTAGTGAACGAATCAAATCCAAGTAGTATGTAGTAGCTGCTTGATCATCGAGCGACCTGTTCATTCTCTTGATGCGTTACCTGCAAAACTCACAAAAGAGAGTAGGAACCAAGTAAGCAAATTAAAATTGTGAAAATATGAAGATAAATTGTGTATAACAGGACTATCAAACAAAAGATTTTGTGTTTTCTAGTCAATTTGGTAATTTCGTCGATGCATCGAATTCATCAAAACGAAATCGGAGTTCGACTTCTTCGATCGAACACCGGCTTAATAATCGATTCGACTCAGGCCTAGTATCCATACAGATGTTTGAATATATTATGGTTGAGTTGTCCCTCCTTCCTAACACATCCCTGGTTTGCTGTAGGAAATCCTCAGATTGCACACTAACCCAATGAAATGCACACACAATGGACTTCATGTATACAATGTCCATGTATAGTACAGTATGTTTGAGCATTGCATTGTCACTGTACCATCACTACAGCACTGCCACACAGTAGTATGTATGTGATTACATAATCACTGTACCTTGAAGAATCTTTGTTTGGGGGCAACCAGGCAGGAATTTTCTGCCCTTCAAGGCATGTAATCGCCTTGTATGCACAGCCATTTACATGGGATCCGTTAACTGTCCAGACCCCAGTGTACTTAACTAAATAGTGTGGATCTTCACACACACTTTGCTCTCTACATAGACTTACCAGTCTACTATACTGGATAAAAATGTATTACATGTAGCTTGGCTTTCAGGCTGTTAGACATTTCTAATTCACACTGAAAATTAATGAGAAGTCAAAATGCCATAAATGGCAACGGTGTAAATAAAATGTTTCATTCACGTAATTCAAACAATACGCTACCAATGGGAACCTCAAAGCCTGTCCGAGGTTTGTCTGAGTAGCAACAACTAATAGATTCAAAGTGCATTCCATCCATTGAATCTGAATGACAAGATACAGGTGAATGCAATAACGCGTTACTACGCACTTAGGGGGAAAATTTTGAATACATTACGAAAATGGTCTATTGTTGACTTTCGTACACTCTATAGAATTTTGACTTCTCATGTGTCACTGGAGGTGTGCATTTTTTCAAATTTTCGTCAAAATGAGACTTTTTTTACGGCAAACACATGTGAAATTCGTTTTTAGTGGATGATTTTACATAGATTAGTGGGAGCTTATTTTTCTAATTTAGCAACCCTTTCAGTTCTCATTCTGACAACTGCATATCAAGACCTGCCCACTTATCATGTAACCCTGTATATTTCTTGATGACTACCAAAATAACTCTGTTTAAAATTTAACCGTTATCACAAAGCCCTAATGGTCAATATTAATTTCTTATATTTTAATGGATGCTAATAAATATTATTTTCCAAAATTTTCATTACATTATTTTGATAAACAGCAAAAGGGAAGCACTTAATATTGCACTATAACATCTTAAAAGAGCTGATCAAGATTATAAATAAACCTTTAGAAAAGGAGAGGGTATTATTGTAACCTGTGTGTTGAGAGTTGATGACTGAAGTGTGTTGTTGCACAGGGTGAAATAACACTCTACTGATGTACAAGTACTGTAGACTGTGCATACATACATGAGCTGTCAACCTTCATTGCATAAGAAATAGACCATTTTTGTTATGTACATGCAAATTTTATGCACATCTTTCAAACAATTTGTTTCTAATGGTAACCACAAAGCTTGTCCAGGTTTGTCCAAGTAGCAACAATTAATAGATTCAAGAGTAAAGATTGCTAATTCCTATACCTGTATGCCCTCCCCCTCTCCCTCTCCCTCCCCCCCCCCCCATCCATCTCCCCTCCCCTCCCTCTCCTCTCCCCTCCCCAATCTATAAGCATTGACCCAATTGAGCCACTTACATCATCCAATTGTCTGAAATATAGACTAGCATCCTAACTTGGCAATCACAATATGAGTAGATCGTCAAGCCCTGCTACAGTACATGCACACGTCTTTATATTGTAGTCTCATTATTCAGACTTTGCTCTTCACAGTGTGGGACAGATACGGATATGTGCCTGCAAAATACGCCCCCTCCCTCCTACTTAAAGACAGCTAGTCCCTTTTTCAGATCACCACAAAACCATCGAAACATTGACAAAACATATCGAGAACTGTTAGCAAGCTCTATATTCACAATTTGAAACTGATACGTAGTGTAAAATTCAAATATTGCACGTAAACAATGTCTGATTAATAGTCTTTACCTCAGGCTCTTAGCAGTTTGTGTTGAAATATCTGCTTTAATGATTCATCTGTTCATTAAATTATAAAACGCATTATGAAAAAAAAATTGTTCTATGGAAGGAATCATTTCCAAAGTTTGGTAGTTACTCATAAAATTAGCATTTCACACACGCATAATAACCACATAGATACTGTAACAAAGACTAATACTTTTTTCGTGGTACGAAAAAAGTCGGTTTGAAATTTAACGGCTGAAATTTTTTACATATACAGAAAGCTTCAACATGTTATATTCTTAGAAATGGTCTTGAATCACACTTTCTTCAATTTACGATCGTGATAGACGATTTCAAATTTTAAGCTTGCAAAAGGGACGGACAATCTTTAAAGGGCATATACTGTACTGGGAAGGCAAAAAAGCCTTCAAAAGGTAATTGTTAGCAATCTTCTTGCCAATGGTCTTAAATTCATGTATTGCCCGTTTTAGAAGCTTGCTGGAATTTATTTGCCCTCAAATGATCTACATTTTGAGTAATGAGTGATAAAATCACAAATCCTCAAAATGTTTGGCCCGAACATTTTGAGGATTTAATCATTAATCATTAATTACTCCAAATATGGGTCATTTGAGGGCAAATAAGTTACAGCAAGCTTCTAAAATGGACAATACATGAATTTAAGACCATTGGCAAGAAGATTGCTAACAATTACCTTTTGAAGGCTTTTTTGCCTTCCCAGTACAGTATATTCCCTTTAAAGAGGAAATTCATAAATACAGATGATACTTAAAATCTGCTCCATACTCTATTATATGTCCCACACCCAGCACATGTTACTCACACATGGATGCTGCTAGCCATAGGCAGTGCAGTGGAATGATGTCAGGCATATTATTACTCACACATTTATACCATGCTAAATTGATTTTTCACCACAGCAATCAATCTTATATGAATGAAAGGAGGACCATTCATTAACACCTGTTGGTCGCACACCGCTTACTGTTCATCTGAGTTGTGGAAGGAGCGGTCTTTCCCCCAATCTCCTGCTTATCTGTGCAAAGCTGCTGCTCTGTTCCACACACACGCACACGCACACGCACACGCACACGCACACGCACACACACACGCACACACACACACAGTACGATGGGAGTTTTCCATGTTTACCAGCAAACATGCACAGCTGTACAGGCTATGTATTGCAAATTTGCATCCAATGTAATGGAATAGTAATTATACCGGAAACTATTGAATTACACATACTTTTGTATGACATATCAATAATGTATTTACATTTTCATACATACACGTAGTATTGGAAACGACATGTACGTACAATGTAATGGATTAGGAATTATTCTTGAAAATATTGATCTAATACCATATAAAAAATATTACATTTACACATTTACACACACATTCTCCTCCCCCCCCCCTCCCCCCCCCCCCAATAAAATAAAATAAAAAAACTTCTCCTCCTCTTCATACTCTTGGTTCTGTGTCTTCTTCTCTTCTCCTACTTCCTCTTCTTCTTTTTTTTTCTCTGCACCATCAATATCATCACAACTACATGTATGTACAGTATTTGTTCATTTGGTTACTAGAAAATCTGTTTTATACTCTGGGACCAGCCTGGTCTTCCCACCATTCTACACATTACCATATATATATATATATATACTGTAGCAGGAGCCATATTCATGAAACCTTTAATACTAAACCTACAAGTACACTGTAGTTTAATATTAAAGTGAATAGTGATACACTATACATGCGTATTTAGGAACTACATGTATCTAGCAATCTGAAGTTTCATGAAGGACTCTATTAAGTTACTTTATTTATGTAGAGGCTGGCTACGTATAGCATTTTTTTCACAGAAGCGACCCTGATAATAAGCTATTGTTACACGCACAGCAGAGACAGGAACTACAGACACGGCAGATCACATGAGCCGTGTGTAATTCCTACACTCTTTAATTACCATTTAACTCCTGTAGAGACCACAGAGTACAAGTAGATTAATATGCAACCCTAAAGTTTGCTTACATGTACATGTACATGCGCAGCAGAGACATACTTAACGTGGTAAAATAGTGCATTTCATGTAGTTATCTTCACAAAAATCTATATATTTGATATCATAATAATTGACGACTGAGTATTGCCAGCAAAAGTCTACTGATAGGAAGCATATTATATAAATGCTGATTTATAAAAGGCATTTGGATTACACATACAGTGTATATGCAAACCCTTATAATACTATGGACATGAACTTTGTTATCAACATCACACTCAAAGTGCTCTCATGTAGTTATATTCACAAAAAATCTATATATTTGATATCATAATAGTTTACGACTAAGTATTGCCAGCAAAAGTCTACTGATGGGAAACATAAAATGCTGGTTTATAAAAGGCATTTGGATTACACCTACAGTGTATATATGCAGACCCTTATAATACTATGGACATGAACTTTGTTATAAACATCACACTCAAAGTGCTCACACTGTGCATGTGTACATTGTATCAATTACCAAGATAGATTTCTTATTATGTTAAAAATACACATGAACATGTACACTGTAGGTGTGTGGAATACATGAATTCACAAAACTTTTCTAGCCTACATGAACGTACATGTACTGTACGTACATGTTTGTAAATGTACAACTTAATGCACTTTGGCAACTTACTGGGCTCAGCAAAGGTTAAATATGACCCCTGCAAGATATGTTGCTTTCATTTTGAATCCATTTGGAGAGAATAAATCTGCCTGAAAGGCAAGCTACAAAGAAGTCAACATTCAATATTTTACAAGCTGCACGTACAGGGTATTTGTTGTTCATGTGGTTCACATAGTACAGGTCGTGTTGGTGTCTGCAAAAAAAGATACATCAAAGTCATGTCTGGACGCATGGTAAAGTCATTATCACATTATCCATCAACTGACTCTGCTACTAGTCAAAGTCAACACCAACGGAACACAGGTAAAACAGCACAGGGATCACTAGGTGCGTCTTCATTAGCCCGATCAGACGAAATAGCGAGCTATTTTGCTGATCCGGGGAACTAGCCTGAAGTTGCAATCGCGTCTTCATTAGCTCGAAACTCAGGATACGTAAGCTCAAATTCGGGATGCATAAATGATCCTGATGTTCGCACATACGCAGTGTGCGACGGGAATAGGCCACAACCGCATGGCTTCAGTTGTGAGCTCGCATTCACGCACATATAAAAACCTAACGTAAACAATGCCTCGTGCGCACTGATGCATGCCAAGGTCGGGAAATTTTCAGGCTAATGAAGACGCTCCGAGCTAGCTCCATCTAGCCCAAGATTTCTTGGGACATTTTCTCGACCAAATAGCTAGCTATTTCGTCTGATCTGGCTAATGAAGACGCAAATAGCTAGCTATTTTGTGATCTGGCTAGCTAACCCGATCAGAACAAGCTCGCTATTTCGCCCACCTCAGGCTAATGAAGACACCCCTACTGATAGCACTGACCTTCACATGTTTATTAACCAGGTTTGACAAATTGGGTTTCATTTGGGTGCACTTTTGTGTGTGTTTACAAAGCTGTCAACTTGCACCAGAAAAATTATACACTTTCTGATGTACTGTACATACTGAGAAGTGAATGATGGATGTGGTTAACTGGACCTTTTCTCATGGCAGAACTGGTCTACCACTAAGGGATTGAGACTTCATTGTTTGGGGGGTTTTATAATTTGATTATGTACACACCAGTATTATATTGATTACAATGATTTTGTAGTTTTGAGATGATTCTTTGCAATGACCCTGGAATCAATCAAGCATGGTATCTGAGGGAACGTTAGAACCACTCTGTCAGGATTTGGGGTCCTGAAAAGGGGCCCTTCAAAGAAAGATCTCCCCTAGTTAAAAATCTTACCCAGGAGTGAAGGGACCGAGGGTGATTTACAAATGAAGCCCCCACAGTGCAAAAGAGAGCCCCTAGGAATAATGAAAGAGCCCTTGTGAATTTTTTTTTTTTTTTTAAATTGAATTTTTTTTCCTCATAGGGTGAACGGTTTTAAAGAATCACACATAATCACAGTTCACTGTGTGTGTGGACATCACTAACCGTAGGTTGTATAACTGGGCAGAGCTCAGCGTGAACGCTTGTGCAAAAGATTTGTGTGTGTGAGTGGACAAACTGTTTGCTATACGATGATTCTTTATAGAGTTACAGTATAGATTTATTTTGCTTGTAATGTAGATACGCTGTTCACTATACAACGATTCTTTATAATTGTTTGTTTTTTTATGTAGACAGTGGACACATGGATAGTCACTACACCCTAGACAGGTAGACAAGGCAAGAAGCCATTGACTGAGAGGTGCTACACGAAGCAATGACCTTTACAGACTGACTATACATGTGGATGTAATGCTCATTATCAATGCAAGAGGTATAGTCTTCTGTCGGATGCGGCTATACTTACAATGTGGGGTGGGCCATGTGGGGTATAGGCATGGAGCATTCATGTGATGTGTATAAAATATGTAGGTGTATGTGTGTGTGTGTGTGTGTGTGTGTGTGGACGAGAGGTGGGTGTGTGTGTACATGTCTGATGTCTTTGTGTTTCTGTATATGTCAAGCTGTTTAAAGGTTTGTTTTTGTATTTGTCTATCTGTAGAGAGATCTAAATGTATCTGTCTGATATTGTCTATCGATCTGTCTACATGTATACATGTAGCTATCTATCTAGATCTATCAATCTATCTGTAGATGTCTTCAGATCTGTCTATCTATCTTTCTGTATGTTTATCTATGTGTTTGTCTGTCTATCGATGTATCTGTCTTCATATGTCTACATGTATCTTGCCCTTTTTTCACTCCACTGCTACAGGAAGCTCCTACAGTGATTCCCCATTTGACTGTCATATGCTGATCCTGCTACACAAAATGTTCACTCCGATGTTCCTATATTGCCATGTACATGTACAATGTTTCCATGCTTGGCATTTAATGGGCAAAATGGTGCAAGACGCACCATTTCATCAACACAATAGATCTTAAAGATTTTACACGACAATAAGGATACAAATACCATTGCTTCTTCAATCTTGCAAGGATGAGTTCATTATATTATCAGGGCTGGAGAATTGATTTGTATAGAAAATCTGTGAAAGGGCTACATGTCCATGCATAGTAGATGCTATTCAGCTTTAAACTCTATGGAAGAAAAGATGCAAGCCCACTTTCACATTGCATATGGGGGGGGGGGGGGGGGGGGGGGGGGGAGGGGTGTCCCGTATGTACATTTTGCATGATGAGAGATGCTCTAACCAGAGAGGTGGCCACCTCTTTGCTCTAACCATACTTGCACTGTGTTGTGTGGTCTGTATAAAAGCCACCTTACAGTACTGCTTGATATTTCAGAATGTTATTTATATATGCTCCACAATGAGCAGGGTCTGACTTCCATGAACAATTGTCATCACAGGGGAAAGAAACATGTAGTATACTACACTACAGCTCAAAGGAATTGGCATAGGGAAAGGGAAAGGGAAGAAAGGAAAGGAGCCGCAGTTGTAAACCGCGGTATATTTTGTCCAGTTCAGCATGAAACATGATCTTTTTTGGCTACAGCATCGTGTTTCATGAAGGGCAGTATTCAGTCTGGCAGAAAAGTCCGGCAGAGAGTCTAGCAGAGAGTCTGGCAGAGAGTCTGGCAGAGAGTCTGGCAGAGAGGACTGGTAGAGAGTCTGGCAGAGAGGACTGGCAGAGAGTCTGACAGAGAAGTCTGGCAGAGAGTAACAGAGAGTCTGACAGAGAGTCTAACAGAGAGTCTGGCAGAGAAGTCTGGCAGAGAAATCTGGCAGAGAAGTCTGACAGAGAGTAACAGAGAGACTGGCAGAGAGTCTGACAGAGAGTCTGACAGAGAGTCTAACAGAGAGTCTGGCAGAGAGTCTAGCAGAGAGTCTGGCAGAGAGTCTAGCAGAGAGGACTGGCAGAGAGTCTGGCAGAGAGTCTGGCAGAGAAGTCTAACAGAGAGTCTGGCAGAGAGTCTAACAGAGAGTCTGGCAGAGAGTCTAGCAGAGAGTCTAACAGAGAGTCTAACAGAGAGTCTGGCAGAGAGTCTAGCAGAGAGTCTGGCAGAGAGACTGGCAGAGAGTCTGGCAGAGAGTCTGACAGAGAGTCTAACAGAGAGTCTAACAGAGAGTCTGGCAGAGAGTCTAGCAGAGAGTCTGGCAGAGAGTCTAGCAGAGAGGACTGGCAGAGAGTCTAACAGAGAGGACTGGCAGAGAGTCTGGTAGAGAGTCTGGCAGAGAAGTCTGGCAGAGAAGTCTGGCAGAGAGTCTAGCAGAGAGTCTGGCAGAGAGTCTGGCAGAGAGTCTGGCAGAGAAGTCTAACAGAGAGTCTGGCAGAGAGTCTGGCAGAGAAGTCTGGCAGAGAGTCTGGCAGAGAGTCTGGCAGAGAGTCTGGCAGAGAGTCTGGCAGAGAAGTCTAACAGAGAGTCTGGCAGAGAGTCTGGCAGAGAAGTCTGGCAGAGAGTCTGGCAGAGAGTCTGGCAGAGAGTCTGGCAGAGAGTCTAGCAGAGAAGTCTGGCAGAGAGTCTGGCAGAGAGTCTAGCAGAGAAGTCTGGCAGAGAGTCTAGCAGAGAAGTCTGGCAGAGAGTCTGGCAGAGAGTCTGGCAGAGAGTCTGGCAGAGAAGTCTAACAGAGAGTCTGGCAGAGAGTCTGGCAGAGAGTCTAACAGAGAGTCTGGCAGAGAGTCTGGCAGAGAGTCTGGCAGAGAGTCTGGCAGAGAGTCTGGCAGAGAGTCTAGCAGAGAAGTCTGGCAGAGAGTCTAGCAGAGAAGTCTGGCAGAGAGTCTGGCAGAGAGTCTGGCAGAGAGTCTGGCAGAGAAGTCTAACAGAGAGTCTGGCAGAGAGTCTGGCAGAGAGTCTAACAGAGAGTCTGGCAGAGAGTCTGGCAGAGAGTCTGGCAGAGAGTCTGGCAGAGAGTCTGGCAGAGAGTCTAACAGAGAGTCTGGCAGAGAGTCTAGCAGAGAAGTCTGGCAGAGAGTCTAGCAGAGAAGTCTGGCAGAGAGTCTGGCAGAGAGTCTGGCAGAGAGTCTGGCAGAGAGTCTAGCAGAGAAGTCTGGCAGAGAGTCTGGCAGAGAGTCTGGCAGAGAGTCTGGCAGAGAGTCTAGCAGAGAAGTCTGGCAGAGAGTCTAGCAGAGAAGTCTGGCAGAGAGTCTGGCAGAGAGTCTGGCAGAGAGTCTGGCAGAGAAGTCTAACAGAGAGTCTGGCAGAGAGTCTGGCAGAGAGTCTGGCAGAGAGTCTAACAGAGAGTCTGGCAGAGAGTCTGGCAGAGAGTCTGGCAGAGAGTCTGGCAGAGAGTCTGGCAGAGAGTCTAACAGAGAGTCTGGCAGAGAGTTTGGCAGAGAGTCTGGCAGAGAGTCTGGCAGAGAGTCTAACAGAGAGTCTGGCAGAGAGTCTGGCAGCGAGTCTGGCAGAGAAGTCTGGCAGAGAGTCTGGCAGAGAGTCTGGCAGAGAGTCTGGCAGAGAAGTCTAACAGAGAGTCTGGCAGAGAGTCTGGCAGAGAGTCTGGCAGAGAGTCTGGCAGAGAGTCTGGCAGAGAGTCTAGCAGAGAAGTCTGGCAGAGAGTCTGGTAGAGAAGTCTGGCAGAGAGTCTGGCAGAGAGTCTAGCAGAGAGTCTAACAGAGAGTCTGGCAGAGAGTCTGGCAGAGAGTCTGGCAGAGAAGTCTGGCAGAGAGGACTGGCAGAGAGTCTGGCAGAGAGTCTGGCAGAGAAGTCTAACAGAGAGTCTGGCAGAGAGTCTGGCAGAGAGTCTGGCAGAGAGTCTGGCAGAGAGGACTGGCAGAGAGTCTGGCAGAGAGGACTGGCAGAGAGTCTGACAGAGAGTCTGGCAGAGAAGTCTGGCAGAGAGTCTAGCAGAGAAGTCTGGCAGAGAGGATTGGCAGAGAGTCTGACAGAGAGTCTGGCAGAGAGTCTGGCAGAGAAGTCTGGCAGAGAGTCTGGCAGAGAGTCTGGCAGAGAGTCTGGCAGAGAGGACTGGCAGAGAGTCTGGCAGAGAGGACTGGCAGAGAGTCTGACAGAGAGTCTGGCAGAGAAGTCAGGCAGAGAGTCTGGCAGAGAGTCTGACAGAGAGTCTGACAGAGAGTCTGACAGAGAGTCTGGCAGAGAGTCTGGCAGAGAGTCTGACAGAGAGTCTGGCAGAGAGTCTGGCAGAGAGTCTGGCAGAGAGTCTGACAGAGAGTCTGACAGAGAGTCTGGCAGAGAGTCTGGCAGAGAGTCTGACAGAGAGTCTGGCAGAGAGTCTGGCAGAGAGTCTGGCAGAGAAGTCTGGCAGAGAGGACTGGCAGAGACTCTGGCAGAGAGTCTGGCAGAGAGTCTGGCAGAGAGTCTGACAGAGAGTCTAACAGAGAGTCTAACAGAGAGTCTAACAGAGAGTCTGGCAGAGAGTCTGACAGAGAGTCTAACAGAGAGTCTAACAGAGAGTCTGGCAGAGAGTCTGGCAGAGAGTCTAACAGAGAGGACTGGTAGAGAGTCTGGCAGAAAGGACTGGCAGAGAAGGAGTTCTAGTGTCAGTCAAATATACATGTCTGAAGGACATTTGTATGTTGTTCTTACCTTCATAAGCATGTGGAACATTTTGACTGGAATGTGATCAGTACATAGAATTTGACTCAGTCATAAACGTCATTTGGACTGTAATTTAAATGCCAATTCCTTTGAGCTATAGTATAGATACTCCACAATGAACAGTGTCTAACTTCCATGAACAATTGTTATCACAGGTGAAAGAAACATGTACTGTACTATGTATAGTTGCATTGTATCCTTAGCTTGTATGAACATTCTGATTTAATCTATTTAGAGAGTTGAGCACCTACAGATGGACATGTTAGATGTATGACATTCATAATCACCTGTCAGTGCATTCTTTAACACTTTGAGTGTGATATGTGCCTTTTTTTCATAAGTAATTCACACAATTCGCATTCAAAAAAGGTTGTCTGGCACACAAATGTTTTAGAGCAGTTGCAGTTTGACGAAAGAGCCAGATTCTAAACAGTTATAGAACCTCATGTATCTTGAATACCTAAAATTCCCTCAATAACCTCATAAATACAATAGTGCTTATTAGTGTTATTCATGCTCAAAGATGTTGAATTGGGCAGTCTTGCTTACTATGGTAGTGTATCCCTGCAAAACAAATTCTGGAAAACTTTACATAAGCCACCACCAAAAAAAAAATGATGTCCTCTTTGCAAAAAAACCTGAAACTGAACAGTAACATGAACATAGAATTCAAATAGTGCATGAACATCCTGCAAAGTTCTCATGCTCTGCATTAGGAATTATCAATGGTATATCCCTTTTGCCTACAGAATGTCATGATTTGTCACACGAAGACAATGATTTACAGACTAGCGACACAAAGTGTCCCAACGTCTGCTGGTATTGTCGCCACACTGACAGATCCACTATGCTATGTTTACTCACAGTATTTACTCAAATGCAATGTAGCTGTGCATGTTATTATTGCAGTCCTTTCAAGTGTGACACATAGACTGTATTTGCTCCCTATATAGACATGACGTTGACTTTTTATAAAGACGTGCTCGGAGCTCCACACTTCAATTTTGATAGGGTCCTGACTTCATTTGTAGTTGTTCGTATACATAGGAACGCTGTTTAATTATCTAGATTAAAGGGCTCCCAAGTTGTCATTTGCTGATGTTACACTGATAGTTCCCTTCATTTTTCACTCTCATGGAGATTCCCTTAAAAGCACTTGAGTAATACTCTTCATGAATTTAATATTTGCACATTTCTTATGAATACATCATACAGCCAGTTTCACACAGAGACCAACTTCCAGAAGTGAAAATAGAAATGTCCAATATCATGCTCATAACCTGGGCAGTATGTATTGTGTGAGGCGAGGCATGGGTAGCGTGTAATAATATCGCTGTCATTCAGGCAATATTCAAGGTTTAATTAACAACCCGTCTGGATACCTGGAGCTAGAACCACAGGAAATCACTCAAACCTCAAACAAGGTGAGTGTGCATTCACTCCCATGAATTCACTTCCACCTGACAAAACATAACGCTATCTTCTGATCTGCGGAATTAGCCCGAAGTTGACAATGGATCTTCAAACATGTGAATAACATGATGTTACAGCATGTGTTATGTAATGCAGCAAGGTCTGTGGCATACTGTAATGTGTGGAGAGCTCACAATGTCAGGAGGTTTTCAAAGCAGCTCTCTATACATGTACATTTGCAATTGTAAATATTGATTGTCAATTTGATGTTTCCTGTTGAATGTAACCTTTTCAATGTAAGAGTTAAATGTAAAACATCGTAATTCTCATCTCTGTTTAATCCTTTATGCACTATTGACTTTCTGGCACTGGTAATACACACCATCACATACTGTACACCATATATTTCACGAGTCTAGACTATTAACAAATTTAACCACACGCAAAAATATGACTACAACGTGGATGAGCACATGTACTACTAGTACTAGTACTCCACGATCGCGAATTTAACCACTCGCGAAATTGTTGTGAAGTCCTGATTCGCGAAAAATTAGACTTACAAAATATATGGCGTATACAGTACATGTACATGAAGGGCAGTATTGAGTCTGGCAGAGAAGGAGTTCTAGTGTCAGTCAAATATACATGTCTGAAGGACATTTGTCTGTTGTTCTTACCTTCATAAGCTCGTGGAATATTTTGACTGGAATGTGATCAGTAATTTGACTCAGTTATAAAAGTCCTATGGACTGTAATTTAATTAACTATGATGGATAATTAGACAATGTATTGATATTCTGCATTACAACAAATGAAAATGTCCTTCTATCAATTAGGTTAACCAATGTAAGAAGCCTCCAGACACCAAAGCGTTCTACTAGATCCATGTTTACATGTCCTTTACTGACAGTGGAAATTTGCCAGCACACACAAGTGTTTTAAAAATACTTTGCGTACATGTAAATATTGTAAAATTATTCTTCAATACAAACGATTAAAAAATCTATTATTTGCAATGTTGATATCTTTGCATGATTAACACTGTGTTTTGAACAAACAATGAAGGATGATTTTGAAAAGAAATTTTAGGCATACACGTACATTTACATGTATAGCATACTGGGTGTACACGTTAAAGTCTAAAATTTAAATATTCAAAATAGAAATTACATGTACCCCAAAAAGCCCTTTCACTAAAATCTAATGAAGGACGAGTCTGCAAAAACTATTTTAATCATATTGTGGAAGAGAAAAATAGCTACCTTAAATAGAATTCTAGAGCTAAAAACCCTGTTTTTCATGTTTAGAACACAGAACAATCAACATCAATTGAGAATATTTATATTATCTTCTACTCTATATTCTATTTTATTTTTATATATTTTATTTATATTTATATTTATATATCTTAATTTAATGATGGGTTAGCTGTACTATTTAATTCTTTGAACCCTCTTTTTTTAATACAAGACAAAATTTAGACAATGAAAAATTTATATACAAACATGTACTGTACATCATCTTGTAAACTTAAAACGTGGCATTAAAATGATTGCAGCAAGTAACCATGAGCAACCTGTACAATACCGTCACATGTACACATAGTACTAGTACAGATACAGTTTATAGTAGGCCTTGCACTTTTTATTGCTGTGTTCCAAGTTTAGTGCAAATTCACATTTTAATTTTGAGGCCCTTTTAATAGAAAGGGGGTGATTTTGCACACAAAAAGGACTGATTCACATTCACAAATTCACATACTAATTTTGAGGCCCTTATAATAGAAAGGGGGTGATTTTGCACACAAAAAGCACTGAATTTACTTTTAAAGGTATGGAGACTTCCTTTAAAGATAATGAAATACTATATAGCAGCGGTCAAGATAACAGAACCCAAATAAATGGAGTGCCATTCTGCTATGACTTTGGATCCCATTCTTTTTTTACATGTATTTCAGGATACCAGGAAGAAGCAACTCAAAATGATGAAATCGCCTAATTTACGCGCCCTTATGTCATTGTAATGAGGGTAGAACAGTCCTGATATTATTACAGCCTGTTATCAATACCACTGCTACTCATTATCTTTAAAAGTCAATGATAAGCAAACCTTCTGCATCAGTCTATAGCATCTGAGTCCCATTAGACATATCTATAAAACATGCACATGTTTGTCTGGGTATGCGGTACAGTGCTCAGTGTGACTAGCCTACGTTCAAAGTTGTGGAGTATATTTCTCTCCAATGCATTTCGGTATGTACAATGTACATCTCGGTCTATTCCTGCTGATTTCCGCAGAGTCCCAATATCTTCCTGTTTTAAAGGGATGGGTACCATAGTCAGAATTTATAATTTGTCATCAGCATTTAAAATGCTGCTTCCTGTGTAGCCTACCCGCAACTTTACCAGTAAAAATAACCTACTAGAACTAGGGTATATTTAATTACCTGCAAAAGGATCACAATTATATGACAGTATGATCACAGGTGATCACCCAACTGTGACGTTCCATATATATGCATATTGCATGCAGGCCCTACCAGTGCAAGTAGCAAGCAGGCATTGTTCTTTAATATTCCATCACCATTGTCCATACATGTACATGTGCAGTAATTGCAAAACAAGATAGTGTGTGCTTACATCCCCAGGGACGTACACTCCAGCTTCAAGGAATTGGCATAGGGAAAGGGAAAGGGAAGAAGGGGAAGGAGCCGCAGTTTTAAACCGCGGTATATTTTGTCCAGTTCAGCATGAAAGTGAAACACAATGCTTAGCCTAAAAAGCATCATGTTTCATGCTGTACTGGACAAAATATACTGCGGCTTAAAACTGCGGCTTCTTCCATTTCTTCTCTCTCCATTTCCCTATGCCAATTCCTTTGAGCTGGAGTGTATGTGGAGAAGAGACTTAACATTGCAATGACTGTGAATGTGACTGGCAGCTGTTCTAAACAACATGAAGCATGTCATGCAATTGTATCACACCCATCTCAATGTTATACACTAGAACATGCAGATTCCATGTCACACTCACAGTTGTGGCAATGTAAAACTCTCCATTGACAGCAGTGTGTCTGCATGCGCAACTCTGGGATTCAAAACCCTGGTAATCTTGACACAATCTGATCACGCCTTCTTCTGAGGTTGAGATTACAGAAATGCACCGATAGGGAAATAGACAGCCCAGCCTGGAACCAAAGCTAGGTGTGACAAGCCAGGCGCTGCGATGTTACAATGGGCAATGTCAACAATCTTCCACATGGCGTTGGATGGAAGCCCTTGAAACTCCTACCGCTAATTGTTTAACGGTCTTCTATGTGTGCACACATCCCGCACATGTACACTGTACATGTAGCCGGCACAGATTGTTTTCTATCAGCTCTTTGCAATTTCACGCTGTGTTCTCTTTTCTGATTATGTCTCTGTTGTGTTTCCGTTGCAGATTAATTATACCACAATGTTAAAGGTTGCGTGAAATCAAAAGGTACATTTATGTTTGTACAATGTACATTACCAACTCACTATGCAACTATATATATTTAACAATAATTTTCTTCTCCTTTCTCAATACTTAAATTAGTCATACTAAACACTACAGTCTGGAAAAAAAAATTGAACTGGTAACTTTTTACAAATAGTTAATCTGAATTAAATGGCACGGAAAGAAGTACACAGAGTCTCTGGGCAATATAAATGTAGCCACAGCAATGCCCAAAAGAGCCCGTGTGAAAAAATAATCATCCTAATGGGTATAATGCATTAATTACAGATGTCACCTTTAGCTGATGGGAATCAAAATGCTTGAGAATCCGATTTGGCACCTAAGACCAGATAACCAGTTGTGTGTTAAGCCATATATGTAACTTACAAACATCTTGGTGAAACACTCGATTCAATCGATCACCTACTGTAACCATTCTGTGGACAAAAACAATTACCACAATGATTCCGTGGCCAGAATCATTCATATTGTGAGAAAATCGCACTATCCCATGGTTTACATTTCACACCCAATGAAGCTAGTGCAGGCTTAGTACGCATACTTAAATTGTAGTTACACTGTTAGGATTTCAAGCCTGTTCCAATGTACATGTATGCGTTCAATGACTGTATACAGTACACTGACGGCTGATAGTATGTATGTATACTGTAGAAGCAGAGCCTATTTAAGTGTGTTTACATTTATAAAGTTTGAAGTGTTATGCAGAAAGTATATAATGTACCTATCCTATGCTGTTCAGTGTCAACAGGCTCCACTCCTTGTATCAGTGTTTCCCTGTAAACACTGTACATTCAGTAGCAGGCTGTACATACCATACAGTACATTGTAGCTCAAGCATTCCACATAATCAACTTGATATACACAAATTGGCACTCACTGTGACCATGGTCCATGCTGTGACACACAGCTTGGCCCAATGACCTATGGCCCAATCAATGTTCAGCAACTGTGCTTCATTCCAGCTTTACTACATATGGCACTTGTGGCTTTGAAATGTATTTTCTTACATGCACTAACTACACGTATGTACAATGTACTTGTAATTCCAGCCTCCTTTTTACACAGGTGATGATTAATGTCAAGTTTCAAGAAATCTCTATCATGTGTACGTGTATGATAAATTTATCTTTAACAACCAAGGTTCAGCTCTATTCAACTGAGATGAAAAGAGCTGAATACGCCTAGACTGGGTCAGTACCCAATTTGCCACAGCGTACAACTATTTTATTTACCAGAAGTGATTGAATGTACTTCCAATACATGGTTATTTGTACAGCCTAAAGTAAAGCATGTTTCCAATATTGTTTGCATAAAGGATCTTTTCCACTGCTAAATTGTTTAATTGTACTGCATTGCATTCATTTCCATTTCAGACAGCATCATACAAGCACAGAAACAGACTATGTAATAGCAGATACATACTGTAATGGCAGCTAGACAGCCCCAATTAAAATAAAGCATACACGCAGTGGAAGGACTGCATTCGATCTAGTAATAATCCAGGAGCCAAAACAAAACAAAAAACTACTTGCTAGCATTTGGAATTAATAAGTTTACTTCATTCAGTCTCAATCTCAAATCTTATGTACACTTTACACTGCATACCAAACATTCTGCTTGAGTAACCTTTCATTCCTGAAATTATATTCTGAAACCTTGGTACTGAGAATGCACCATCAATTTCATGTGCATTGTACAGAAGATGAGGTCACAGCTTCAAAATATCAAGGTACCCAACGTAGTGTGTATGTCATAAATTAATCTTGAAGTGAATAAAGCTACATGTACAAGCTACATGTATAAGTATGTATTCAAATTTAAAATTAAGTAATCTCAAATATGTCCAGAGTCTATTGATATGTACGGTGGTGAAGATTTGCAAAGTGAATATAATGCTAATTTTTTTTAACACAAATCATATTCTGACATTGTTACCATGTTGTGGCATGACATTGCAGTTTCAGAGGACACAGAAGATAACAATAGAAATCAGTGGCAGTAAAAAGCAATGAATTTTTCATAGGAAAAACACAGATTTGACAGAGTAAAGGGTAAAAGCAACCCCAAAGTGACAGTACTTGTATGGGCTCAGCTACGTTTGTATGGCTAGTAAATGCCAGTAGACAGCAAACAGCATGGAACATCCCGTTATGGAGTTTGCTCTTGGCTTCATGTACACACACAAAATGTATACATACTGTACTTGCATCATGACCACTGTGTAGTCTATAGTACAGACCCATGGTCAATCACATGATAACCAGAGTAGAAATACATGGGGCTTACATGTAGGAATATTCAGCTCCAAGAATGCGTTTAAAGAAGAGCAGGTGTGAACATTCATGATTTTTACAGGATTTAATGCACAGCATATTTCAGTGTGTTGTCATGACAGCGAGCTTGAAAAGAACCCCCCTCCCCCACCGCCCTTCCAACCGATGAGAACATTACAAAGAGCAGATTCGTACAGGGGGTAGCAATCTTGCAGGATGACTTGGCTCGTTGCTTGTTGTGTCTGGAACAGGTGACTGCCAGAAGTATCATCCTGGCATTGTGCTTACTGCTGCTGCTGAAGACGAAGTTGCTGCTCAGATATCGCCATTGCTGCTGTACTGATGATGTTCAATGTTATGTATAATACATACACATACACATGTTACAGGTACAGTGTACAACATACATGTACTATGGACTGGTACAAAACAAGCTAGTCACTTAACCCCAAACATTAATGACTTACAATCTCTATTAATTTTTCACACAATAAGTTTCAGAGGTATACTAACAATTTATGAGGACAGTTTGGATTATGATGTTGGGATAGCTCTGAAAAGAGTTGCACAGAAAAGAAAGAATACTGTATACGCCATTTATTTCGTGAGTCTAATTTTTTGTGAATCAGGACTTCTCGACAAAATCGCAAGTGGTTTAATTCCAGATCATGGGGTACTAGTACTAGTAGTACATGTGCTTAAGCACGTTGTATTCATAATTTCATGTTTTGTTAAATTCACGAACAATCCAGATTTGCAAAATTCACGAAAATAAAGACCCCGCGAAATATACACCGCAGCTCAAAGGAATTGGCAGAGGGAAAGGGAAAGGGAAGAAAGGGAAGGAGCCTCAGTTTTAAACCACGGTATATTTTGTCCAGTTCAGCATGAAACACGATGCTTTGGCCTAAAAAGCATCGTGTTTCATGCTGAACTGGACAAAATATACCACGGTTTAAAACTGCGGCTCCTTCCCTTTCCCTATGCCAATTCCTTTGAGCTGTAGTGTATGGCACACACAGTATATACAGAGATACACTGTAGAGTTTATAGGGTGAGAATCAGAGTTATCTTTCTGAGACTTTAATTTCAGCAGACATGGACTTATCAAGGATGACCTCCTGTCATCGCAATCACAACTGCTGCCTCCGAATTAAAGACATTCAGACATTTTAAAGTGATTTCAACATTTTGCTGCATTTTTTTTATCAATAACAGAACAAGAATTTGACTGTGAAATACATGTAAGTTATCATCCAGCTTTTGATAGGAATTCACAGCTATATTTTAAGAGGTAATGGTAATTATTCATAAAATCATTAACATACACTGTACATTATGTACATGTAATGTAAGTTTTACAACACTTCTTTTTTTTGAAGCAAAGTATTATTTCAGGGTAAGGTTTGTAAAAATAGGGCGACTCCAATTACATGTAAGTTACTGGCACTTTCTGACATGTCGACAGTCAACTGCATTTACATGTGTAACAAATATAATTTTCTCTCATACAAGCTGTATTTCATTACAAACCAATATCACACACCTACATGTATGGTTGAGCCAGAGTTCAACATGTCAAGCTTGTCAAGCTCTCAGTGATTGTAATCAATGTACTACAAATTGCATTGAGCTGACTGCATTTGATTGCAATCGTCACAGAAAATTGATATCAATCTCATCTGTAAAATCGTTAACTTTTGCAAAACTTTATCAAATACTGTATGAACACATTATAATTGTGTTTTTCGTTAAATTCTTTACTCTTAAATATTCATGCCAGCACAACATGTTTGTGGTAACACACAATAATTATAATGTCTAAACATTTACACAATTCCACTCAGTATTCATTAATTCCTGTATTATCAATAATGGAAGCAATTAAATCTACAAAAATACATTTAAAACAAATCTTCAATTCAACAGATGATACAATGTAAAAACTCATTAACATGTGCAAAAATGCAATACATTGTAGATGATGAAAATCAGAAGACTCTGTAGTGGAACCTGGTTATTTGGTATTAAAAAAAACATAACTACATGATTAAGTTTGTGTATTTTTACAGCACATCGCAATAAAATCAAGTCACATCATCACACAGAATTCAACTTGTCTCATCTCATCTCATTCAGCCTTTCAGGTTCAAACTTTCATTCAAAATTACAAAGCACTCTCATTCATACTGGACTAAATATTGATTAACACAGACTGGTAGGGGGAAAGAAGTCGGGGTTGTAACTCACCAGAAATTTGCCAATTTTTGTTTGGGCTGATATCAAGTTTGCTGAATATTCACGCATGGCGGTCATGCAAGGTACATCGTTGTCTTGCTGTACCATATTCGTCCTTTCCATCCCCACGTTGCTGGTCGAGCTGGCCCGCTGGCTCTCGCCGACTCCTCGCCGCCTGCACCATCCTAGTAGCACCGCGAGTCGGATCGACAAAATTAGGCCCAGGCCTCCAAAGAAAGTAATCAAACTCGAACTGAGGAACACGTACCAATACCTGTCTCGACAGGCATCCTCTCCAAACTCGTCACATTTCGTAGCCTCGCATTGCGCAAAGGTAAGGTTCTTGTAAGACATTTTGGCAAGATTTATCCTTTTCGGCGTCACATTTTACCATGAAAAGTTTGACAGACGGCGAGACCGTGCTCGCATACGCCGTATCATCGGCCCGGTGTAGCGTACATAAATGCTGCTGTTGTACTGTACACGACGATTGCGTGGCGCTCGAGCTTGGCCAAAAAACTTGTATTCAAACTCGACATACACAAACCCAGAACCAATCCGTTGCTAATGTACGCAAATACCGGAGCGATGCAGCGCAGAACTTTATCTCGCATCCAACGCACACACTCGTTCGCTGCGCTTGACTGCCTATGCTAGTCTATTTAACCAGACTGTATTGTAATAAATACGATTAAGAGTTTTTCTGTTACAGCATCCTTCCAATATTTATCAATTTATTGAAGTTGCCTCTCTTCCTTGAGACATTCGTAAGACTTATTTTGTTTCTAAAGTTAAACATAAATTAATTATCCTCAATTAAGAGCTTACAAGATAAAAGTGACTATTTTTAAACGCTAGGTGGCGTGATAACGGTTTGCATTTAACGGTATCATTATACCAGGGAGAGGGGAGCAACTCCCACCTCCCTGGTTATACATTTACTGGACTCTTTATTGGGGGAAACCAGGGGAAGCGGAATCCTCAAATATTTTGGCTTCGTTCATAGTTATCCGAAATTTCAGTGGAGCTAGCTAGCTACTGGGCACTTGAAATTATGGGACGTAATTGAATTGAAGAAAAGAAAAGGCCATTTTAATCAGTCAAAAAGAGGCAGAACTATCAACCGATTCCAATGATCGATGATTCTCTCAGACCGACCACCGACGTGACGTACTGCTAAAGCTCCATCTACGACGAGAAGTACGTCAACTCACAGTTAGCGAAAGCTTATTTTAGAACGGCAGAGCAAAATAAAAACACATATCGGCGTGTTTGGTGCCCGGGGGGGGGGGGGGGGGCACTCACATACATTGGTGGTACGGGGACGTGCCGCTTTGAAGACCCCCTTTTTGAGGCCTCGATATCAGTTCTTTAGATCCTCTATATCCTACTCATGGCGAAAGTTCCGCGAAAGATCCGCTCCTTAGCCTCCCCGCTGTGCCCCTCCCTCCGTTCCCCAGGTCCGCGGCTTGCGTGCAGCTTGCTACGCTTCAACATCAACCCGGCCGCCCGACCCGCCGGCCAAGCGAGCTGCAAGAAAACCCTGACGTAAACACAACGCGTCGCATGTGCAGTGAGGATCGTTCTGTAGACCCTGTTTTTCACAATGCCGGGCGGTATATTTTTAGTTCCTAAGACCCCACATTTTACGCGGATTTTACCCTTGTAGTCAGTTCCTTAGACCCCCATTTCAGGGTTTCGTGAGGCACACCCCCATCAAAATATAATTTGAGTGCCCCCCCCCCGGGGTTTGGTGTGCACCAATGTGGGTTGCCTATTACTATCCTCTCGCATTTTTGCAAAGTTTATAGTGATTCTTGCCACCATCCAGTTATTACTTTTGTACCATTTGTATCATCACAGACTCGGGATATTTTGAGCCAAATTTCTTGTGACTTTGTGGTGATTTTGATCTGAATTTGTATCAATAAGCAATTGACTAGCTGTATTGTACGTGCTACAAACCGGATTGCTAGTGGCCTCACTATACTACAGCAACATGTGCCTGACATTCCTAAGGATCAAGTCTAGTCATGAATGGTTTCTGCTCTATCCATGATCATGTGATACTGGATTAAGCCTCAATCACTATGGCCTGGAATAAAGTCACTGCATTTTTCTGCCTTACCATCCTTTCAACTTTGCCGGGCCTGCTTCACTATCAACGGAACTTTAATGCTGATACTGCCCATGTATGTGACAGGAAAATATAGCGGACACAATCTACATATAAGCTACAGAGATACTTGGGCGCTCGTATCTCTTATTACAGCACAGCTCCTCAACTTTCCAGTTATCGCTTTTTATTTGTGGTGATGTGAGCCCTAACCCGGGTCCGATCTCAACCAATTCCCACCATGAATGCTTTGTCTCACGACCTGAGCGCAGCCAACATCGCAGATATCTTGAGCCTACATATTATCATGAACTACTTGCCACCGCTGACTGCGCTCATGTCTTGAGAGTGAGCAAGTCAGTATGGCACAGAATCAACAAGTTGGGGATTGCTCGTACAAAAAAGACACATCGTGGTTCAAAAGGAAAGGGGAGACGCAAGATACACCCCCGATCATTCCTCCGCTACAACAAGCTTCTCATCACAAGAAAGCAAACAGCCTGACTAGTTCGCAAACGCCTACAATACAAATCTTCACTCATCAAGTTTTTACTTTGCTCTTTGGAATTCCCGATCAATGAGCAACAAGATTCCTATGATCTGTGACTTTGTTATCTCTCACAAACTTGATGTTCTGGCCATTACTGAAACATGGTTACGTGGTAATGAACGAGATGATCAACCAATTCGATCTCATGAACACTCTTCCAGGATGCAAGTTTCTTCATGTGCCAAGAAAGGACCGACCAGGTGGTGGAGTTGGATTATTTTTTCGGACGTCCTTCAATGTCCGTAAATGTAATGAGACATTATTTGACTCCTTCGAGTATCTTGATGTGCTGGTTACAGCCAGCCATTGTTCACCTCTCCGTCTCGTTATCATCTACAGACCACCTCTTGGCAACAACAAACGACGGCATCCTTTATGAATGCCTTCGCTACGTTTCTAGAAGTGCTTATTTCATCACCAAATAGATTGTTGATATGCGGGGGTTTTAAATATCATATAGATGATAAAGGAAATCGACGCTGAGCGCTTCATGGAGTTAGTAACCTCCTTCAATCTGAGGCAAACTGTTGAATGCCCAACCCATCAACATGGACACACGCTCGACCTCCTTCTCTTAAGAGAGTGCGGTGATTTCATCAATGATCTATCAAGCACTAGCTACCTTCCTTCTGACCACGTTGCAGTAACCTGTCTTCTCTCCATTGGAAAGCCTGACTCGATTAAAATATCCATTAGATAGGGGATGGGGTGTTCAAGGGAGGGTGTGTGTGTGTGTGTGTGGGGGGGGGGGTAATGACAAGGGCTGAGTTTGTTTTTTAATTTATTTGGGTGAAGAGGCCGAGGTGATGGTCAAAAAATCTATATGCTGATGGCTTCAATTCGTTTAGATTTTATCAATGATTTATTTATTCACTTTTGTATTTGGAAAATTTCTCTTATGTTTTTTATTTGACACTGGAAAAAATCATTATGTTGGAATTTTCTGTAGAAGTTTCTTCTTGATGCATATAACTATCATCAATGTTATTTATAATTATGTATTGGAAGATGTATGACATTGTGTTTTATTGTAACATTCATGAAAATACTATGTTTCAAAGTTCTATTTGTTATATATATTTATTTTGTATATGAATTGAAGTTGTCAATAAAAAAAAAAACTACTGGAAAAAAAAATTAAATGTCGAAATCTTTGCTCCATTGACATTGATGTTTCCGTCAGGACATATCCAAATCTGATCTTTGTATAGCCCCTGCTGAGAACATCGATGAATATCGACAGTACATGTACTGCTGTATCCGCAATATCAGAATCTTGTACAAATTAACATCACAGTCAATAGATCTGCAACAGCTCTCGCGATCACCAGCGTTCACAGTACCCAATCCATGTACACACCAGCACAGGGCATAGACTTTGACATTGGCTGGTTCTTTTTTCCTTTTTATGCCTCCGCCACGAAGTGGCCGGAGGCATTATGTTTTCGGGTTGTCCGTCCGTCCGTCCGTCCGTCCGTCCGTCCGTCCGTCCGTACGTCCGTCCGTCTGTACGTCCGTCCGTCCGTCCGTCCCGAATCCGTTTAGGCAATATCTTGAGAACCGTTCAGCAGATTTGCTTCAAACTTGGTACATGTATGTATTGCATAAAACTAATGAAGTGTGTAAAATTGGGGTCAAATCTGATTGAGGTCAAAGGTCAAAGGTCAATGAACTTTGTAAAAATTGCCCAAAAATGACCTTTTCCACAATAAATCCAAATCCAAGGATGCTATTCTCATTAAACATGGTACAAAGATGGATCACTACTTGGGGATAGACTGGTGACATTTTTGGTAAAATTCCTGAAGGGTCACAGGTCAAAGGTCAATGAAATTTGTGAAAATTTGCCAAAAATTGACCTTTTTCACAATAAATCCAATTTCAAGCATGCAATTCTCATTAAACCTGGTACAAAGATAGATCACTACTTGGGGATAGATTGGTGACATTTTTGTTAAAATTTCTGAAAGTTCAGAGCTCAAAGTTCAATGAACTTTGCCAAAATTGGCTAGAAATTGCCCCAAACCCTTAATTTTTCACAATAAATCCAAATCCAATGGTGCAATTCCAACCAAACATAGTGAAATGATGGATCACTTCTTTTGGGTAGACTGGTGACTTTGTTGGTGAAATTGCTGGAGAGTTCAAAGGTCAAAGGTCAATGAACTTTGCCAAGAATTAGCTAAAAATTGCCCTCAAAGTGATAATTTTCAAAAAATATCAAAATCCAATGGAGCAATACCAACCAAACATGGTGCAAAGATGGATCACTACTAGACTGATGACATTTTTGGTGAAATTTCTCAAAGGTCAGGGATCAAAGGTCAATGAACTTTGCCAAAATTGGCTAAAAATTGCCCCCAAATAGATATTTTTCACATTGAATCCAATACTAATGATTCAATTCAAACCAAACATAGTACAGAGATGTATCACTTCATGGAGGTAGACTGGTGAAGTTTGGGTAAAATTCCTAAAAGGTCAATGAACTTCACCCAAAATTGGCTAATTTTAAACAAACTTGATACAAGGATGGATTTAGACAGACTGGTTAGATTGGAAGTCAAAGAAGTAAGAGGTCAAATGTCAATGAACATTGCCAAACTTGGCTAAACTTGAAAAAACAGAATGTGATATTTTCATTTCACATAGGAGCAATGGTACATTGCCCACCAAACATACACATTTTCTGAGAATAGCAAAGAGGCGGAGGCATATTTATCGACTGCGTGGCAGTCGAATTGCTCTAGTTTTATTTAGACGAAAATGACTAGGCAACGATGTAAAAAAAAAAAACCCAAAACACGCGCCTACCGATACTCTCTCCTACGTGCGATACCATCCTCTCAGACAGACGCGACGTTTACTGCACCAGCTCCATCTACGGCAAAAAGTACGTCAATTCACTCGTCAGAGTTCTGAGGAAGCTCATTACAGAATGTCCACTGAACGAAAACTTGTATCAAATTGTTACTGGCAGGCAGTGGCAGCATTAACACAATCTCGGAAAGATTATACTGCACTCATTGGTTGGTTGTTTTTTTAACCAAAAGATATCTTACATATATATTTTTCTTATACTTCATCAAGACACAAATAATAACATACATGAACAAAATCCTCTTCATTTTTTCGATAGTTTTATCAAAAGGAGCATTGTGATCTAATTTTAGACAAAGTTTCATTGAAATAACAAACGAATATACGCAGAGAACTATGAAAGATAGTTATGTGATAACACCATTGCGTTAATATACAGACCTTTATCAATGATACTTCACATGAAGATAGCCTATATATGCAATATAATATAGTATTGAAGATTCAATATATACTGCGACTACGGATGATAACATTTAAGTTCTTTTAAAAACATTTTATGAAGCACACCGTCTTACATAACATACCTTCTTCTCTATTTAATATTAATGGTTTTCATTTGATAACAAACAACCGAGTTGGTAAGAAAGGTGGCGGAGTTGGTTTTTATATCACAGAGAACTTGAATTATCAGCTTGTAAAAGAATGTTGTTTTATGTCTGATGTTATTGAAAGTATTTTCATCGAGGTAAACACTCCAAACAAAGGTAAAATTATTGTTGGGGAAATATACAGACCTCCCACTTCCAATCCTATTGAATTTATTGAAGTTCTACACGGGATCCTTTCCAGAAACTGTCTAAATAACAAAACATGCTTCATCATGGGCGATTTTAATTTAGATTTGTTAAATTGTAATAATAATCATAATTGTCAAGATTTCCTTAATTTAATGCTGTCCAAATCTTTCATCCCGCTTATAAAGAAACCCACTCGAATATCTGATACGTCATCCACTTTAATTGATAATATTTTTGTAAACAACCTGTTCTCTGATGTTAAACCCGGTATAATAGTTTCAGATATAACCGATCATTTTCCGATCTATGTACTTATTTCAAATATCCAACCAATGACCTCTAACGGTCCCCGCAACCCCGGTTTTCGTATAATGTCTGAGTCGAACCTTAATAGACTTAAGGAGAGCTTGAGAACTGTCGACTGGTCCATTGTTTATAATCAAAATGACGTTGATTCTGCTTACGAAAAATTTCTTGATATTTTAATGACCCATCTCAACACGATCATGCCATTACAAAAACCATCTCGTTCAAATTATAAAAAAATACCTCGAAAACCGTGGATTTCGAAATCACTCCTCAGGTCTATTAATAAAAAAAACAGACTCTTTCATAAATACAGAAAATATCCCAATGCTACTAATAAATCTCGATATTCTCGTTACCGCAATGTTTTATCAGCCTCACTCCGTTTAGCTAAACAAATGTATTTTGCAAAGCAATTTGATAACTGCAAATATGATGTTAAGAGTACGTGGAAGGTGATTAACCAAGCGCTGAAATCCAACACCGTAAACAATCCACCTAACGTTATAGAAAAAGACGGTATCCATACAGACAACCCTTCTGAAATAGCTGACGCTTTCAATGATTTTTTTGTCAATATTGGGCCTAATCTTGCCGAAAAAATCCCTGTTACTGATAAAGAGTTTCATTCATTTTTAGGAGAACGTAACACGCAATCTTTCTTTTTTGTACCAATTGTTGAGGATGAGGTAAAAACAATTGTCTCTAATTTGAAAAACAAAAAAAGTCCTGGTTACGATGGAATCACAAATCTTCTCTTAAAAAGCATAATTCAAGAAATTAATTCTCCTTTAACATACATTTTTAACCAATCTTTATCAAGTGGGAAAGTTCCAGACAAGATGAAAATTGCAAGAGTTGTCCCCATTTTTAAAAAAGGTCAAAAAGATTTCGTAAATAATTATCGTCCTATCTCCCTTTTAACATCATTTTCTAAAATTCTTGAAAGACTTGTTTACAAACGCACTCTTAGGTTTCTTTTGAATTGCCAGGTTTTCACTAACTCCCAGTTTGGTTTCAGAGAAAAACATAGTACTACCCATGCATTACTCAGTTTTATTGACAAGGTAGCCCATGCTATAGATGATGCTTCTCATACCATTGGTGTTTTCCTTGATTTTTCGAAGGCATTCGACACGATAGACCATGAAATTTTACTTTACAAATTAAGTCACTATGGAATCCGTGGGGGGGCTCTTGAATGGTTTAGGGATTATCTAAAGAATAGGAAACAGTACGTTAGCATCAATAGTCATGACTCTCAACTAAAATTGATTTCGTGTGGTGTCCCCCAAGGTTCCCTGTTGGGCCCACTTTTATTTATTTTATATATTAATGACATTCAAAAATCTTCTCAGGTACTCTCTTTTATTTGTTTTGCCGACGACACAAATTTATTTTTTTCACATAACAATCCCATCTTACTTGCTGATACAATGAATAATGAATTACGACTAGTCCAGACTTGGATCCACGCAAACAAATTATCTCTTAATATTGAAAAAACCAACTACATGATCTTTAGTAATTCTTTGAATGCCCTCCCCACTTCTCTTAAAATTAGCGACACCAATCTTCAACAGGTCGATAGTACTAAATTTTTAGGCTTACATATTGATAATGACTTATCTTGGAAAACCCACATTAATTATCTTAGTAAAATTTTGTCCAGAAACACCGGAATTCTCAATAAACTCAAACACTTTTTTCCTAGCCGCATTTTACAAAACATATTCTCAACTTTAATTTCGCCATATCTTAACTATGGGATTCTTGCATGGGGGAATGCTTCAAAATTTTTACTGGACTCTCTTTTTCTTATTCAAAAACGTGCTATTAGAATTGTAAATAACGCTGGCTATTTGTCCCACACAAATGACCTTTTTGCAAGCAATAAAATCTTGAAAATAATAGACTTATTTCACTACAATGTCGGTATATTTATGTTCAAATTTTCGAATGGGGAACTTCCAGATGTTTTCTCGCACATGTTTACAAGAAACGATGCTATTCATAATTATCCAACTCGACAGCGCGACGCTTTTCACCTTCCACGTACTCGAACAATTTTTGCAAAGAAAACAATCATGTTTACAGGGCCAATGTTTTGGAATAACCTTCCCCACGAACTTACTCGTTGCATAAAAATATCTTCATTCAAATGCAATTTAAAGAAACATTTGTTATGTTCATATACCACGCAATAATTTCTTTTAGCCTTTACTCTTTTTTTGTTCACCACTCACGCTCCGACAGGGACGCTGCCCGGCACCTTGGTCCGAGCAACCTGCCGAGCTCTTGGAAAAAAAAAACAAACTGATACTCTTTAGAATTACTAGCCAATTTCCTTGAGCTCGGCGGGTGCTCGGCCACGTGGCATGGTTAGGCGTCCTTGCCGGAATGTACATGTAATGTGATTTGCATATATTATAATGAATCCATCTTATGAATGATGTCTTCGTGTACATATTTATACTTATCCCATACATATTCAATACTGAGTCAACAGTCGAATTGCCTTCGTAGAAGCTTGAGCATTATCGTATTTCATCCTGACTTCTCCTGATTTGTTTGGTTTTGTTTGTCTATTCCTCGCTCGCACACTTTTCTGTTGTATTGCTGAATTAATCGTACGCCTTTTGATTTTTGATTTTTGATTTTTGTTCTCGATTTGTTTTCATGCTGTTTCTTGAGTTGTTTATGATTTCTTTTGTTCATTTCTTTGGTCAAATTTGTTTATCCGTACTCCGAATTGTTCTTTTAATCCACATTATTTTGGGGTCTATACAATTTACAAGCTTGCTTTAAATAGGCCCCATTCATATTTCTTTACCTATATCCACTGTATGTTTGATATTGACCATTATGTAATATTTTGCATCATTATACTAGTTTTGTTTATGTCAAAGACTGACTATGCTGATGTATTATTGCTTTTATTTCGTATGTATTGAACAGAAATATGAATAAATTGAAATTGAAAATTGAAAAAGATATTTGAAAAAGACCAAAGTCAAGTTAATATATAAACGATATATAGATATATGTCTTAATAGTATGAAATGTTATAATGCAAAAAATTACAAGAAAATCCCAGAACGAAACACAAAAAATATGGAAAAGATATTTCAAGAAAGAAGACGGGGAATTGGTATACATGTACAGGTACATGTATTAGGAAAGCGCCTGCAGCTTCGAGTCAAACACAAACACACCTACACACTACCAGGGTGGTCCCCAGTGTAGAAAACATGCGGTGCAAACACCACGCGTCAGGTCCAGCAAGTGATTGTGAGCCACGTGTAAATTCACTGCACCATGCGTAAAATCAGTATCAGTCTTAATATACTTATTGTTTTTTTTTTCTTTGAGCCACGCGTTCCATAGTTGTGTACCACGCGTCCAGCACAGATATCTGACAAAAAATGACATTCTGCTTTTTTGAGCCATGCGTAAAAGATTTTCTGGTGACCACCCTTCACACTACATTGTTACCATTCTCTGCCAGCTCACAATTCATATACACACTGGATGAAGAAATATTGCGAAAGCATGGCAGGTATAATACTGCCCTACTTTGACAAAAGGAAGCAAGTGACAAATCACTCAAATCTGGGTCATTGGTGTTCTTAGATTGTACCCAGCATTCCCCACATACGACCAAAATCCGGACAAGAAAAATTCATCTTGCTGCGAGATATTCAATCTGACATGATGTGGTGTTGCACTGATGACAATGCAAGTGACAGACACATTTTGCTCATTTACAAGGAAAGTATCGTTTGTTAGTTGCTTCCTTTTGTCAGATTAGGGCAGAATTCACCTCTCACTTAACCCTTTGAGTGTTAGACATACTTGCGGTCTATGGGATTTGTGTGTATTACTTGTGAATCAATACTCATGTGGTAGACAGAAGGGTTAAAGGGGAACGAAAGGGGGCCTGCTAACAGGCAAAATTAATAAATTAAGGAAAATCAATCATTCAAATTGACTTTTTTGATATATCAGGACGTTATTTTGTGTTGCTCTATGGAATTTGTTCGTATAATTCGTGTGTCTTAATATATCATTGGCAGAGACAGATTAAACGCAATGCTGGCAAAAATTAATGTGTATTGCTCGTGCAAAATGACACTAGTGCTGCTTAAAGATTTAATGCCCTTCTGTGTCTCAACAGGAAACTCCATCTTGAGGTAGGCCCCCTTTAAGATTGGTGACACCAGGGAGGTGTCCCTTTACACATCCCTGGTTACACTGAGGCATGCCTACATAAGGCACAGTAGCCGGACTCGAGTATCTACTGGTAAACTACACGATTTCTTTCTTGGTGACCTCCTCAGGCATCGTCTCGTGTCCGTCGGCTGATTTCGTTGTGCGTCGTCGGCATTCGGCCTGGTGCTGGAACATGACGAAGCGATGCGGGGCGAAAAACTTCTGGTAGGTGGGTACGGATATACAAAGTACGGCGCAGAGGGCGTATATCCCCATGCTGGTGTAGATGGCATCGTTGTAGGAACCGGTGCGGTCAATGCTCTCGCCTGTGGAGTAGCGTGTTTGCACAGAGGGAAGAAAGAAATGATATTGGAAGGAATCAGTATCTGAAACACTAGTAGTCAACTCATAGAGTGCCAGTTCAGATGATGCTTTATGGAAGCTGTTCATATTATTGGCACCAAAACACACCCGTGGCTAAAAAAGAACATCTGGGAAAAGAAGTAATTGCTGGACTATTTCCTTTCTGCGAATAATACCTGACCCTGAACTCCGTTCACTTCACTTTTCAGCTTAACCGTCCTCCTTCCATATTCAAAAAACAGGTGTGACACACACGCACAAAAAAAATCATTTAGAGCAAACGAACTTTTTAGATGCAGGTTTCGTGACGTTTTATAAAATAATTATTGTTCTTGAATTAACTTTGAGAATATTCCATGAGATTTTCCGCTTTCGGAGAAATTTGGACCTAAATATGTGTGTCTCAGATAATTATTTCAAAACACAACAATGCAATTTCATTGTGCACCTAACATGTCAATCCACAAGGTCTGTTGTGTCAGAAGCTTCATGAAATGATAATAAAAGTAATACAAGTTGCTTGAATATCCATTTGTGCTGCTCAATGGTCATTGTTGCCTTCTGAATTAATTTTCTGGTACATACAAATTTCGAGGTCCAGGTTTGTCCAAAAGTAAAACTCTCATTAAATATTCCACGGATTATTACAAGAATAATATTTGATAAAATGTCATAAAACCTACTTCTAAAAATTGACATTCCGTGACTGTATGATTAGAAAATTGTAATTTATCTTTAATTACTTTTCGATAGTGTTAACAGTTTTTGAACAGCTAGTAGCACTACTCTTTAGCTGCAATCATCATGATTTGCGACCTTTTGTGCGGAAACGCTCTATCCCAACCCATTCCACTTTTGCTGATCTGCTTTTATCATTTGTTTTGAGGAAAAGGGTTACCAATAGACTGGTTTCAAAATGACCTGTACATATAGTTTTGCACGTGTACGTCCCTGTGCACGTTTGAACAAAAATAAAAGTAGGAACTCGAATCAAGATGATAAAATATGAAAAATCATATAAATTAGTTGAAGGATGCCAACAATTTTTAGAAATAGTGCTTCTGTGACATTTCTTTAATTTACTTAACAACTTTCCCCACACTGTCATAAAAAATTATGATATTTCTAACAGAAAACACCTTATGGATTGACACGTACAACACGCAATGGGTATCGTTGTGCGCTTAATCAATTTGATACACACATATGTTTTCTGCTTTGTTAATACGTGAAAATCTAATTAACAATTCTATGGATAATTACACAAACTTATGATAAAATATCGCGAAACGTGCAACCCCCGAAAATTACATCTTTTCAATTTCACTTTCATCTTGATTCGAGATTGGCCTTTCCTGTTATCAATTTCCAAAGGTTTCAAAACTGTTATACTGCAGGTGAACTCGACCTTTACACTCTAACAATTATGTTCCTTAGAGAAATCTTCTTACATAGTGAGAAGTATGCAATGTGTTTCGCGGTACAACACGCATTAGTCTTCGGAATTGCTCTAATTGGCTAATTTGCATTTGCATGTAATTTGCATCTCAAGCGTCGCCTTACCGAACACGGCCCCGAGCAAGAACCCGATGCCATGTAGCACCAAGATGACAGTCCACGTCTTGAAGGCGTCTTCAGGACGATAGATCTGGTTGCAGATCGAGTAGGCCAAGACATCCGCTATCGTCATCACAACGAAGCCGATCGCTGTAGGAAAACGGAAAGGGAGATATGCAAAAAAAAAAACGACCAAAAAAAACGCACAATTGCCTAAAATTTAGTTGATGACCTAGTAGAAACTGAGTCTCATTTCCGCCAATGAGATAAGCCCTTAACTAATACTCCAACGTCCAAATGGACTACCTCAGTTCACACTAGCTTGCTGACTGTAGGTTAACTGACCCAAGGGCATGGCATTGCGCCAGGTCGTTCAGGTGGTTACGAGTTCTTGCTTTAACGTAGTGCCAAGATGTAATAACCTACCGAATGATAGGAACAAGAGTAAGACGACGGAGCGGACGACGAGGAGACAACACATGACGGCGACGCCCGTAGCACAGGCCACGGCGTACAGGAAGACCTTGGGGAAGGGGATGCGGTCAGCGATGACTCCCAGGACGATCTTGCCTGCGACCTCGGAGACCCCTAGTGTGGTCACGACCCAGGGAACCACGTGACGATCGAACCCCACAGACAACAGGAAGTCGCCCTGGAGAACGAACAGACAAAAAAAACCCACAAATATAGATTAAAAAAGAAAAAATGTCAGAAAAATTACACTCCCGAGGCATCTTGGTTGTGTTCGATCGATTTTTCATGGTAGTTACCTAGCAACTTTAAATTTTTGCTGGTGATGAAAGAAAACTGTCCCTACAATCAAACCTGTATTGAAAGACCACTGACCATCATAAATTTTGATTTATGAATAGAACTCAATTTGAATTTACCTAGAGCAAGTGACTTTCAATTCCACTTATATATATATATCTTTCACAAAATATTTAAATAAAAGAGTTGCCAAAGCTGTTGTATATGTATAATTTCTTACATTTATATACTTTCTCCCATATGTTTACTGCATCAAAGTAATAGCTTTGATCCAGCTGAGGCATGGCGGCTTGTCATTGTTCAAAACCCACCTGCACCCAACAAAGGAAATTATAATTGGTATAGTGTCGAGAATTTGTCAATCTGACGGTCAATCGGATCGGGGTCGCCTTAGCCATTAACCCGTCTCTGTGGTCTAGTGGTTAAGGCACCGGCGTTCAAAGCTGGAGGCCCCGGGTTCGATTCCCGGCAGAGACATTTTTTCGGCATCACCAATTTTTCCAAAGGGTAGATAGCTCTGGGGAACCTTGATTTAAGCTACGCCTACCATTGTTCTCTTCATCCATTTCTTTCACAATATATATATATATATATATATATATATATATATATATATATATATATAAAAAAAAAAAACAACATTTACTTGCTTGCCTTTTATCCTTTTCTGTGCCAGACAAAATGTAACTCTATGAAATTTGTGTATATTACTTGTGAATAAAGTGACATCTGACACGTACAAAGTTAAAGATCCTATGAACACCTACAAGGCGTTTTCCACAGTTTCCTGTGTGGACGCAGCTGAACTCACCATATTAACGTAGAAGAAGGTGTTCATCACAGCAATGCCTAAGATGCTGCAGCCGAGGATCCAAACATCGGGGTAGAAGACGACGTGGTACTTCTTGAAGAAGCTTGTCACTTTTGATGACGTCGTCTGTGGCTCTGAGGGTGTTACTGATTCCGACTGCTGCAATGGTTGATAACCGGAAGTACAATTTTGGACTTGTTGACCGGAAGTGAAAGTTTGATCTTCACCGTTGGGACTACCTGGAGCGATAATTGTTCTTTCATTGGGTTCTTCTGTATCCTGTTGCCTTGGCAACTCGTGACATAGAGCTTCTGCACTGCTTGCAGATCGACTCTCTTCCTCTTTCTTCTGTGACGTATCGTCACTTTGGTTCTCTCCCTCTTTCTTCTCTGGTTCGTTCGCGGTGGTAGGAGGAGGTGGAGGGAAGTACGTCATGGTGGCACCTAAGCCGATGACGAGGAACATGGCTGCTTCGATCCGGAGCATGTTCCTCCAGCCGTAGATCTCGATCAGGTAGTAGGTCAGCGGCCCGAGACACAGCATACCTGAGGACCACGACAGCAAGAAGGAGAACACGAACAAAACAAAAAGAGGAGAAATATTACTCAGTAATCAGCATTTGCAGTAAAACGTAAAATTGAGACGAATACTATATACAGCGAGACAGGTCGTAACATGGATTAGTAAAAAAGCTGCTTTCTTTGGTCTCACCTGCACTACTGCCCACCATGGTCAGTGAAGTGGCGCGTGCGCAGTTCTTCTTGGGAAAATACATGAGGATCAGATGCATGGACGACACGGACGCACACGCAATGCCGAAACCATAGAGCAAGCTGTACGTGGCATACACGGCAGGAAATACAGTGATCAATGATGTCGCCACGAGGGCGACGGAGCAGATGATTACGCCCGCCATGGCAACAATGCGGTTTCCAAACCGCTGAGCGAGCGGAGTGACCACGAAGCTCAGCAAATTGCAGAGACCGATTGGCACACAACCCACCCAGGCTGGGGAGAGAGAGAGAGAGAGAGGGGGGGGGGGGGGGGGAATGTATATATTATACAAATATTTCATGATCATGAGGGATCTTGTCGAATCTATTTGCATCGAGGTAAAGTGGAGGGCGTGTGGTACCGCACGCCCTTCACTTCATCGAGGGGACCAATAGATTCCACAAAGATCCCGAATAAAGATCCTGAAATATTTGTTTTATATCCTTCATTAATATATTCTTTGTTCATTAATTTAATCCTTACCATGGACCTTGTGATAGTGTCCATGCTATAAGCTCTGAACGCAGTAGCCCGATTTAGATGTTTTGTTATTTCCTGCGGCTTGAGCAAAGCAACGGAAATTCAAGTTGTGCCTCGGCCGCAACACCGCGGGAGTTTCCCAAGCACGCCCAATGATTTTTCGCTAAAGCTAAAGCCCCAACGCCAGCTACCTAACCCGAACACTGATCCTTACGATGACTGTACCCCTTACAATACCCCTACCACTAACCCTAGTCGGAACCCTATATCCCTTTGGTATATCATTTCATGAATTAATAAGCGACCTTACAGTGGCACGGCACTGGGTTATGTGTTGTATGCTGTAGTCAACTGTGCTCTTAGAAACTATCCATGCATGTATTTAACGAGATTTAATAACCTTCTCAACATTATCGCCGGTACTGTGCAATGCTCTGCTTGTTATAGGGATCTCGGGAGATTCTCTCCCTCCTGTATTTTCTGTATTATGTATGCTTTTGTTGTTCCAATGCACTGTTGTGTTTTCTTTATGTGTCTTTTGTAATTTTATGTCACTCTTCTGTATCTTCTTGTCAGTGGAGGCCAATTTTCTGTATTTATATAATAGAAAATAAAGTTGAATCTTGAATCTTGAATGCCAGACTCATTTTTCGTGATTTTAGGTGGCTGTCGCAAAATGAACCCTACCCCGCGTTTTATGACATGACAGTTAGTGAGGACTTACAGGTAGCCGCTGAGCTGGTTCCAAACTCATCTTGGAGGGCGATGAAGGTAATATTGAAGCAATAGAGGATGCCAAGGGCAAAGAAATGGACGAAGAAGGATGCAAGTGTCACTACCCATCCCCATCTCATCCCCATGGCAACTCTCCGCTCACACAGCCCCATGATGACCGTTAGATATCGCCACCAGCCGATCAAGGACGATTCAGCTTCCCCTCAGAGCTTTGGTCCTACAGTACTCTAGCTACCAGAAGATGATTAACTATCGTGGCAACCGACTATTCCAAAGCGTTCGACCGAGTAGATCATACGATAGCGGTGAAGACACTGCTCTCACTCGGTGTTCGCCCAACCCTCATACAGTGGATAGCAAGCTTCCTGACATCGCGCCAACAATGGGTATACGATATCGCGGAACCGTCTCTAGTAGGGCCGATCTTCAAGCCGGTGTGCCTCAGGGAGCATGTCCAGGCCCACTCGTATTCCTAGCAATGATTAACGACACACAATCCCCTGATGGTATCAAGTCAAATAAGTATGTTGATGATATGACCATGGTTGAATGCCGTAAATTTAATTAAAAAAAGATAGCCAACCTTGTAATATGGTCAGTTGAAAACAATATGAAACTAAATCCTGCGAAATGTACGCGAATGGAGGTCAATTTCATGCGGTCTCTTCCTATCCCAACGCCAATCATGCTTGCTAACCACAACCTGGAGCTGATACACAGCATGAAACTGTTGGGCGTCATAAGCTTTGGTCCTACAGTAATCGAGATACCAGATGATGATTATCAACTACAACCGTGCAGCTAAGTCAGCTAATCGATATTCAGGGAACACGAAGGAGAGTGCCTTGCAGAAGTGACAAATGTGCACTTCTCAGTCACGGAGCCACGATTTAGAAATGGAGGGGGCGCCGATGGTGAATTTGAAAGTAGAGAGGGTGTGAAGTAAAACCTCCTTGGGTATGGTTGTATAAACACGATTGCGTGATCAGTGTGAGATTCTCCGCAAATTGAAGGAAAGCGCGTCTCTAGCACCTCCGCCTGGGCCCGCCACTGTACGGCACAACATTCGCGCATATGTCTGCAATGCTACTAGGTCTACACCAGTATACGGCTTGTACGTAAACATTACCGTGTAGACGTATTGAACAGAACGTTTTTCAATGTACAATGTCAATTCTCGTCATACGTTACCTCGTATCTACCCCGACTGGCTATTGTTAAGAAACAATAAACGTTCCAATTCTCGCCACATTCCGATTTGCTCTAGTTCAGCTCAGTTCAGTTCATTTTATTTTAGCACTGTGACCCACTTCAGCAAAAGGCTGTTTTTCAGAGGGGTCGTGCATGATAAAAACATAACACATCATACATTTGAACATAATACATTATCAAAAGAACATATTAAAATATACAAACAAAACAAACAAACAAAAACAAACGTACACAAAAATTACACACTTAATCATTTGAAAGAAAGAAAAGGACAGTAAAGAGATATCTTGAGAAAGAAAGACTACTTTTCTTCTATCATTAATACAGGTGATTCTATAAAAACTATATGCTATGTGAAAGTCAGATATTTAAAGAGGCAAGAAATTTATTGAGGGCAGTCTTAAATTCGTTAAAATTCGGCAAGATTCGTATTTTATTAGGTAATTCATTCCACATTTTGACTCCCCGATAGGCAAGACTGTGTTTCCTTTATTATTTGTACGAGGAAGTGGCAAGTCTAATAGCAATGTTGTTCTCCTTAGCCCATAGCAATACGTTTTTAATGAGAAATGTCTACGAATGGTATGGGCAGACATTCCATGTAGTATTTTATGTTAATAGTAAACGCTTATTTCTCCTTATTGTCAATTTATCTACTTGCAACGATTGAAATAATAAATCACTTCGATATTTCCAATCAACATTTAAGATAGCTCGCAGGGCTCTGTTTTGCAGCTTCTGCAACTTATCTAGTAATCCTTTTCCCGCACTTCCCCAAATATCGCTGCAGTAGTCAAATTTACATCGTATAATTGCTGTGCGACATGTGATGTAGGGTCGAAAGCGTCTTAATAAGTCAACGCTTTTAGCAATGTTCTTACTCATTGACTCAATTTCATAACTCCAGTCTAGATATTGATCAATTTCTATTCCTAAGTATTTAGTATGTGTTACCAGTTAGGGAGCTTTTACAGATTTGATTATCTTTCTGGTGCCGATCAAAAGAGATTCACACTTTTTTGCATTCAATGCAAGTTTGTTACACCTTAACCATGATTCTAAACGTGTCTCTGGTGAATGTGAACACCTGCCTTTCCCTCTGAACTGGCGCAGGCATATTTCACAATCATTCTTGGACGATGAATTCTGGTTGCTTAACTTATTGTCGGTACCAAAATTCCGTCCATCATCCGTTGAATCGTAAAACCGTGTTACTCCGGGCGGCGTCCAAGCCCCGGTATCACAATCTCGTTGTCGCTTTTATCCATGACTTAAATATTGCAACTACACTTTCGTCTTTAATAATATATGTATTTAAAAAAAATATCGATAACTAAACGGTTACACCTCGAGTCAAGTTGGAATTTACACATTTAAGTTTGCAAAAGGTCATATTCTTTCCATAATCCTTCGAATATTGAAGAAGTTTCAACTTTTTATAGAAATGTTAGCCATAAACACGCAGTAGTAGTAAGAATAGCGTGCTTCATTATGTGAATGAATGAAAGAATCCTTCTGGTTCCAAGATTTCTCTCTGACTTATGTTCATTAATTTACAGAATCCCTACTTCCACTGAATGCATGCCTAAAATTTCTTTTCAAAATTGAAATTACCCTAGAAAGCCCTTTCATTTAGTTTCAACTTTGAAATCACGACAGCATATCACATTGAAAAGTATCAGATCATTGATTCCTAACATCACAGTGTCCTAATTTGTACGTCATGAATACCAATCCACCACATCTTGGTACGGAAGGAGCAGTATGAACAATACATGATACCTAATGGGAATTAATACTCTTTGTGTAAGCCGTTATTTGGATTAACCTTCATCTCAGTAATAGTAAAACGACTCAAATATTCCAAATGCATGTACTTCAATTCTGGAAAACAAGCAAATATCACCAAGTGTAATAAGTAATTCATGATGACTTATGGCCCTTATTCGTTTCTAAAGGGTGCAGAGTGTACTGTGTTACCTTGACAAAAGGAAGCAAGTGACAAATCACTCAAACTTCACCAATTGATGTTTTAAGATTTTACCCAGTATTACCTTTACGGACAGGCAAAATCTGGAACATATATTCATCTCATTGTTTTGCATTGATGCCATTGAAAATAAAAAAGACCGACGCATTTATTCATTGGAAGAAGGTCCCGTTTGTTATTGTTCTTCATTTTATCAAAGTAAGGCAGAATATCATCATCTGATAGCTTGATCCCACAAAGGCTTATTATTCCCAAGCTATGAATACTCCGAGGTTTCGTTATCCTGAAGGGACGATAATCCAAAAACAAAATAGGGCTTGTTAATCCGTAAACGAAAAATATTTCGTTAATCCAAAAATAAAAAAGGATTCATTAATCCAAAGATGAGATAGGTTTCGTTAATCCTCAAACGAAGTGTGTTCGTCAATCTGAAAAACTAAGTAAAGTTCGTTCAGCCAAAAATAATTACATCTTCGTATTTTTTTTTACTTACACCCACAAAGCTAATTGGAATGTTTCTCATTTTGTAAATAGTATCTGATATACACCTTCTATTTTCTTATTCTTAATAACACACAACAAATAACACACATGAACAAAATCTTCATTATTTTTTTGGTGATGGTGATTTATGGTGATTTTATTTTACAGTGACAAAGTTTCATAAAAATAACAAACAATATAAGTGTACAAATATAAACAACAGTTTTGTCATAGCATCATTATTTTAATGTACACATCTAGATACATTACAGTTCACATGAAAGTAGCCTATATGTGAAATATAACATAATATTATTACAAATTCAATATATCCCGCGACTGCGGGTGATAACATTTAAATTCTTTTTAAAAACATGTTTTATGAAGCACATTATCTAACATATCATATAAAGATATTCGAAAAATAAGCCAAATTGAAGTGAATATATAAACGATATATAAATATATGTCTTTTCAACATGAAACGTCATATTGCGAAAATAACAACAAAAAAAAAAAAATTAAAGGGAACACAGTAAATAGGGAAAAGATATTCCAAGGAAGGAGACAGGAAAATGTTATGTTACGAAATCAACCACAGCTTCCAGATCACGATAGACAAACACAAACACACTTACACAATACATCGTTACAACTTTCTGCCAACTCACATTTCCTTCACACACTGGATTACGAAACATTGCGTAAGAATGGTAGATATGATACATGTTATTCTCATTCTAAGAGAATCAAAACAAACTATTACCCGTGCTGTGTTGAGTGAAGCACCACTGCTTAGTACGTACATGCATTGGTTGTGCAAAGTGAAGTCATGGTGCATAGGGAGTTGACTCATTCGCCACCAAGTACCACAAATATGTGATTTTGGGCTACACCAATTGATGATTATTTATTATTAAAGATATTGAGATTCATCACATGAAAGAACAGACATTCTTGCAAAAGATGAATCAATTTTTAGGCATTGAGTGATAAGTATTACGAAGGACATAATTTTCTAAAAGCAAAACGAGGTTCACGTGATCACCTAATCTTCAAAATTTACAATGAGCTGAAACGGTTAAAATCACACTTGTGCTCTCTAAATTTGCACAACTATTGCTTTACATATTATGTTGATCTATCATGGAATGTACGTATTGTTTTATTATAAAAAAATCTCTTGAAAAAGGCATTGCCAATTTAAAAGCCAAATAATTATCAGTCTTTGCTCTTAAAGGGCCTTCGTCCCGAATGAGTAAGAACAATTATTCAGATAAATGAGCATTATCCTTTTTTCTTTGATTGACAAGACCATATTGAGAAACAGAAGGCGACGGACGACTTATACTGTGTACATCGCAAGTGCCCGTCTAGTTTTCAACGGAATCTTCTTTAACCTCTTATGCGGCACATCAAATGCTACTCTATGGAGTTCATGTGTAATGCTTGTGCAAAATGACACTAGTGCCGCTTAAAGAGTTAATGCCCTTCTGTGTCTCAGCAGGAAACTCCATGTTGAGGTAGGATTTAAACCAATGCTGGTTAAGGATTACTTAAACCATAAGGCACTGTAGTCAGACTTAAGTATCTACTGATAAACTACACGATTTCTTTCTTGGTGACCTCCTCAGGTATTGTCTCGTGTCCGTCGGCTGATTTCGTTGTGCGTCGTCGGCATTCGGCCTGGTGCTGGAACATGACGAAGCGATGCGGGGCGAAAAACTTCTGGTAGGTGGGTACGGATATACAAAGTACGGCGCAGAGGGCGTATATCCCCATGCTGGTGTAGATGGCATCGTTGTAGGAACCGGTGCGGTCAATGCTCTCGCCTGCGGAGTAGGATGTTTATACAAAAGGAAGAAAGAAATGATGTTGGAAGGAATCAGTATCTGAAACACTAGTAGTCAACTCATAGAGTGCCAGTTCAGATGATGCCTTATAGAATCTGTTTATATTAATGCACTCGTGCCGCAAAAAGAACATCTGATTGATAAATTGCACACATGATGTATATAATTTGGAAGTAATTGTTGGACTATTTCCTTTCCGCAAATAACACCCGACACTGATCTCCGTCCACTTGACTGTTGAGCTTGACCATCCTCCACAAAGGTCTGACACAAACAAATCACTTAGAGCAAATAAACACTGTTTACGGCAAAGTGTGCGGTCTCCAATTTCGGGTTATCATGGCTCAAAGTTTGGTGACATGACAGATATGCCCGCGGGCTATAAACGATCACAATGATTTCGCCACCAGTGTTAATTGATACTCCGGACCCAAACGTGGTGCTGGTTTGCAGATCAGAGAAACGTTGATGATATCTTCAAGGCTATTAATAAAGGACAATTCCAGTCAATTTTCGCTTTTGGCCAATCCTGTCTAATCGTGCTTCCATGATTTGCAGAAAGTGAATCTGTCATGCAGCATCATTTTCCTTAGATAATTTCCATGTGATGTGTGAGAACTGCAGAAAGAATATTGGAAAACTAAAACCTTTACAACTTTGGTGAAGTAATCATGACATTCACAACCGTGGGCGGGGAACAATAACAAGTTCAAAACACACCATCATCAACATGTCAATTTTGAGAAGTAGGTTTCATGACATTTTATCCCATATCATTTTTGTAATAATCTTTCATGAGTTTTTTCGCTTTTGGACAAATTAAACACAACACAACAACAATGCCATTGTGCACCACAAATGTCATCCACGAAGTCTTTTACACTTGAAGCTTCATGAACTATAAAGGACACTCTAATGAAAGTTGATAGAATATCCAGAGGTACGATACTCAATGGGCATTGTGTTCTGAATTCATTATGTGCTATATACGAATTTCGAGGTCTAAATTTATCCAAATGCGAAAATCTTATTAAATATTCCAATGATTATTACAAGAATAATATTTACCAAAGTGTCACGACACCTTCTAAAAAACGTCTTCTATTCTGTGACTTCATGATGGGTAAATTTCAGCTTCGTTCGACTTGTAACGTATTTTTAATTATTTGTCAAAATTGTCGAAGTTTTTGGACACCCAGTAGCACTACTCTGCAACTACTCTGTAGCCATCATGATCAGTGACGCTCTACCCAATCCATCCCACTTCAGCTCATCTCCTAACATCGTTTTCACTTGTTTTGATGAAAGGTTTTCCAATAGCTTGCTTTCAAAATGACCCGTATCCTTGTTTTGCACAAAGGGGACGTCCCTGTGCACTTTTGGAAAAAAAATGAAGGAACAACTCGAATTTAGCTGAGATTAACTAAAAATAATAAAATTGAAGGATGGCAACACGCATCAACTATCCCCCTAATGTCATTAAAAAATTATGCTTCTTTTAGCAGAAAAAATCTTGTGAATCGACACGTGCCCTGCACAATTGGTGTTGTTGTGTTCTGAATCATCTGATACACACTTGTTTCCTGAATTGTAAATCGGTGAAAATCTATTTGAAGGATTAATTCAAGTATTTCAATTGATAAAATATCGCGAAACGTGCTACCTCAAAATCCATATCATTTCATTTCAACTTTCATCTTGATTCGATTTTTTTTTACCTTTTCTCTCATCAGTTTTCAAAAGAGTCAAACGTAGTATATTGCAGGAGAACTCAACCTACACGCTCTGACAATTATGTTTCCGGAAGGAAGGTTCTTGAACGTTAAGGAGTATGCAATATGGTTTATGGTACACCACGTGTTAGTTTTCAAATGACTTTTGGGTTATTTCTTTTGAATATATCTGATTGGTTCTAACTGGACATCTGATTTGCATCTCGAGCGTCGTCTTACCGAACACGGCCCCGATCATGAAGCCGATGCCCTGTAGCACCATGATGACCGTCCACGTCTTGAAGACGTCTTCAGGACGGTAGACCTGGGTGCAGATCGAGTAGGCCAAGACATCCGCTATCATCATCACCACGAAGCCGATGGCTGTCGGAAGATGGAAAGAAAGATATGCAAGACAAAGGCAAATAAGCAATTGCCTAAAAACTGAAAAAGCCAATGATATGAGCCCTTAACTAATGCTTCAACTACCTTATAACACAATAGCTCGCTAACTATAGGTTAATATTGTTGACTCAAAGGCCATGGTATATCACATTTCTTGTTTTAACGTAGTGCCAAGATGTCACAACCTACCGAATGATAGAAATAAGAGAAGGACGACGGAGCGGACGACGAGGAGACAGCACATGACTGCAATGCCCATGGCACAGGCCACGACGTAGAGGAAGACTTTGGGGAAGGGGATGCGGTCGGCGATGACTCCCAGGACGATCTTGCCTGCGACCTCGGAGACCCCTAGCGTGGTAACGACCCAGGGAACCACGTGACGCTCAAACCCCACAGACAGCAGGAAGTCGCCCTGAAGAGCGACCATACAAAAAAAAATATGGTGATTTCTAAAAAAAAAAAAAAAAAAATTGTCAGAAAGATCACACTCCCGGACGGTTTTTTGGTTTGATCGTGTTTTCAGGGTAGTTGCCTATCAACTTTGACTTGTTGCTGGCGATGAAAGAAAAATGTCCCTAAAATCAAACCTGTATTCAAAGACCACTGTCCATCATGAATTTCAATCTATTAATACAACTTACCTTTTTAGATTCTATAAACGTCTACAATGTGTTTTCCACAGCTTCCTGTGTGGACGCAGCTGAACTCACCATATTAACGTAGAAGAAAGAGTTCATCACACCGAGGCCTAAGATGCTGCATCCGAGGATCCAAACATCGGGGTAGAAGACGGCGCGATTCTCCTTGAAGAAGCTTGTCACTTTTGATGACGTCGTCTGTGGCTCTGAGGGTGTTACTGATTCCGACTGCTGCAATGGTTGATAACCGGAAGTACCATTATGGACTTTTTGACCGGACGTGAACTTTTGATCTTCACCGTTGGGACTACCTAGATCGATTTTAGTACTTTCAGTGGGTTCTGCTGTATCCTGTTGCCTTGGCAACTCTTGAAATAGAGCATCCGCACTGCTTGCAGATCGACTCTCTTCCTCTTTCTTCTGTGACGTATCGTCGCTTTGGTTCTCTCCCTCTTTCTTCTCTGGTTCGTTCGCGGTGTTAGGAGGAGGTGGAGGGAAGTACGTCATGGTGGCACCTAAGCCGATGACGAGGAACATGGCTGCTTCGATCCGGAGCATGTTCCTCCAGCCGTAGATCTCGATCAGGTAGTAGGTCAGCGGCCCGAGACACAGCATACCTGAGCAAAGGAACGGCAAGAAGGGGGATATACAACCGAAAGGGAAATATCATTTTTAAGTATTGAGCATTTGCATTAAAACCAAATTGACATGAAACCTATGTCCGACGAGACACGTTCGTAACAGGGGTAAGAAATCGTAGCACAAGAAGGAAGAAAACAAATGAGTGATCAATGTATCAATGTGTATTATATGTTAACAATATTTTTTGTTTGTAGGAAAAAAGTAAAAGGGTTTCATTTATATTTTGAAATGGAACAATAGCTGTTAGACATTCGGGGTTTTTTTTGTCTTTGTTTTTTTGCTTCGTTTGTATTTGCTTGTATTAGTCTTTCTTTGATGTATATTTTTAAAGTATGTATTTGTATGTAATTTGTGTACTAGGGTTCATCTTACTGTATGTCATTTAAATAAAGGACTTTATACCTATGTGTTTTGAACCACATGTTAAAGGTTATCACACCTCACAAGCCATCGGCTTTCTGGTGATGCCTTATATTCATTATTCATGAAAGTTGTTTATTCTTGTTTGTTAAATGAATAAAGAATTGAATTGAATTGAATTGAAAAATTGAAACCCCATTGGAGGAAAAACAGACATGGAAAAAGACCTTGGCATACGGAAGCAAAGGAGTGTTTACAAAACATGGCTCCGGTCTTGACTCAAGAGTATCCATACAAGAGAGAACTACTCGTTAGGTTGTCCTGGAAAGACAAGTAGGCATACACAAAATAATACGCATTGGGAGGTTCAACTTGCTCGAAAGTATGTCACATCTCAAGTTTCGTGAAGAGTTCGTGTAAACTTTTCTATGAACTGCCAAATTTGGAAATTTAGCAGATGGTCAGGGACTTTGCAGATGGTGGAATAATAATAATTAACCTGATTAGATTGACACAAAGCTAGAGACTGAAATGGTTGAGTAGAATATTACGTTAACGTTCTATTTGCTAAGTAGAGTTTTCTATTCCAATGGAATCAACAAAACACTGAAGAAAGGAAGGAATAGGCCTAATGTGTTACTCAAAAGTTGGAATTGTCATTTTCGTACATGATTCAACTGCAAGCTAATCAACAAACATCTTATTGTGCGGGAGATGTTTGATATTTGAGGTTCGTTATTCCGAACAGACAAATTCGACAGACATGACTGCGGGTTCGTTAATCCGGACATGAAAATGGGTTCGAAACATCAACACATTAGCTGCATTTATTCGAAGAGTCGTCGTCACGGCGGTTTGTTAATGCAAATGTGATTTAGGATTCGTTAATCCGAAATGAAATAAACTGAAATATACTGTAAAGCATACGATGAAGTAATTATTTTCGGATTAAGAGCCTTATTTCATGTTCTGATTAACGAACAATATTTAATGTTCGGACAACCGAATCTTCGGAAAAACGAAAGCTCGGAATAACGAACCCTTGCATAAAAGAATCTTCGAAATAACGAACCTTTGGAAGAACGAACCTTCGGACTAACCAATAATATCGAACAGTTGGGATAAGAAGCTGTAATCATTTGGACCAACCCGCCCTATGATGAGATGATTATCAATGGTGTGTGTTCTTCGGCCTCACCTGTGCTACTGCCCACCATGCTCAGCACAGTGGCGCGTGCGCAGTTCTTCTTGGGGAAATACATGAGGATCAGGTGTATAGACGACAAGGACGCACACGCACCGCCGAAACCATAGAGCACGCTGTACGTGGCATAGACGGCGGGAAATACGGTGATCAATGATGTCGACACGAGTGCGACGAAGCAGATGACGACGCCTGCTATGGCGACGGGGCGGTTGCCGAACCGCTGGATGAGCGGTGTGACCACGCAGCCAAGTAAGGTGCAGAAACCGATTGGCACAGAACCCACCCAAGCTGGAGAGAGAAAAAAATAAAGAGAGATAGAGAGAGTGGTAAAGATCTATGTCAGTATACCATAAGTGAGATAGAGAGAGTGGTAAAGATCTATGTCAATATACCATAAGAGAGATAGAGAGAGTGGTAAAGATCTATGTCAATATACCATAAGAGAGATAGAGAGAGTGGTAAAGATCTATGTCAGTATACCATAAGTGAGATAGAGAGAGTGGTAAAGATCTATGTCAATATACCATAAGAGAGATAGAGAGAGTGGTAAAGATCTATGTCAATATACCATAAGAGAGATAGAGAGAGTGGTAAAGATCTATGTCAATATACCATAAGAGAGATAGAGAGAGTGGTAAAGATCTATGTCAATATACCATAAGAGAGATAGAGAGAGTGGTAAAGATCTATGTCAATATACCATAAGAGAGATAGAGAGAGTGGTAAAGATCTATGTCAATATACCATAAGAGAGATAGAGAGAGTGGTAAAGATCTATGTCAATATACCATAAGAGAGATAGAGAGAGTGGTAAAGATCTATGTCAATATACCATAAGAGAGATAGAGAGAGTGGTAAAGATCTATGTCAATATACCATAAGAGAGATAGAGAGAGTGATAAAGATCTATGTCAATATACCATAAGAGAGATAGAGAGAGTGGTAAAGATCTATGTCAATATACCATAAGAGAGATAGAGAGAGTGGTAAAGTTCTGTGTGAAAATACCATAAAACCTATATGAATACTCCCTAGCCATGGAGTACCAAAATGAAAGATAATCAGGCAGCCAAATCCACACACGTCATCAGCAGCCATGGTGTTTGTTTGTGTGTGTGTGTGTGTGTGTGTGTTTGTGTGTGTTTGTGTATGTGTAGAAAGGAAAGGGAAGGGAATTTGCGTGATCGTTTTCTTTAATTTTTGTCAATACATTTAAACTGATTGTATGAATTTAATTTATATTAGATAGAATCAGAATAAAGATTATTGAAAAAAAAATGTGTATCTTTAGATATGTTATACAGATATGTATGGCTAGTGGTCCATTCTCACCGCGGGGCCCTTAATCGACGCACTAGCAAAAATGCGTATCAGAACGAAATGGTAAGCGTATCACGCGTGAGACTATAGAATCACCGTCGGCACAACAGTTTCTGTCAAGCTACGCAATTACGAGTCAAAAAGTTTCATCAAATTATCGTCTTTTGAAATTTTAAGCTACAAAAAATCACATTATTCGGTAAATGTCAAAATTATTTGCCGACCAGAAAGTCCGTTTTCTCCGAAATTCCTGCCGTGCACCCGCTCCACGATCGCTTCGGTAGCCGAACGGAGAAATCAGTTTGATCGTGATGCGCTTGCCTTCGGCACTACATCATGCGCGTTCCGAGAAAATGCGATCGAAATGAAGACTCGTATTATGGCAGTCTCTTTTTTTCGGACCTCGTTCCATTTAACATCTAGGGTAGCCTTCAAGAAAATAGAATTCTTCTATCAATAGTCCACTTCAAATGTAAATCACATGAACAAGCAAACTACAAATTTCTTTTTTTTTCTTTTTTATTCAAATCGCCAAGTCACCATAAGATCGAACACATAATCGATCAGGAAAAGCCCAGTGACAATACACGTAAACGGTGCGGCGTTTAAGGGCCACAACTTTATCGTCGACAAATATTGACAGTCTCACAGTTTTGCAGTGAAAATACAATTATTCGTAAGTGTTTACTCAAAATTTCTCTGTAATATGATTTTGAAAATATAAAGCATGAAAGTAAGTGTGATTTAGTGTAAGAGTTTATCGAAATACGTATTTGTTTTCGTCTCAAATCGTAAGTGCGGCGAGAATGGCCCCCCATCATATACATCAAGAGGTAGAGATATAGAAACAGAGAGATAGAGATAGGAAGAACGGGATATATACAGAGAGAGATGTATATATATATATATATATATATATCAGAGAGAGAAAGAGAGAACGGGATATACACATGTATATGAAAAGAGAATTATATACATATATATAGGTGAAGACAAACAAATTGAATGAAACGCCGGAGAAGAAAAATTAGAAGAATTTTCGGTCATAGACCTTTATCAAGAATGAATGACTGAACAATTTACACAAAAACATGATTGCGTACAACGAGCGTATTTTGAACTGAAACTAGGGGCGCTTATTACATATTGTTACGTAGTACAAGATAGGCGTAAAGTTTAGTAAACCAAATTATAGAGTAAAATCCACAGATCGACATGATGTAAAGTTCCTGCAACAAAAAAGTGAAAATAATAAATCAAACTTAGGCGGTAGACTCATTAGGGACCCTGGAAAAAACAATCACAAGTGGTTACGTAGTGAGAAAACAAGATAGGCGCAACCTTTATTCTTCTTTATATATATATATATAGAGAGAGAGAGAGAGAGAGAGAGAGAAAGAGAGAGAGAGAGAGGGGGGGGGGGAGAGGGGGGGGGGGCAGGAGATGATGGGAACAAATTACTTATTTGGTATAAATGATTGTACCATACCAGTGGGCCTTGTGCACACGATTCGTGCCAACCCATTCAAACCCGTGCATAATGTATATACCGGCAGGAGCGGTTGACGCCACTCCTAAAGCTTTCCAATGAATCCCTTTCTTTTGCGTCCACCACTTAGCTTAATCGATGTTAAATGATTTCACTGTTTTGTTGAGCTGCACGAGGAAATGGCTAGCTTCGAGTCACACGCACGGCTTTCGTTTTTAGATTTTAGATTTAGGATAATATATTGTTCCGAATGTGACTGACTGTGAATGTGAGTGTAGCTGCAGCTGCTTTTCACAACATGATGCATACGCGACTGCGTTACGTCCACCTGATGTTACAGTGGGATGTGCAGATTTCGCGTCAGGTTCACTGTCAGTCACAGTTTAAATTGCAATGACTGTGACTGTGACTGTGACTGTGACTGTGACTGTGACTGTGACTGTGACTGGCACCTGCCCTTAAAGGTGATATTCATAGGAAATAAAATCAAATAAATATAGTTTATTTTATAATTGAATGAGTTATTAAAGCAATGTATGCAGCTAACCTGCCATGAAAGTGTTCAGTTTTGTGTCAAATTTTACTAAATTGACTCTCTTCCTGACCTACGAAATCGCCTCAGGGAAAGTGGCGTTGTGTGTACGTCACAGCCGGGATATGTTTCACAATGACCATTGTGTATCACACCTGTTAATCCACTAGCAACTGCCATCACAGTTTCATTAACAATACCTGATGCTTCTGGCGGAAATGAAGCTGCGGATTGGCATGTTTGATGCACAATAACGCCTCCCGTTTCTTACGTCAGACCTAAAGGCCGTTTCGGATGACAGTAGGGCAAATTTGTCCCCGAGAATATGGTGATTGTTTTCACCCTAATTTCGCTTTTTGGAAAGTGATATATTGTTTGAATGTCATCCGAGCTCATTGTATGGCTTATAAGCTTTCTGTAGATGAATATCTTCATATTTTTGGATTTTCTATGAATATCACCTTTAACAATTCGATGCAAACGCGATTGCGTCACGTCTACCTGGCTGTTACTAACACGGCGTCTTCTCTTCGGGTCACGTGTCGGTTAAATCGCTTCGCTAGACACATGGCTATACCTCGCCCTTCCACACATCTTGATGTATGAAGTTACTTCCAGTGTTGTTATATAGGATGGTCTTGTCAGTTATACAGCTGATATCTCTGATGGTTTGACAGCGAACCATACGATTACATAGTTACACCATGATATTACAACATTAGGTAACATAATATTACATAAGATTACATATTTACACCATGGTAAACGCGCGCATGACAATGTTGAAAATTCAAAGAACAAGCATAAATAAAGGTCAAGATTAACTCTGCGAATTTTTCAGCGAAAATTCAGTCCAACAATGTGACAATCATTATAACATAATTGTATGTTACAAAGTTCAAGAAAAATAATCTCACCAACTGGTATTTTTTGACCAAAAAAAAAAAACCCACACACACAACGCAAGGTGAATTGTCAGCACATGTCACGCTTTTATCAAATGTGATCTTCGGGTGCAGTGTAGGAAACGAAATCGAGACAAATGATTTGTTCCTCAACTGGAATTCGAACAAATACGTAATATTGATTGAAGCACATCTTGCGCTTTGATCTAATTAATGTGTTCATCACCTTTAATACAACATACCTTGATGTTTATCAATTGTTCTTTGGATTTTGAATAGTTTAAAATGTTATTTATTGGTACTTATTTAAAGATTGTCCGTCCCTTTTGCAAGCTTAAAATTTGAAATCGTCTATCACGATCGTAAATTGAAGAAAGTGTGATTCAAGACCATTTCTAAGAATATAGCATATTGAAGCTTTCTGTATATGTAAAAAATTTCAGCCGTTAAATTTCAAACCGAAGTCTTTGTTACAGTATCTATGTGCTTATTATGCGTGTGTGAAATCCTAATTTTATGAGTAACTACCAAACTTTGGAGATGATTCCTCCCATAGAACAATTTTTTTCATAATGCGTTTTATAATTTAATAAACAGTTTAATCAATAAAGCAGATATTTCAACACAAACTGCTAAGAGCCTGAGGTAAAGACTATTAATCAGACGTTGTTTACGTGCATTATTTGAATTTTACACTACGTATCAGTTTCAAATTGTGAATATAGAGCTTGCTAACACTTCTCTATATGTTTTGCCAATGTTTCGATGGTTTTGTGGTGATCTGAAAAAGGGACTGGCTGTCTTTAATTGTAATGAATAGAGTATTCCTATTCGTTTTTTACCATATCACATTATTTGATGTATTTCCCAAACTACTCTGATGTCGTGAAGAATGTAATCATAATTTATTGTATTAGCAGGCATTGTGACTCACAAACCGCCTCTCAAGATGTACCGACCACATCTTATATTTGTGAAAGGAGCTTTCTGGGGCATTTTTTTGGAGAAATATTATCATAAGCGTACACCCAGTTGTAAGAATACCGTGTTCTAACCTGACGTTGCCTGTAAACGAATGGAAAACAGGTCAAAAAACCTATTGGAACCAGAGGATTCAAACCAGGATACACTGTTTACCGAGTAGCGACTAAACAAATAAACCATTTCAGGTGCACGTACGAACGTTATTGCTGCTGAATATGATTTATGGTATGCAGACTGCTAGGGCGTGGCCCTGTTGCATAAAACTTACAATTGATCGTAACTTTGCTATCAATTGCAACTTCTATGGAATCCTTGAATTTGATTGGTTGTCCAGCGATGTTACCATGGTAGTTACCATTCATTGTAAGTTTTATGCAACAGGGCCCAGAAATGCGACCGCGATAAAGGAAGCATGTTATTGATCGTTACCATTTTTCTTTTCGACTAATACGTTTCAACAAAGCATTTCAAAGGCTTTTAAAATAAAGTACCTCCTCTCATATTATGACAATTAATATAACAACTTCCCTTTCACCCTGTTTTGGCTGAAGTTCAAATCTAGCAAATAAAAGTGACTGTTTGCTATTATGAATACGCGCCTGGTGTATTCATCTGGTAAACCTATCTGCTTACTGGTTTTTACGAGGTACCGTTGTCCATGTCTTTATACTATGTCATTTATATTTGGTGGTTATCCAGCCAAATTTCTCCATCACCGCATGCTTCATTCGCAATCTATTTGTTTCTTTATTTTTTTATTGATCTATTTACCATCATTTTATGACTGTAAATACATGTTATTTGTTACTTGTGATGGAAATAACGTTCAAATTAATGCAATAGAATGCAATGATCAAATGTGCTGAAAAGTATAGACATATAAGGTGTACAGAGTTAGGAAAAGTTGGGGGGGGGGGGGGGGTTGAGGTGGCTCTATTTTGCCCCAACCCCTCATTCATCCCAACACCTCTCTCTCTCTCTCTCTCTCTCTCTCTCTCACATACACACACACACACACACAAACAAACACACACACACGAATTCACGCACAAAAAACACCACAAGGTTTGTAATACATACATACATACATACTCACGCAAACATAACACGCATGCGATGATAAGGGAACATCTGCAGCCAGAGTTCTACAGCGCATGCGCTATTATGGATATGCCAGAGTTGTAGGGTGCCTGGTTTGAAACGGCCAGTGTGGACCATTGTAGTGGTATAGTGCAGAGCCATAGTACAAATGTATCATGCCTGCAGGTTCCATAGATGATTGCATGACTCGCTACTGCTCATATTATGATACGTGGCATACCGTAGGGATATTATCTTTTCAAGATCGGTTGCGCTACGAATTATATCACTTGCTTACGTGGTAAAGAGAGAAGGAGAGAGAGAGAGAGAGAGAGAGAGAGAGAGAGCTACATATACACTTAAGCAGTCATTATTCGATTAAGGCCTATACACACTCACCCTTCATGGATTGACATATTTTAAAATATTGCCTGCACATGATTATTCTTGGCTCATAATGAGATGATTTGCAATCATATAGAGTGTATCAAACTTGTGAAGTACGACTGCTAGGCATTCACCCTCCTGCAAAATCCTTGACTTATTAACACATTAACTACGGAGATTAACAGCAACATAAAGATGGTATTGAGTTTCATGAGATACTGTAGGAATATTATATCTTCATTATTCATTCATTCATTTCATTTATTCATTTTCATTTCAATTAAAAACAATACATGTATATACAAATTATAATTCAAGGTATACATGGTATAAGTCAAAATGAAAATAGGAAACTACAAATAAAGCCAAATGGCCTTGTGGAGGCGCAGTTCCCAGAACATTGTTACCAGTTTTTACCTATACACACACAAGAAGAAACAACAACAAGAAAAACAAAAAACATGTAAAATGACAAATTGACAGAATATGAGTTTGAATACGAGATTGCTTGCATAACACAGAATGATTATATAGGCTTGCGTCAGTGTAAAGATATTATCGGACATACTGAGAATGATAGTTGGCTCACGCGATAAAGAGAGAGGGAGAGATAGTTGCAGAGATAAGGAAGCGGTCATTATTCGTCCAAGGCCTACCCTTACCCTGACTTCTTTGATGCATTCACACTCACCTTTCATGGGGTCATACACTTTGAAATATTGCCTGCACATGACTATTCTTGGCTCATATGAGATACGATTTACCATCTTTTTATAGAGTATATCAAACTAGAGATATCTGACTGCTGCGCAATCACAGCCTGCATTACCTTTGACTTATCCTTGACTTAAGGATAAGAGATAAAAATCACCCCAAAGATTCTATTCTTGATTGTCTCTCCGCAGAATCGGATGCATGAGATACCGTCAGGATATTATCTTGTCAATGGCGGATGTGCTGAGAATGATAGCACTGGCATGACGTAATGAAGAGATTACTCTGATTTGATTTTGATTATAGTTAGTTACATGTGTCAATGAGGACATAGTGCGGGTATTCGAGAACAATAATATAAAAAAAGTGAATGAAAAAACAACAACAACCGGGGTATTCATAATGAGCAAAGGCTTGAAGGAAGGAATATCATAAAAATAATACATCTTACGAAATGAAGAAAAGTCATACAGAAGGGTTGTCATAATAATCCGAAGTATGAAGGTATGAGAAACATTAATACTTATTTATATTTTTATTTATTTATTTAAGTCTTCTTTAAAAGTACAGGGTAGTTAACCTAAGTTAAAAAAACTGCTTTTCAGGTGGTACAATAAATTAACTGCGTAATTAGACAAAGTCAATCAACTTATATAACAACAAAATAAAATACACCTATACAACACTAACAATAAGGAACAACAACAACATAGGTACTTTTGCCTTACATGATTAAACAATGTTTAAAGGGGAAAGAAATGGAGAAGAAGAAGAAGAGGAGAGTGAGATAATTTGACTAGGAAGTGAGAGGCTATTGAAATCACCCTCCGCGGTAACAATTTGTCGAGGACACGTAATCTAGCAGGGATGCAATTGACAAGATAACAATTGGATATTAATAATAGAATTGAACTGGAGACAGCTCTCCTCATATTTATTACATGATGTTATTATAGTATATAGAGGATAGAGTAAGTGATAAAAACAGAGTCAGAGAGAAAGAAAGATGTGTATCACTCCAACTATTTTATGTCATGGTATGTTAGAGCAGGGATATGTTATGGAAGGATATGAAACAACATTCTTTCTTTGAGCCCATGCGTGGCACCGCCGAAAAATTGCGTGGTCTCAGCATGTGCTTTTCACGTGTTTTAACAATAACGAACACGATTGCCTAGCAACGGTTTCTCAGAGAGAACAAAAGAAATGTAGAGTCTTATTTCGCTTGTCCACTTCTGTTGGATTGCATCAATACTTTTGTGAGGAAAAGCGATATCAGCGAACAAAAATAAACAGTTTTTTTAAAGTAAAATATCTCATTTGCACGCAAATTCACGCAAACTCTGTTAATGAAAATAAGCAGCTTAATATATGATTTTGATAATGATTGAATCCGACATTTCCGGAAATCTCCGGAAAGTGAAGAAATTTGTTAATTATGCAAGTAAGAATATTATCTTATATCTCCGTTTGTGCATCATTCAACAATTATTTAGAAGAAAAACGAATACAGGATCTTTAGAGGTGTTGCCCCTTAACTTTCTTGAAAATTACAAAAAAATGTGATAAGAAACACAGCTTCGAGAAACAAAACAGGCAATTAAAGATACTGCTTTCCAAGTTGACGATAGCAAAATGACGGTGCCGCGCATGGGACTTCAAAGCATTGCAGTGATTGTGGAATGCTTTTGACATTCATTAGCACGCTTTAGTATCCATACAGATGTTTGAATATATTATGGTTGAGTTGTCCCTCCTTCCTAACACATCCCTGGTTAGAGAGAGAATGAGAGAGAGAGAGAGAGAGAGAGAGAGAGAGAGAGAGGAAGGGGGGGGGGGTTACTCTCACTTCTTCGAGGCATTTATACTCACCCTTCATGAGGAGATTCATTTTAAAATATTGCCTGCACTTAACTTTACCTGACTCATAATAGGTGTTTGACATTTTTGAGTAATAATGGTTGTGTATGAGATAATCGATTCAGGACACAACAATGCCTATTGTGCATTACACCTGTTAATCCACTTGCAACTGCCATCACAGCGTCATTAACAGTGCATGATGCTTCTGGCAGAAAAAAAAAAACCCTTGTGGGTTCGCAAATGGTAAGTGTATCACGCGTGAGACTACAGAATCACCGTCGGCACAACAGTTTCTGTCAAGTTACGCAATTACGGGTCAAAAATGCAAGTTTCATCAAATTATCGTCTTTTGAAATTTTAAGCTACAAAAAATCACATTATTCGGGAAATGTCAAAATTATTTGCCGACAAGAAAGTCCGTTTTCTCAAAAATTCCTGCCGCGCACCCGCTCTGCGATCGCTTCGATAGCCGCACGGAGAAGTCAGTGTGATCAGAGAGGTGTAAGGAATGGAGTCAGCACGAAGTGTAATTTATTCATACAGCAGTCGCGTGCATTGATGTCACAATGGAATATTTTACGCGTTTGGCTCTTTGATCGAGGGAGATCCGCCGCCAAACAAGCATGACAAAATGTAGGATGCATTTTGAGGAATATATATTCTGTATGCGCAGAAGATTTCAGAACCACTACATGAACTGAAGTGCATGTGCAGTAGTATTACATCTTATAAAGATACGATTCTGTGAATTTCAGATTATATTGTAGCTTCGTTTTTGTGATAAAATGAGAATACTATAGAAAACATGCCAGAGAAATGCCTCCATATCACACATTTCCAAATAATATTTCCTTAAAAATATCTTGTAAATCGTTTATTGAGTGTTTCATCTTTCATGGAAACAACCTCAATTTCGTGTGCGGAGGTGTCCGAAAAAGTTACGGACCAAATTCTTTCTACAATTTTTTTCAAAGTTTCCCTTTGCTTACCCCAAAACTAATTCACAGTGTGTGTAAAAAGATCAGCAACGAGCTCCCAGCGAAGGCTGAACGGTTGGCATACTTCTCAAAACAGATTTTCTTTTGTTATTCAGAGGAAGGCACTACCTAATTAGAAATACAGCTAGTTGTTTAAAACACCTGAATGTCTTGGATTTTTATGAGGCGGCGGACCTCATAGATCAAAGGAAGTTTATCCGAGCGCAGTCCATCCATGATAGGTCCATGGTGTGATCGTGATGCGCATGCCTTCGGCACTACATGTACATCATGCGCGTTCCGAGAAAATACGATCGAAATGAGGACTCTCTTATTATGGCAATCTCTTTTTTTCAGACTTCGTTCCATTAAACATTCTAGGGTAGCTTTAAAAAATAGAATTCTTCTATCAAGAGTCCACCTCAAACGTAAATCACATGAAGAAGCAAACTACAATTTTATTTTTCAAATCACCACGGTCACCATAAAATCGAACACATCGAAGCCCTTTGACAATACACGTAAACGATGCGGCCACAACTTTATCGTCGACAAATATTGACAGGCTAACAATTTTGCATTGAAAATACAATTATTCAGAAGTGTTTACTCAAAATGTCTCTGTAATATGATTTTGAAAATATAAAGCATGAAAGTAAATGCGATTTAGTGTAAGAATACATCGAAATACATATTTGTTTTCGTCTCAAATCGTAAGTGCGGCGAGAATGGCCCACCCATCATACAGAATGTGCACTGTTATGTTTTAAATAGATTATCTGATACACACAAATGCTGAAGTCCAAATTTGTCCAAAAATGAAAATCTCATCAAATAATCCCAGGATTCTTACAAGAATAATAATTGATGAAATGCACAAAACCTGCTTCCAAAAATGTTGACATCTTTTGACTTTATCCTTATTTTAATTTGACTAAAGTTGTGTGTCCGTCTGTTCATCTGAAATCGTTTTTCTCCGTGATTTTCCACTTAATGGAGATGACATTTGTTCCAACCTAGGTAAAAGTGCTCCCAGGTTGTCCTAAGGGGTTTATTATTTTTGTTATTTGTATTGCCGCATAAATGCAAGTGTTTGGACCTGCAATCGTTAATCCTTTAATTACGGCCTATCTTTCTGTTCGTCTGTTCATCTGTTCATCATTACGCGCGTTTCGCCTGCATACAGGCCTCCATTGGTCAGTGTTAAATAAAATTCGCACATTTAAAGAGAATTTGCGGATTTGATGATCGTACGGCCGAATCTGGTGATTACGTACATGTACTCGCTGCGCATGGTGTACATGTAGCGTGTACATTTGTTGGTGATAATTATGTAACTTTTACTTAGAAGGACAAAGCGGAGACTTACATGTGGCCGTGGAGCTGGCAGTGAATTCATCCTGTATTGCAGTGAAGGTGATATTGAAGCAGTAAAGAATACCTAGAGAGAAGAAGTGTATGAAGAAAGATGCAATCGTCACCACCCATCCCCATCTCCTCCCCATGGCAACTCTCCGCTCACACAGGCCCATGATGGAAGTTAGATATCGCCACCAGTCAGTCAAGATGTAAGCAGCTCCGTCTCCGAGTTCCGTATCGTGTCCACAAACACCGACAACACTAGGGTCGACGTAGGTTTAGCACACGATTATAAAGTACAGAAACGCATCGCGATCAGTAGACTGCATTGAGTCTATTTGACCAGGGGGAAGTGCTTTGAATAAGTGATGCGTAGACTGTATTCACGCACTCATCATTATCGCGTGTTATATGTATGTATGGTATATCATTGCGAATGTTACGCTGCTCTGCGGTAAACGCGCTGTAGTGTGTTCACGGGTGTAGTTAATATGATCGTTCATATACAGGGTTAGGGGCCGTGAGCCGTGCCTTGCGACATCGATAGATTCTTTTGTTAATTACAACATGGACCTATCATGGATGGACTGCGCTCGGATAGACTTCCTTTGATCCATGATGACCACCGCCTCATAAAAATTCAAGACATTCAGGTGTTTTAAACAATACGCTGTATTTCTAATGAGGCAGTGCCTTCCTCTGAATAACAAAAGAAAATCTGTTTTGAGAAATATGTCAACCGTTCAGCCTTCGCTGGGAGTTCATAGCTGATCTTATTACACACACTGGGAATTAGTTTGGAGGTGAGCGAAGGGAAATTTTGTTAAAATTGTAGAAAGAATTTGGTCCGTAACGTTTTCGGACATCTCCGGACACGAAATCGACGTTGTTTCCATGGAAGGTGAAACACTCAATAAACGATTTACAAGATATTTGTAAGGAAATATGATTGCCCAATGTGCGATATTGAGGCATTTTTCTGACATGTTTTCTACAGTATTCTTGATTTATCACAAAAACGACGCAACAATATAATCTGAAAGTCACAGATTCGTATCATTATAAGATGTACTACTACTGCACATGTACTTCAGTACATGAAGTGGTTCTGAAATCTTCTGCGCATGCAGATTGTATATTCCTCTAAATGCATCCAATATTTGTCTTGCATATTTGGCGGCGGTCATCACTGGATCAAAGAACCAAACGCGTAAAATATTCTATTGTGGTATCAATGATCGCGACTGGTATATGAATAAATTACTCTTCGTTCCGACTCCAGTTCTAACACCTTCCTGATTACAATAACAAACAGACGCTTTATTACATTGAAGATGATAGACGGCTGATTTAGTATTGGAAACGGAAAAAAAAATCAAATACATGTACGCGTTCACACACACACACACACACACATACATACATACATACACACATACACAAACACACATACATACACACACTTTTTGTTTTTCAGTAATTCTTATTGTGATTCCATTCAATATACATGTAGTTACATAAATCATAAACAATTTCCACGGAAACTAAAGAATGAAACCAGAAATAAATATTTAGATCCATCTATCACCCCCTTCATACATTAGATTAAAGTAGAGGGGGAATTCCATTGTATTCATTTTCTCAAACAATACTAAAACTAATATAAGAATTTTTACATAACAAACATACATGTATTTCTCCGTCTTACCCCCCCCCCCCCCCCCGCCCCCACGATTATTCCTATAGCTTGACCTAATTTTACCTCTTCTAAATATTAACCCCCCCAAAAAAAAAACAAAAAAAAAAACACAACAACAGCAACAACAACTCCACCCCCCACCCGCAGAGACAGACATGCACACATACACACACACACACACACACACACACACACACATACACACACATACACACGCATATGCGTGCATACAGAAAAACAACACAGCGCTCCCTCTGCACCCTGTCTGCGGATTATGTAACTTGAACATCCTTTCCCCGAAGAGCCACGTATAGGGAGACACTCTGGATGATTGTCGGATGAATATCATCATGGACCCTTCTCTATAGTAGGGTGTATTTGTAATCATCCGCTCCTTGTAAGCACTATTCGCACCCAGGGTCTCTAATCGGCTTTGGAACAACAACGCTCTCTCTCGCTTTGATTCCGAAAATCAATAACTCAGTCTAGCCGCAGCGCCTTCACTATTGCACGCATTTATAAAAGTCATAATGTACGAAGCTTTTGTCGCTGCATATGACAGACCTGGATTCGCAACAGAATAACTCTGGAAAGAAACGACATATTTCCATGAAATCTTCGGGGTTATGGAGATAAAACTATGAAATTTCATCTGTCTAAAGAAAAATCTTAAGTGAATTATTGAAATACTTGACAATCTAAGAGATTTATCACAGGAAATGTGCATTGTTACCCGTTTACAAAACATCTTGAAAATTAATTTATACATGATTCCAAATTCTGGCTTTCCAAAGCTGAAACTGGTGTTGCAGTCCAATTTGTAGAAGGGTCAGGATCCAGCAAAGTCTGAGAGCTTACATATATATATCGGTTGCGAAGTCCGTACGATTTCTGAAATCTCGCGTCACTTTGAAGACGAAAAGCACAAATGTTTTATTTTTGAGCCCAAACAATATTGGAATCAAAATCTCCGCTGAAGTATTGGCTTTTTAGAGCCGTAACTGTCGTTGCCGTACAATCCATAGAAGGGTCAGGATCCAGCAAGGTCTGAGAGCTTACATATTTAAAAAAAAATGAGGCCTGTTTTTGAAAGCAAATAACATAAAAACTCTTTTGCGGATTTCGAAAAATAAATGAAAACATTTATTAAGCAACATATAATCTCAATCCCTATCTAAAAAATTCCTGATCAGTATGCTTACAGAAGACACCAGCAAAAGATCTCGTAAGCATGTCGAATTCCTTCATAATCTAGGTGCAGCAAAATCTGCGCGTGAGATTTCGCGAGACGAAAAATAAAACGCTCACGATTTCTATAGAACGAGCGAGCGCTGCCGATTGACTGTTACATAATAATGTACATACATAACGGGGGTACACTCACAATAAACAGGGATGTGTTATGGAAGGATATGAAGCAACTTTCTTCTTTTGAACCCATGTGCCAAGCCGCTGAAAAGTTATGTGTTCTCAACAGGTGCTGTTCAGGTGTTTGAACAATTATGAATATGATTGTGTGGCAACGGCTTCTCGGAGAGGACAAAAGAAATGTACAGTCTCATTTCGCTTGTCCCGTTCTGTTAATACTTCCATGAGCATAACAGGTATCAGCAAACACAAATAAACAAGTTTTTCAAGTGAAATATCTCTGTTTCACGCAAACACACACAAACGCCGTTAATGATAATACACAGCTTAATATATCATTTTGAGAGTGGTTGAATCCCCCAGATGCACAAGTTGTCGGAAAGTGAAGAAATTGGCCAATTTTGTAAGTAATAAAAATAGCTTATCTGTCATTATCTGCCGTTAACTTCCTTAAAGTTTGCAAACAAATTTGTCAAAAACAAAACGTCTACAGACAAATGGGAAATTAAAGAAATTTCTTTTCAAGTTGACATCAGCTAAATGTCGGCACGGCACATGGAACATCAAAGCATTGTCATGATTATGGAATGCTTTTGGCATTCATGAGCACGCTTTAGAACCCATACAGATGTTTGAATATATTATGCTCGAGTTTCTACTCCTTCGTAACACCTCCCTGCAATAAAATACACCGTATGGTTAATCACGATGGACACACGGCGGGCGGGCACTGTTTTCCTCGCTTGCAGTTATACGGAACTCGTGCGAAGCATTGTGGGGGAACCCCCGGCGAGATTGTACGGCAAGCAACTTTTCCTTCAGCATTTTGGAACACTGGTTATGTTTTGCTAGCTCCTGGCTGGTATAGATCGTAGAATATTACATTTTGGGTACTTTTTACTAGAAAGAGGGTTTCTTGAGACTCTGAAGCAATCATTTCGGTGAATCATGTATAAAGAACTTAATTTTCAAGATGTTTTGTAAACGGGTAACAATACACATTTTCCTCCGATAAATCTCTTAGATTTTCAAGTATTTCTATAATTCACCTAAGATTTTTCTTTAGCCAAATTAAATTTTATAGTTTTATCTCCATAAACCCGAGGATTATCCATGAATAAACCATATCTTTGTAAACTTTCTTTTGCAACTGTATGTTGGAGCTCGAAATTTACAAAGTATGAAAAAACATTCAATTAAAACAGTAAGAAAAATATTGCAAATTCGAGATAAATATGTGGTTCTAATTAAATAAAGAAAAATGAAAATAAACTCTGTATTTCAATGTCAATCGCTTTTGAGCCCCCAACACTTATAGATCATCTGAAGCGGAATCTATTGTACTTTGTGAACACACTTTAGTGGTCGTGTATCACCACTGAATATGAGAAATATATGTGTTGACTCACCGAGAGTAGATGAAGAAGTGAAGTCTCACGGAAGAGGCTGAAATGTGTTCGAGGGCGGCTTCTTTGTTCGGGAGCGCATGGTTAATCATTGTCCATTGCGGTAAACTTTCTCGGAGCTCTACGGTGTAAGAAAGTTTGTTTGTCGACCGCGGTTGGTCGGATGTTTTGACGGTGGTCGGGCGATTACCGGAAATACTACGAGCCATGGAGCCATGGTTACAAACAACATACTTCGGGAAAAATAGTGTTTCAGTTTCAGGGGGGTCCTTTGTCAAAGTCTCAGCCCAATATATTCACGGATATAATAGTTGATAGTTGATATAATAGTTGAGCTGCTACAACACCATTTTTTCTGCCTCTCCTTGTAGAAGGGTCAGGATCCAGCAAAATATCCATCATGTTCAAATCCAAACTGCATGAGACATGACGATGTTGTGAGCGATCCTAACCAGCCAATCATAGCGGAGATTTTGATTCCAATATTGTTTGGGCTAAAAAATAAAACATTTGTGCTATTAGTCTTCAAAGTGACGCGAATTTTCAGAAATCATACGGACTTCGCAACCGATATTCGTCAGCAGGCAGCAGAAAACACGCGATTTTATTTTCAGCTCGGTAGTCGTGACCTTCACTTGACCTCTCGAACCGCGAGAAAGGTCTCCCTAAAAGGTCTCTAAAAGGTCTCTCCTAACCAGCCAATCATAGTCCGCGACCCTTGGATCGCCGGTGGCATTTCGTTATTGTCGTGGACTATGATTGGCTGGTTAGGATCGTTCACAACTTCGTCATATCTCGCTCATTTTGGATTTGAACATGGTTGATGTTTTGCTGGATCCTGACCCTTCTATGGGGGAGGTTGAAAAATAATGGTATCTACATGAAGTACAATAAATTCCGCTTCAGATGACTTCTAAATGTTAGGAGCTCAAAAGCGATTGACATTGAAATATAGAGTTTATTTTCATTTTTTAAAATTAAAACAACATATTTATCTCGAATTTGCAATATTTTTCTGCCTGTTTTAATGAAATGTTTTTTCACACTTGGTAAATTTCGACCTCCAACATACAGTTACAAAAGAAAGCGTACAAAAATATGGTATATTCATGAAGATATCGCAGTTTGAAAAGGAGACGTTTTCCGCGGTTCGAGAGGTCAAGTGAAGGTCACGACTACCTTGCTGAAAATAAAATAAGCGTATTTTCCGGTGCCTGCCATTTGGCTGGTAACCTCCGGCGAGATTGTACGGCGAGAACTTTTCCTTCAGCCTTTTGGAACACTGGTTATATTTTGCTAGCTCCTGACTGGTATAGATCGTAAAATATCACATTTTGAGTACTTTCTACAAGAATGTTTCTTGAGACTCTGATGCAAATATTTCTGTGAATCGTGTATAAAGAACCTAATTTTCAAGATGTTTTGTAAACGGGTAACAATACACATTTTCCTCTGATAAATCTCTTAAGATTTTCAAGTATTTCAATAATTTACCTAAGATTTTTCTTTAGGTATTATGCAAAAGTGAAAAAAAAATAAGTTTATCAAAAATACCAGCCCCCCCCCCCCACATACACACACACACACACACACACACACACACACACACACACACACACACACACACACACACCAAATATAATCTTCTCCTGATGCGATGATGACGATTAGCAATTAAACGCACACGCCATTTACACCCACATGCGCGCGCATACTTACACACGCACTACGAAAAGCACTCAGTGATCATTTGTGTAACTTTTGAGTATTAGGGGGTGTTTCATCAAGTAAAATCGAAATCGGTCTTAAGATGGATATTGGTGTAGGGGAAAGTGGGGGTATCCCCTGGGGTAAAACTGTATTCTGAGACAGTTTTATCTCTGTTTTAAGTCTGTTGTAACTAATCGGTATTCTGAACACCGTTTTATCTATGTTGTAACTATTGTTTTAACTCTGTTTTAACGTTTGTTTTATCTCTCTCCCTTTGCCCGCATATGCCATTGTCATAGTTTGTAAGCACGCACGTAACTTTTGGCGCAAACAGTGCAACCATATCTGTAACACGGCATTCTGACGACTGTTTATCTTCTGTTGTAACTCTGCCCATGTGCAAATATATGCCTGTGAGATAAAACATGGTGGATGGTGTTTTAACTTTGTATAGTTATGTCATGGCGGCACACCTCTTCGAACCTTTGCCATGACTATCTTCAACAAATTGTTTTTTTTTTTAATTCTCTCGCATAACATGCACACAACATTAACACAAGCAAAAAAGCCAATGCAATGAAAATGACAATGACAATGACAATGGCAATGACAATGACAATTTATTTATTCATTCGCATTGTTACTCAACCATGGCTTATTCCAAACAGTTCACGACATTCCTCTTCTTGAGAAACGACTTCAGTGAACTTTCACTTTCAACCGCCTGCATGTATCATCTCTGGTACAAACGAAGCACATGACTGACTGACTGACTGACTTAACAACTTAAGGATTACATTTTGTCAAAACATTGTGATTTTTAGATTTTCAAGTCAATGAATGGAAACAGAGAAGAATTTTCGACCTTTGCATTTAATCGTGCTTTACAACTTGATTCAAAAGGGAGAAGGAAAGAAGAGATCCAAGGTTCAAGTGGATAATTCTATTTTCTGTTCCTAAACGGACAGGGGATTTAAAAGAACTCAGTATGCCAGTATTGATACACACGTTGCCGTCCGTGTATTCACCGTACACTATTGCATCAGATTATGCTGCAAATTCATGTTGCTCGACTAATACTAATTTTTCTGTTTTCTTCGAAACGATTCCCTGTCTCCCTAATATATGTTAACCCTTTGGTAGCCAGAAATTATGAAGTCTTATGCCTTGGTCACAACCGGCCGTGCCTGTTTTTGTACGTGCATGTCTGCAGCTAGCTTGCGTGTAAATTTCTGCGACCCTTTGCGCGCGTCCTCCTATGTGCTGGGAATAAACACACGCGCGCACCTCCTTGCGTCTGACGCAAGGATATTCTGCGAAATCGGGCCGACGCAAACCACACGCAGAGAGGTGCACGGTCGGCCGTGACCACGACATTATAAACAAGGTAGTTCGCGAACCACGAGTCTCGCCTGATTTCGCAATCGATAAACAGTGCTAAGTTTTTTTTTCTCTTCAAATATTTAAAATGGTGCCGAGATGACCTCATCATCCTCATAAACACACGTGGTATTACCCAAGGATCATTTGTACCAAGTATAAACACAATTGATGCTGGAATAACCGAAAAATGAGAGGAAGTTAAACCAAAACTTTAAGAACAAGCCCCTGCACATCTGTGCCAAGTTTGATCCGATCTGAAATAAAGGAACGTCCTTTAGTTAAGATAAAACTAAAAAATGTGATGGACATGGCCTCATATCATTTGACCTTTTGACCCCTAGATGACCTGCGACCCATCATTCTTATGAAGACACATGTGCTATTACCCAAGGATCATTTGTACCAAGTGTGATCACAATTGATGCAGATATAAAGAAATGAGAGCAAGTAAAACTTTAACATTTTTGTAACAGACGAACAGACGAACAAACCAACAGACTAACAGGAAAAGTGATTACGAGGTCTTTACCGAACTTTTTTCATGCGAGACAAAAAGCATATAATTCAAAAAATGGTTGTCGTGTGTATTCCTTGTGCAGAAATGCAGCTTTGACACGTGCAGAGTTCAGAGAAGAATTAGGACCTGGCCGGTGGTTCGAAATTATATAATGCAAATTTTGACCTTGGTATTTGTCCGTGCATTCAGCGGGAGAAGGAAATGAGAGCAGCTAGGCGTTTCAGTCAATATTGTCACATTTCGACAACAAGGCATTCCATTCACCATACACGCTCTATTGATTCTAATAAGATAGTGCACCCTGAAGCTCAGTCGGTTTCAATTATAACATGAAAAAAAACATATTAGTGAACGTTTGACGAAAGTCCGTCAAAGGATAAAAAAAAGTTACGAATTTTTAAAATGCCATTTTTTGACGTCATGCGCGGGGTGCTCTCCCGTATGTTGTGTGCTGTATGATTCTATAAATTGCCCTTTTTCTGTTCATGATGAAGGTATATAAGTGACAGTTGTGGCAATTTTTTTTTTTTTTTATAGTTTGGAAGTCTGTCCTTGCACCTACGGCAAGCACGGCCTGTCACATTGGCCAGCTCCATCCGCCCCCTTGTGTTTAATTCAAGCCCCTTCCGTTTTGTCCATGATGACCTGAAACTCCTTACCCCGCCCGCTGAGAGCACGAAATCAATGTCAGCCGCCATACGACATATATACAAGAATTACGTTCCTGATATGCGACCAGAGGAGCGTGAATCATCAGTTTCCATGGTATCAGACAGTCGCAATTTCCCTTCAATTAGCAGGTGCTTCCAACATTCTAACAGGTCATAAAAATGCCAACAAACCAACATTGCATAATGTATAACAACGTTGATGTACAACAAAAAAAATCATCCGATGAAAAATGCGGGTTAAATTTATGTTTTTTTTGTTTGGTTTTTGCTCCTTTTATGCAACATTGCTTGCAAACCTGCTCCCCGGATAT